>JBBPBP010009780.1:27484014-27507778 GCA_037974735.1 Cicer chorassanicum | reverse complement strand
TAAAAGACTAACTTCATGAAAATTTAAAAAATTATTATGATATTTTTGTGTAATTTAAAAGGAATATACGATGTATTTTGACTAATTTTAATTAACGATCAGCATAAAACTAACTTAGAGTAAAAGTGCAAGATTTATTTCTCTTTTGGCATTTCTTTTCTTGTCTGTCATACTTAATTATTAGGAATAATGCTATTTTTAACTTAGAAACATATTAATACACCTTTTTTTATAGGATAAGAACAACCTGAAATTGGAATTCAAATCTATCTTCAGGTATTCAATAGTCCAATCATTTTTCTATGTGTTGCCAAAAATCCAATTATTTAATGTCTCTAAAGAAAAAAATAATAATTTTGATATTATTTATTTTCCTTAAATTAGACAAATATTGTGGTAGCTGTTCCATGTGAGACAGACAGAGAGAGAAACGTTTGTCTTTATGGTCGTTGTAATCAGAACTGTTTGAAAGTGGTGTATCTCACATGTTTCCATCAAACACATAAAGAGTTCTTTGACTTTGTAAAGTGATGATGAAATAAATAACTTTAATCTTCTATGATCTTGTTGTGAATTGGAACATTGCAGAAGAAGCATTTTTATTGGTTGCTGCAAAGTTAAGCTTTGAAGATTTTTGAGTTCAACTTCAAAAGCTTCAATTTTTAATGAGTGTATGTATATCTTTCTTACTTAAATTGATATATTTATTTTATTTTAGTTTAATTTTTCATTTTTTGTTTTGTTTTATGTGATTTGGTATATAAAGGATTTGTTGGACTGAAGTGGGGTGTATGTAGTAATTAATCTGTGTTTAGAAATTTTGTTTTTTATGAAAATTTTAACTTTTTTAGAGATATATATTATAGTTTGAGTTTGGATTTGATTCACAAATGGGGTTTGATCTGATACCATTTGGTTGATCATGGATGTTCCCCATCTTGTTTCTGCAGTTTTCAATGTTGTTATTTTCTTATGTCCTTCATTGATATGATGATGATAATCCAAGGTTTTAAATATAATTGATGCTGTTGCAATGGTTTCATATATATTAATGAAAAATCTTGATGTCACAGTTGCGGACCGTATTTTAAAACCTTCCGGCTAATTGTCATGGTTTGATGTGATATTTTTTAGTCCTATTAGTTAGTTCATATTTTCTCATATCATTGGTGTCTACGTGTCAGTGCTTCATAGATTCCTGTACAAAGAAAGTTGATGGGAAAAAGTCTTCATTTTTCGTGTTGAATGTTAAGTGACATTGGACTTGGATCATATGCTATATCATAGCGAAATTTAAACAAATTGGCATTGTTTTGTGACATGCTATTTAGTAAAAAATGTTATCAGATAACGGCTATAGAGGCGCTATAGCATTGTTGTGCAGCATAATTTGAACAAACTTCTATTTTCCGTGATTCGCGATCGACAACGCTGCTTAGGATATGGTTCTACTTGCTGTTTCTGATTGATTCATTTGTTGTAAATTAGGTTCATATGACATCATCAGGTGAAGTTTTTGAGAAGATGGAGAAAGAAGAAAATGGAAACCATGGTGATGATGTGCATGATATAGAAAACGACAGTCGATTCGATGGGAACGATGAGGAAATTGGAAGGTATTGGTCAGAGTTTTCTGAAAGGAATATGACATATGAAGAGCCACTTCTTGTGAAGAGGATTAACACTACTTCTCAAATTGCCATAGTTGGTTCCAACCTTTGCCCTATTGAAAGCCTTGACTATGAGTAAGCAACATTCAATTCCTTTTGGACAATAATAATCTTCTATTGCAAATTTGTTGCTTGAAAAATTCAATTGTATTGTTGCAAGAAATTTTGTCTCTTTACAAGATTACAATATGTTTGGTTCCACTTTTGGAGCCAAAATTGATTCTGGAGGTGTAAAATTGATTTTGACGTGTTTGTGAGCGTGTGTTTTGGCGTTTGACTCACTGCCACCGTACTTACAAGAGCATTTCACCGTGAAAATACACAAGCTACAAACTGTAGCTTCGAAGTGAACGCGTTTTCGCGTTTTAGGCACCACCAAAACAAATACATACTAAATGTTCTCGAGTAGAATTGATTTTGCGTGTGTTACCACATCCAGAAAGTGCGTCAACCAACTTCTACAATTTCTTGCTTCGTAAAAGTCACAGTTGACTTGCCTAGGGACGCGAGAATAGCCATTGTACCGTGTTACTGAGTTAGGCTTAGACATGTTTAGATGTTCTCAGATAGAACTGATTTTGCCTCCATAATTGATTCCAACTTGAAATTGAAGTTTGGAGCTTTTGCCATTACAATTGATTTTTAGCATGAAATTTTTTGTTCGACCAGCTTTTACATTAATGTATCTAAATATAAATCACTTTACATTCAACTTGCTTTTAAGAAGAATCAATTCATTTAAAATCAATATATGTCTACGCAGAACCGAATACATAGACATCATCATGCCTTGTTTTCCTTAAACACAAAATTCATTGTGATATGTCAAAAACCAAGCTTTTGAAGTCTTATAATTATGTATCAGACAATAAAAATTACAAACAGCAAGAACTTTGGAAATGTTTTTAATGCATCGGCATATCGATTAATGATGGAAAGAGTGAATGATGATGCAAGTATACTTATTCTCTAATTTTCAGGATTTTTGATAATGAAATATTTAACCAGGACTGGAGGTCCAGGAAGAAAGTTCAGATATTCCAATATGTAGTACTTAAATGGGGATTTGCTCTTCTTATTGGATTAGGAACTGGATTGGTTGGTCTCTTCAATAATATTGCTGTTGAGAACATAGCTGGTTTCAAGCTGCTTCTTACAACCAATCTCATGTCTAAACAAAGGTGAGTAAAAATGCTTTAAAGTTAGGTGTTTGTGGTGCGGATAAGATCGGTTTTGAGGTAAAAAACCATATGATCCAAATATTTAAACCATTTGAAATCCGATTTGATCTGAGCGGTTTTTACAAGATGAGATCCAAAAACATTGAATGACATTCGGTTTTACCTGGTTTTCGGTTTTCTTTGGATCAGTTTGCATTATTGATTTGGATCGGTTTGGATATGAACACTCTTAATATTTGTTTAGTACTTTACTATTGATAGATGTGTACTTTTGGTGATATGAAAAAAATATTTATGATATTGTTGTAATGGTTTTTATTCGGATAGATTCGTAAGACAAATATATCTGTTAGAATATGATAAAATATCTTATAATATCTCTATATTATATTAGAGTATCTTAGATATTTCTTCTGATTAATTTTCATGTTACTTAAATATTATTATTATTTTCATGATTTCCTTATTTATTTAGAATTAGGAGTCTTGTATTGCTATAAATAGGTATTAATGTATAGTCTTTTGTATTAAGCTACTATCAAGTCATTAACAATAATATTCAAAGTTTTTGTTATTTCTCTCCTATTGTCTAAAATTCATAACTTCAACAATATCTTCTAGTATATCCTTAGATTAAGATCTTTTTAGGCAAGTAATTATCGATACATGTCTATATAATGCAAATATATTCTATAATTAAACAATAATGTCAATAACTAAAGTCTTTTCTCACTAGGCAGAATTAACTACATGAATCAAACGACACCATAATATATCTTATAAAAGTAGACATTTTAAGTTCAAATCTCTCTTCAGTTCAAACGCGCACGGCAATGTTCCGATTATTGTTCATATATTCTCATAGAATAGTAGTTGTAGTGCAGATTTCTTGAAGCTTTTCTAGTATATGCTGGTCTCAATATGGTTTTAGCAGCGGCAGCCGGAGCACTCTGTGCTTACATTGCTCCAGCAGCAGCCGGCTCTGGCATTCCGGAGGTTAAAGCGTATCTCAATGGCATCGATGCTCACTCTATACTAGCTCCAACCACCCTTTTTGTAAAGGTTAATATACCTCCTTTAATTCTTTAGACTTCATGCATATAAAAGATGCATAACTCCTTGAACATTTGACAATTAGTAAAATATCATTGTTCTGTTTCAGACTAATGATTTTCTGAAAGGGATTGATCAATGAATCTTGATTTCCATGAAAAAGTTAAAATATTTTCTTAATTATTGCACATATGCCATTGTATATAGCAAAAAGAAGACATGCACTGTCAGCGTAATCTAGTTATACATCGACGTCCAGTAAGAATCGAGTATTTATCAGTTATTTTTAAAATGAGGTTACAATATAGGCTTACATGGCAATTAATGGGTTCTCAGCGGATGTTAGTGTAAAACTATTTTATACTGATAGTACATCTTTGTTAAACTTTCTCTCTGATAAATTCATTCCTGGTCTTATCTTGACTTGTATTTTCACTCATACACTGCAACATTTTTATCTTTACAATGCATAACTTTTTTTTTTTGGAATCTTTTACTTCATGAGGCATATTTTAATTTCCATATAGTAAAACCTATGATTTTAATCATGTTAGATTGTTGGTTCCATCCTTGGAGTGTCTGCTGGATTAGTGGTAGGAAAAGAAGGACCTATGGTTCATACAGGTGCATGCATAGCTTCTATTTTGGGGCAGGGCGGATCTCGAAAGTATGGTTTGACTAGCAGTTGGCTTAGGTATTTCAAAAATGACCGAGACCGGCGAGACATGATTACTTGTGGTGCAGCTGCCGGTGTTGCTGCCGCCTTTCGATCTCCAGTAGGTGGTATCCTCTTTGCTCTTGAAGAAGCAGCTTCTTGGTATCTATTTATGCTAAAATTTAATCTCTCTCTCAACTTTGTGGTATCTTTTAAGAATTTAATTTATATATACTTTTTACATGTGCATCCAATGTTATATTGCCACATCATTTAACGAGTATGACTAGTCATGTGTTTTTTAACTCATTAATTGATGTGGCATTGACAACACATCATTAGATGCATGTTCAAAACTCTTTTAGACTGACAATGTATAAAAATTAAACTCGTCTTTTAAATTATAAATTTGTAATTCCAGTAAAAAAATATTTTCCTACCCATCTTTTAGTTAGCTTTGAAAGTGAATGAGTGGAAAGAAAAAGAAAAATAAAAACAACAATGACATGAGTAGTGATAGATAATGTGGGAATGTATAACCATCAATGTGCAAAGAGATTAACATTCTAAGATGTTAAAATTGCATAACATGAAAACTAATATTATGGTTTGTAGAATTGAATTTGAAAAGTAGTTAGCTAACTGGCTATCATATTAATATATATCTTTGGTGTGCTGCAAATGATTGTTAGCTGTTGGGGTGTCAACTTAGTCTTTGCATGCCAATTTTGCATAAGAAAAACTTGATTAATAAAATGGTCGGAAAATTCATAAATAGTTTAATTTTATTTAGGAACTTATGATAATTATTTATGATAAAATGATTGAGTATTTCTGGTTTTAGTCTATGATTTTACCTGCATGACAAGATATATAATATATTTTGTTCTAAATAGCATGAAGAAGCTGAGTTTTGTTGTTTTGAACATGTATCTGTAAGATTGTGACCATTTCAGAAAACTAATTGTTTTTTTCCTTTTTTACGGCACAAATATCTAGGTGGAGGAGCGCTCTACTTTGGAGGACATTTTTTACAACAGCAGTAGTTGCTATTGTTCTAAAAGCTGGAATTCAGTTATGTTCAACAGGAAAATGTGGACTATTTGGAGAAGGTGGTTTGATATTGTATGATGTTAGTTCAGCACAGGTAACATATAGTGGTGGTGACATAGTTGCAGTAATAGTCTTGGGAACTGTTGCTGGTATTCTTGGAAGCATATATAATTGCCTCGTCGATAAGGTCGTGCGTACGTATAGCATCATCAACGAGTATGTCCTCGCATTTATTTTGAATAGTTATTATTGGCCGTAATTTAAAAACCGGACCGAATCACCGAGAAGTGACTAGTTCTTCGGTTGGTTTGATTCCAGTTGTACCACAGTCTGGTTGAACCGTATTGAATCCTTGTTTCAACCAGTTCTTACTTTTTGCATATGTTTTACTTTTTTAATACTGAATTATTTGTTTGTCATTTGGTTTTAAAACATTGGTTATTGGGCAATTTACTTGCTTCTTTCTGATCACCATTAGTTGTAGTCTTATAGGTCCAGTTTGGATAAACATCTTAATAAAGCGCTTATAGTATAATTGCTTATCATATAAGTGCTTACGTGTAAGCTATTTCTATAATTAAACTGTTTCATATAAGCTATAATTTGTCTTGGAGAGGTTATGGAAATAAGCTGAAAATAACACATGGATATGTCATAAGTTGGTTCCATAAACTATTTCAAATAGTGTCACAAGTGCTTTTGCTAATAGATAAGTTTAAATAAGTGAATCCAAATTAGTCTCTAGTGTGTTAGTAACATAACTAATGGTTGTTTCTTTTTGTTCTTGTGGCAGAAAAGGACCAGCTTTCAAAATTTATCTTGTTGTTACAATCTCTCTTTTGACATCATGCTGTTATTATTTCTTACCATGGATTGCAAACTGTATTCCATGTCCTACTGATCCGACGGTGACCTGTCCTTCTGTTGATGAGTCAGGAGAATACAAAATCTTTCAATGTCCGCCGGGCTACTACAATGATCTCGCTTCGCTCTTTCTAAACACCAACGACGATGCTATTCGCAATCTATTCAGTCCGAAGATAAACAAAGAGTTTCATATTTCAAGTTTGTTTATATTCTTTGCTGCTGTTTACTTTCTTGGTATAATCACTTATGGTATTGCTGTTCCGTCTGGACTTTTCATCCCTGTGATACTTGCCGGGGCTGCATACGGTCGTGTTCTCGGAAGACTCTTTGAACCGATCACCAAACTCGACAGAGGACTCTTTTCTCTCCTAGGAGCCGCCTCCTTCCTCGGTGGCACAATGAGAATGACAGTATCACTTTGTGTTATATTACTTGAGCTCACTAATGATCTCTTGTTACTTCCACTTGTGATGTTGGTCTTATTAATCTCAAAATCGGTGGCTGATTGTTTCAACAAAGGTGTTTATGATCAAATATTGAAGATCAAAGGTCTTCCTTATTTGGAAGCCTACGCCGAACCTTACATGAGGAATATAGCTACGCGCGATGTTGTCTCGGGTCCATTAATGACCTTTTCTGGAATTGAAAAGGTCGGAAATATTTTACATGTTTTGAATACTACAAGGCACAACGGGTTTCCTGTCATTGATGAACCTCCTTTCTCGGACACACCGGAGTTGTGTGGACTTGTACTGAGGTCTTATTTACTAGTTTTACTTAAGGCGAAGAACTTTACTCGAGAGAGGACTTTCGCAAATCCGAGTATCTTGGAAAAAGTTTCTTTGTTGGATTTTGGAAAGGCGGGATCTGGAAAAGGAGTCAAACTTGAGGATTTAGATATCCAAGATGAAGATTTGGATATGTATGTTGATCTCCATCCAATAGCTAATACATCGCCTCACACTGTCGTTGAGACGATGTCACTTGCCAAAGCTGCTATTATTTTCTGCCAACATGGGCTCAGGCACATGTGTGTTGTTCCAAAGAGCCAAGGGGTATGATCGAAATTACATGCATATACATAATACTGATCGATATTACATGCATATGCATAACAAGTACTAGATTTATTAAAATATACTTTCATAGTTTTCTCATCAAGTATTTGAATTTTGTACTTTTTTCTCACTTTAGAAGGAAAAGTAAGAAATCTCTACCCGATGAGAAAATTAACATAGACCTCCAAAATCATATACATCTTTGATTTTCTCGTCAATGATTGAAAATCTTTACTTGTCTTTTGAGTGAGTTACTCACTTTACAGAAGCAAAATTCGCTGACAATCTATACTACACTTTGCAGAGACCTCCAATTGTTGGGATCCTAACGCGCCACGATTTCATGCCTGAGCATGTTTTGGGACTATATCCTGATATCAAGCATCACAAATGGCACTAAGGAAGTAATCACAATGAAAAAGTTATTCTTTCTCATTAGTTCTTCACAGAAACCCTTGAAGCAAAATATGTTGCTAAAAGATGCATTTGTTGCATAGTTTTGATTTGATATAGCAACCTTGTAATATATGGATTGTTAATCTCTTTGATGTAGTAAACTTGATGCTTTTGAAACATAGGTACAAGTCAACACCAATAAGTGTTGTTGTACATCATGGTCAATAAAATTTCTTGTTCATGTTGCTTGTTTTATTATTTTCTAAAGAAATTTATTGTGTCATTTGAGAATCTTATTAGACTTCATGTACTAGGTTACATGATAGAAACAATATTAATTTATCTGATCTATTAAATATAAGTAAAAAAGAAACACATCCCTAAATTAAATTTAAATAATTACACTGTATTTAATAAAGTTTATCTGAATCTTAATTTTAAACATTTTTTTTTGTTGTTGTTAAACTCCTGTGGTTTTTTGGTTATTTTTGGGAAATATGAAATCAAAAGAATCCTCCATTGTTGGTTAAAAAAACTTTACCGCATTCCCTTTAATTATACTTCTACTCTCACATTTTATTCAAAACACCAATTTTACCATTTTCATATATACATAAAAAAAAACACTAAATTAGAAGAAAAATAAATAAACACAATGCAACTGCCGAAAAATTTGAAGAAAGCTCTCTAAAACACTATTTTTTTTCCATGACACACAAATAAGTTTGTGCCGAAAAACTTAAATTTAAATTTTTTGAAACAGTTTTATATTTTGAAAAACTCAAACTTTTTGTTGTTTGGAATACTTTGTGTTCCGAAAATTTTTTATTGAGTTTTTCGAAACACATTTGTGTTTCGAAAAACTTTACATCGAGTTTTCTTAATCACATTTATATTCCAGAATACTTAAATTTAAGTTTAGTGAACACATTTGAAATCTTATATCACTGAGAGAACTCCAATTCATTTTCAAACATCATTTGATGAATTACAAACAAATAAATTATATAAAGGTAAAATAATTCAAGCCATAATTCAACTACAAGAGAACCTTATTTACTTTGCATATGCATAAACAATATTTTCAAAAGTCCAAAATAATATTTTCAAAATGTTAGAATCTTTATTTTTGACTATAAATAATATTGTAATCGAATACAACCCAGGTGTATTCGAATACAAATGCAATTTGCTAAGTCAGAAGCAAAAACGCATCATCTGTATTCGACTACAACCAAGGTGTATTCGAATACAGATGAAAAATTGACAAGTCAGAGACTTGGCCATCTCATTTGTATTCGACTACAGATGAAAAAAATTGATAAGTCAGAGAGTTGGCCATCTCATCTGTATTCGACTACACAGTGAAATGTTTGAATAATTTTTAACGTTGCAGCAAGTTGTATTCGAATACAGATATCCTGTAATCGAATACAACTGGAAGAAATGCAATGTTTCAGTTCTGAATTCAATTTAAAACAGTGCAATTCTTCCTCAAACCTCTTGGATCAAAGGCCACAAATCTAAAGAGCTGTTTGAGGACTATAAATAGGTCATAATTTCATATTCAAATTACGAATTCGAATTACACAATTTCAAAGACTTTGAACTAAATTTTCTGAATTTTTCTAAGTCTTTTTCAGAAATTCAAGTACTTGCATATCATTTTCATATCCTTAAGGTTCTCAAAGTACTTGAATAAATCTTGAATTATTCTACCTCCTTTCTATTCCAATACCCTTATCAAAACAACAAGTGTTTGTAAAAGAAAGTTGTACTTTCTTTAAGTGTTATATCTAAGATAGTAGTGTTCTATCATAGACAGTTTGTTAGAAGATTGTAGCCAAGGTCCCAGGGTGAGGACTTGTACATATTCTGACAGATAGTGAAGAAAATCTCTTGTGGTGAGCAAGAGGACTGGACGTACCCTTGGTTATTAGGGGAACCAGGATAAATTTGCAGTGTTCATTTACTTACTGTTATTTATTTCTTCATCTATCAACATTGAACGCAAAAATCAATCACTATAATTCTAAAAACGATCAAAATAAACAAACACCTAATTCACCCCCCCCCCCTCTTAGATGCACATCTGATCTTACAATTGGTATCAGAGCAGGTTCAAGGTAACTTACTCCTTGATCAAATAACCAATGGCTTCCGCACAACCAGTTTTTAGAGACGGTGGCAGCAGTAACAAACCACCATGTTTCGTCGGTGAACATTACGATTTCTGGAAAATACGCATGCAAGCATATCTTGAGGCACAGGGAGACGAAATATGGGATGCTGTCGAAAATGGTCCGTATATTCCAACAACAGTCATCAACAACAAAGAAGAAATTAAGATAAAGAACTCTTGGACCGATGACGATAAAAGAAAAGTGTTATTCGATAAAAAGGCTAAAAACATTCTACAATCAGCACTTGGTATGGATGAATTCTTCCGCATATCTCACTGTAAAACAGCCAAGGAAATATGGGACACATTGGAAGTAACCCATGAAGGCACCATAGAGGTAAAAAGATCCAAACTAAATACACTTTCTCAAGAATATGAATTGTTTCATATGCAGCCTGGAGAAACAATACTAGACATGCAGAAACGATTCTCCCACTTGACAAATCATTTGACAGCCCTCGGAAAAGTTTTCTCAAATGATGAATTGAATCTGAAAGTATTACGATCACTAACGAGGGCGTGGCAACCAAAGGTGACTGCGATATCAGAAAAGAAGAGTTTGTCCAAAATGTCACTTTCTGCATTATTTGGCAAACTACAAGAACATGAAATAGAACTTGGACGATTAGAGCAAAATGAAACCCAAGAAAAGAAAAGCAAAAATATTGCTCTAAAGACCGAATCAAAGGAAGTAGTCAAAGAAGAAATTTTTGATGACGACGAAAACATCAACTTCCTTGTCAAGAAATTCGGAAAATTTCTTAAAAATAACAGAAGTTTCAAGAAGAAGAACTTCAGAAAGAAAGATAGCACGACTAACCAAAACTTCACATGCTTTGAATGTGGGAAACAAGGACATATTAAAGCAGATTGTCCAGATCTCATCAAAAAGAATGTAGGTAAAAGAAAAGACTTCAAGAAAGCATATATAGCATGGGAAGATAATGACATAAGTTCAACATCAGAAACTGAAAGTGAGGAATGTGCTAATGTTGCACTAATGGCGTCACATCATTCAGATGACGAAGAGGTTAGTAACTTAAACACCCCTCTTTATAATCATGAATTAATTATAGAATACAATGAAGCACAAAATGCAATAAAGGAACTTCTTGTTGAATGTAAAAATTTGCTTAAACAAGTATCAACTCAAAAGAAAGAAATCTCATGCCTTAAAGAAAGAATTAATCTTATGGAAAAAGATGCTGAAAAATCTAAGCAGAATTCTACATGCAACAATTGTGATTCACTTTCATTTAAAATTGTTCAACTAAATAGAGTGATTGAAAGGTATGAAAAAGGACATATAGGATTAGAAAATGTTCTAAACATGCAAAGATATTCAAATGATAAAAGTGGTATTGGATTTTCTAAATTTGACAAACCAAGCACTAGTAAGACCATTTTTGTAAAATCAAGTGCTCAAACAAATTTAAGAAACATGACAATTGTACAAAAAGAGCATTTGCAAAAAGAAAAGATTACTAACAATAAACTTCATGCATACACAAATAAAATTCCTACTTGCTCATATTGTGGTATCTATGGACACACACCAAATACTTGTCATATAAGAAACATTAGCATTCCTAAAGGCCATTGCATATGGGTCAAGAAAGGCACTAACCCCCAAGGACCCAAAGCACTTTGGGTACCTAATAAAATCTGATTTCAATTTTGCAGGGATGCTCACAAAGTACTTCAAATTTATGGTACTTAGATAGTGGGTGCTCCAAACACATGACGGGACATAACAAAATTTTCAGCATTGACCCTTGAATCGAAAGGACATGTAGTATATGGAGATAACAACAAAGGAAAGATCCTAGGCATTGGAAAAATTGGAAAAGCACCTTCTCCAACAATTGAAGATGTTCTTTATGTTGAAGGCCTAAAGCATAATCTGATAAGCATCAGCCAGTTATGTGACAAAGGACACAAGATAGTCTTCAACAAAGAAGAGTGCATCATTCAAAATGCAGCAACAAGTGAAATTCAATTTATCGGTAAACGTTTCAAGAATATTTTTATACTTAATTTTGATGATTTATCCTTGAAAATGAAATGTCTTTTGGTAAGCGACAACAATGATGCATGGTTATGGCATAAAAGAATTGCTCATATTCACATGGATCATTTAAATAAACTAGTCAAACATGATCTTGTTGTCGGATTACCAAAAATGAAATTTGTCAAGGATAAATTATGTGACGCATGTCAAAAAGGTAAACAAACGAAAACTTCTTTTAAAGCTATTAATGTTATATCTACTACAAGACCACTTCAATTAATACACATGGATTTGTTTGGTCCATCAAGAACTAAAAGTCTTGGTGGAAATTCATATAGACTAGTAATTGTTGATGACTTTTCAAGGTACACATGGACCTTGTTTTTGTCAAACAAAAACGAAGCTTTTAAGGCCTTTAAAAATTATGCCAAGCTAGTCCAAAATGAACAATCATCCAAAATTGTATCGATTAGAAGTGATCATGGTAGAGAATTTCAAAATACCTTATTTGAAGAATTATGTGAAGAAAATGGAATTTTCCACAATTTTTCTGCACCAAGAACACCTCAACAAAATGGGGTTGTTGAGAGAAAGAACAGGTCCTTGATAGAACTTGCAAGAACTATGTTAAGTGATTCAAATCTACCTAAGTATTTTTGGGCAGATGCCGTAAACACGGCATGCTATGTCACTAACAGAGTAAACATTCGGCCAATTCTTAAGAAGACTCCATATGAACTATACAAAGGTAGAAAGTCCAACATCTCTCACTTCCACATCTTTGGATGCAAGTGCTTTGTGCTAAATAATGGAAAAGATAATCTTGGAAAATTCGATGAAAAGGCAGATGAAGGTATATTTATTGGGTATGCATTATCTAGTAAAGCTTTTAGGATTTTTAATAAAAGAACTTTAATTGTAGAAGAATCAATACATGTTACTTTTGATGAAACTAACCCCTCAAAAGAGGACAAAGCTATTTCTTTTGATGATGATGATAATGAAAGTAGTGATCCACGTAAAGAAGATCCAATTGATCAACCGAGTCAAGAAAATGAAGTCGACATGGAAAAGGAAACCAATGAACTCCCAAAGGAATGGAGAACCCATCGATATCATCCGATTGATAACATCATTGGTGATATCAACAAAGGAGTTACAACTCGACTCAAACTACAAGATGCATGCTTAAACATGGCATTTGTTTCTCAAATCGAACCTTCCAAAGTTGGTGAAGCACTAAAAGATGATCAGTGGATACTTGCAATGCAAGAAGAGCTTAACCAATTCGAAAGAAACGAAGTATGGGAACTTGTTCCTAATCCAGGTGACAAACACATAATTGGTACAAAATGGGTATTTAAAAATAAACTTGACGAAAATGGTATAGTTGTTCGCAACAAAGCAAGATTGGTCGCCCAAGGATATAATCAAGAAGAAGGAATCGATTTTGACGAAACATTTGCTCCGGTCGCAAGGTTAGAAGCAATACGGTTACTACTTGCTTATGCCTGTTCTATGAATTTTGAATTATTTCAGATGGATGTGAAAAGCGCATTTCTAAATGGATACATCAATGAAGAAGTATATGTCAAGCAGCCACCCGGCTTTGAAGACTTCAAGAATCCTACACATGTATTCAAACTAAGGAAAGCTCTCTATGGTCTAAAACAAGCACCAAGAGCTTGGTACGACAGATTGAGTGCCTTCCTGTGTGAAAGAGGTTTTGAAAAGGGAAAGGTTGACAAGACATTATTTATTAAACGAAATAATGGTCACACCTTGTTGGTCCAAATTTATGTTGACGATATCATATTCGGTTCAACGAACAATGCAATATGTGAAGAATTCTCATTGATGATGCAAGGTGAATTTGAAATGTCCATGATGGGAAAATTAAACTATTTTCTCGGTCTACACATCAAACAACTCAAGCATGGCATCTTCATCAATCAAGCAAAATATTGCAAAGAACTGCTAAAAAGATTTGACATGGAAAAATGTAAGGAGAGTGCAACTCCCATGGGCTCCGGAACATATGTTGATAAAGATGAAACGGGTGCGTCTGTAGACATTTCAAAATATCGAGGTATGATTGGATCTTTATTATATCTAACGGCCAGTCGGCCAGATATCATGTTTAGTGTTTGTCTATGTGCAAGATTTTCAAGCAGATCCGAAAGAATCACATCTTGTAGCTGTCAAAAGAATCATGAAATACTTAAAAGGCACCATCAATGTTGGACTATGGTACCCTAAAGGAAGCATCTGTAGTCTCGTTGGATATTCTGATTCAGATTATGCAGGATGTAAAACAGATCGTAAAAGCACAAGCGGCACTTGTCATGTACTGGGCAATGCACTCGTGTCTTGGTCATGTAAAAAGCAAGCATGTGTCGCACTTAGTACTGCTGAAGCCGAATACATAGCAGCAGGAAGTTGTTGCGCACAAATCCTATGGCTCAAGCAACAACTATGTGATTATGGAATTAATCTTGGATGCATTCCGCTACGATGCGACAACACTAGTGCAATTAATATTTCAAAAAATCCAATCATGCATTCTCGGACCAAACACATTGATATACGACACCATTTTTTGCGCGATCATGTGCTTAAAGGAAATGTTGAAGTAACCTTTGTGGATACTCATAACCAACTTGCGGACATCTTCACTAAACCACTTCCTAAAGACTCCTTTTTCAAAATACGACGCGAACTCGGCATCTTAAGTGAAAGTGATCTTTAAACCTCAGGTAAAATGTTATCATCAGGGCAAAGGTATGAGTTAATTCTTGTCTTCACATGTTTACATGTTATTTGAATTTAGTTGACTATTTGAATTAAAATGTTATCAATATGTTAATCCTTGTCTTCACATATTAGAATTTAGTTGACTATGTTTACATGTTATTTATGTGAGTATATGAAGTTTGTGTTCTGTTCTGCTTGATAAAATCCTCACTGGTTCAAAAATTTGAAAGTCGTAGCCGGATACAGTCAAATTGTAGTCGAATACAGATGCTTCTGGAAAATTGTATTCGATTACCACCTTACTGTATTCGAATACAGATTCACAGTTTTCTGTCATATATAAAGCTGTGCAGTCAGTATTCGAATACCATCTCCTTCTTCCCCTCGAGCTCGTTCTTCCTTCCCTGTCATCTCTGCAAATCGAACCTCACAGACCTGGTTCGTTCAGTCCAAATTGCTTTCCCAAACCTTGATTTTCTTCAATTCATTGCGCAATCACTCATCTCCTTCTTCAGATTCGCGCATTCAAACAAAACCCTAACCCCCAATTCAGACTCGCGAATTCACATTTCCTTCACTTCTCCTCTCACGACTCAGTTTCATATCCCGAACCAGTGGCAACAAACATCGAGCCCATTCCTTTGGTATTCTACCAATCTCTCACTCTTGTTCGTTGGTAAATCGAACTATCTCAAAACAAGTTGCTGCTCGACCAAAACCCTCCAACAAAATGTCAAATCTCTCCAACACTGTTGAAAACGCACGCAAACGTGGACCTCGCACCAAGCTTGCTAGCGTGGGTCCTTCCAAGCGCCGCACAAAGAGCACCAGTGTCACTGACTTATCTCGTCTTCTGCACTCTCCCGAAGAAATTACTCGGTTTCGAACACTTTACTCCGACAAGAGGCTCATCGTCCCCAAATTCGGTACTTTAGATTCATTCTCTGCTTTTCAATTTCCTGCTTTACTTAGGGCACAACATGTTGAGGACTTTATTTCTTACAAAGGTCCGATATATCCTGATTTGGTTCGAGTCTTTTATTGTAATCTTCGTCGGGATGGCAAAATGTTGATTTCTCGTGTCAAAGGAATAACTATTGAACTTGATTCTCATATTATTGGTAACATTTTGCAAATACCTGATTTCGGCCAGAAAACCAGTCCGACTAATTTATGCAAATGGTATGGTGTCTCGAAACATGATGCTTATGCGGCTCTGTGTCGTTTTGACAAACAAACCATAGAACGCAAGCAACTTCAGGCTAGCTCCACCTTTGCAAGGCAACGATTTAGTGTTGGAAATTTAACTGTCGACTATCGTCTGCTTCATTACTTCTTAAGCTACATTTTGGTTCCTAAGGCCGGTAACTATTCTCAAATTTCTGAGTTCGAACTTCAGATTCTATACTACATGTATGAAGGTCTTCCTCTTAACTGGGCATACTTTGTTAAGTCAGTCATGTTTATATCCCGTGAAGCTGTTGGTTTGCCCTATGCTAAGGAAGTTTCTCGCATTCTTGAACATTTTGGGGTGGATTTTTCTGAGGAAGTTGTGTATACCGTCACTAAGGATAATCTGCTAGATTTGGGTGTTCTTCCCAGCATGAAAATTGTTTGGAGTGAACCGTTGCAAAAATACATCCATCAGAGTGATATCGGTCAGACATTTGCTGGTGCTCCTACCGACCCCTCTGCACCTGATACTGCTCCTACCGCTGATGCTGCTGACGATCCTGCATCTGATGATGATCAGGTTTCTAACCGAATGATTATGGCTAAACTTGACTCTCTTCAGACCTGCTTCTCAAGATTTACCACTTCGGTCGATGCTCGCTTTCAAGCTATCGAATCCACCATCGCTACCAATCACGACAGCCTGGTCCACGAGATCTGTATCATCGCCGATAAAATTGATCACCTCCATCTACCTCCGGATCGTCGCTGACTTGTCTTTCGTTTCCTAGGACTAGTTCGTTTTTTATTACTAGGATTGACTTTCCTACTATTTTGCGTCATGTAATCGTTGCTACTTTCCGGTTCCCTTTGCTATTATTGTATGACTTTATGACTTTTATGACTTTATCTGATTACTTATCTCCAATGTGATCTGTCTTGATTTATGTTATGATATATCTCTTACTTTCCTATTGCTGGTATTCTTCTTTTTGATCATGTCAAAACGGGGAGAAAATCTGTGTATTTTGTTGCTTGTTGTTGTCCGTTAAAATTCAAATGTAGGTACTCAAAACACATATTGAAAATATTACGGGGGAGTATAATACGCCTACATTACGGGGGAGTCGTCAACAACAACAGCAAAGGTTTTGTCATAATCAAAAAGGGGGAGAATGTAAAAATACATGTTTTTGATTATACACAAAGACCAATGGTGACACAACAACAAAAAGAAGAATTCCTCCAATTCATTTTCAAACATCCTTTGATGAATTACAAACAAATAAATTATATAAAGGTAAAATAATTCAAGCCATAATTCAACTACAAGAGAACCTTATTTACTTTGCATATGCATAAACAATATTTTCAAAAGTCCAAAATAATATTTTCAAAATGTTAGAATCTTTATTTTTGACTATAAATAATATTGTAATCGAATACAACCCAGGTGTATTCGAATACAGATGCAATTTGCTAAGTCAGAAGCAAAAACGCATCATCTGTATTCGACTACAACCAAGGTGTATTCGAATACAGATAAAAAATTGACAAGTCAGAGACTTGGCCATCTCATCTGTATTCGACTACAGATGAAAAAATTGATAAGTCAGAGAGTTGGCCATCTCATCTGTATTCGACTACACAGTGAAATGTTTGAATAATTTTTAACGTTGCAGCAAGTTGTATTCGAATACAGATATCCTGTAATCGAATACAACTGGAAGAAATGCAATGTTTCAGTTCTGAATTCAATTTAAAACAGTGCAATTCTTCCTCAAACCTCTTGGATCAAAGGCCACGAATCTAAAGAGCTGTTTGAGGACTATAAATAGGTCATAATTTCATATTCAAATTACGAATTCGAATTACACAATTTCAAAGACTTTGAACTAAATTTTCTGAATTTTTCTAAGTCTTTTTCAGAAATTCAAGTACTTGCATATCATTTTCATATCCTTAAGGTTCTCAAAGTACTTGAATAAATCTTGAATTATTCTACCTCCTTTCTATTCCAATACCCTTATCAAAACAACAAGTGTTTGTAAAAGAAAGTTGTACTTTCTTTAAGTGTTATATCTAAGATAGTAGTGTTCTATCATAGACAGTTTGTTAGAAGATTGTAGCCAAGGTCCCAGGGTGAGGACTTGTACATATTCTGACAGATAGTGAAGAAAATCTCTTGTGGTGAGCAAGAGGACTGGACGTACCCTTGGTTATTAGGGGAACCAGGATAAATTTGCAGTGTTCATTTACTTACTGTTATTTATTTCTTCAACTATCAACATTGAACGCAAAAATCAATCACTATAATTCTAAAAACGATCAAAATAAACAAACACCTAATTCACCCCCCCCCCCTCTTAGGTGCACATCTGATCTTACACATTTGAAATCTTATATCACTGAAAGAACTTTTTAGTTTTTTTTTTTTTAAATTCATGGGTAAATATAGAATTTTGGAAGATTTGTTGGAGTATAATTGTTGGTGTATGAAAGAAAAAATTTGTTGGTTAATCATGCACAAAAGTTGTCACAATAGATCATGATAAGTTTGTTGGTTTTTGGAAAAGTGGAGAAACGCACAAATATTTTAATTTGTTACGTGTATTTTACTTATTTAAGTAGAGGGTGGTCATATTAGAGTTGGAAGAATAGAACATTTTGAAAGGCAGATAAACTACCAGAGAGAAAAGTCAATCATGTTTTTCTCCAACCAGTCACCATAAAAGCGCAATTGAGAATTATTTACCTGTTGGATCAACCTCAAGCTTTCAGAGTAGGTTCAAGACACGTGATTCTTTGTTTCCAACTATTGGATCGACATAACGAGGTATGGAGCGAGAGAAATCATGCTCGCAAAAAAGCAACAGATTTGAGTATTTTTTATTTTATTGTTCTCATTTGTAAACAACATATTTGAGTGTTTTTTATTTTATTGTTTTCATTTGTAAACATTTGTGTTGTGTTGTTTTGATTAGTTGTTGACTAGATTTCTGCACCATATTGAGACTCTTTTGTATCTTTATTTTGTTATAGTTGACCTATTTGTTTGGTTTGAATGGCCCGTGATTTTTATCCTTATTTTGAGGGGTTTTCATATTAAAATATCTACGCCATATATTTATTGATGGTCCTCACATGTTCTTACAAGTTGGGGAAATTTGAATTTTGCTGCATATTCCTATCAAAGTTCTTCCATATTATAGGTAAGCAAGTGACATCTTTAGAGATGTTATGATTCTATTTGGCCTCACTTATTTTGACATTGAAACTTTTTTAAAACTAAAGTTTAAAAACGCTTTAGCATGAAAAAAATACATAATCAAGTTTATAAACCTCATTATTGTCACGAATTAGGGTAGATACAAAAGAATTTTTTATGTGGAAAAAAAAGAACAAAGGCAAAAAGGGTAAACAAAAACAAAAGGGTCATAATAATGATATTGATGATGATCATGTTAGTGCTGCAATTAGTGATGAGCTTGTAATTCTCTATTACCATTAATCAGTTAATCTTATATTAAATGAGAGCATGTAGATAATTGATAGTGGTGTTATATTACGTGTTGCACCAAGGAATGAATTCTTCACATTTTATGTGATTTTGGAGCATTGAAGATGTATAATATGGTGCATCTAAGATGATTGGTGTTGTTGATATTTGCTGAAGAGAATATAGAATATTTATAATCTGATATCTACTATTTATATAGAATATTTATAATCTGATAATCTGAACTTTGAAATGATTCACGGAGAAAATACAATTCAGAATTGTTGAGGTAAGTTCAAAACAATTTTCTTACTCAACAATTCAAAATATGATATTGTCCAAAGACACAATTTTCAATGTTATTAATCTTATATCATTTTATAATTAGAAAACAAAATTTTGCGCCACCGGTCACCAAGAAATGAAAATGATAATTAAAGTAAATACATAAATTAAATAATTCAAGGTAGGAGAAAAACACAAAATGATTTTTATACTGATTTAGTGGCAGATCCATAAATATTGTTTACTAGGAGCGAGAAAATAAGTATAATATTTTTCATAAAAGAAGTATATAGAATAAAGGCTCAAACTATTTTTAATTAAAAAGAACGTGAAGATTTAATTGACCTTGAAAATGAAAAAAAAAAATCTATAATATTATAATTTTTTATAATGAAGTAGGTGAAAATAATCTTTAATATTTTCATATAAAAAACGTGATTCTCTAAAAAAAAAAAGTGAAGTGCATAAAGATATAAGAGAAAAATATAATGAGATAAAAAAAAAATAGAGAAAATGTGGTGGGGCAAGATCTATTTTTTGTTACGAAAATAAAATATTTAAAAGTGTATTAAACTAAAAAAAATCCTACTAATAAAAAACAAAAAAAATAACTGGTGGGGGCAAGAGCCCCTATCATCTTGTGTATAAATCCCTTGCTGGTTCACATAATCTGTTCTGGTATGTATAGTACATTCAGATCGAAAATTATGTATAGTACATTAAAATCGAAAATTATTACAACATGTGTGCACCAATCCCTTATTTTTTAAACATTTTGAATCATAATTCTTGAAAGACAAAGATATCTCTTTAAACTTTGCAAGATAACACTTATAGTAAATCCCATTATAGACTCGGAAGAAAATCCCTTTCAGTACCTCAATGTAACGCCAAACTATATCCTATCGATAGCCCACATATGAAATAATCAACCCAACAAGAGATATTCCCACCTCTAGATGTTTTTCATTCAAAGATTCACTCACAAACAATAATAGAATTAAAAAAATTGTTTAATAAAGATCATGATCTTGAATGCATGAAAATTAAGGATTAGGTGAAAGTATCCTTAATCATAACGAAGGTTCATATCAATATAAAGAAATATGAGTTGGTTGGTCAAAATACAATGCATCCTAGTTTTAATAACCACTCTGTAACAGTAAAAAAATTAAATTTGCAGGTTGTATGAATTTACTTACAGAGCCTATAAATCAATTCACACGAGTCTTGAAAATCCATGATTTCATCTTGAAGGACTCTGAAATGATTCACAAAACCTCATGGATTGTGAGTCGATTCACAATATGTGTAAGTCAATTGACAAGGTCTATAATAACTTCAAGAATGTGTCTAAGAACTCTGTAAATCGATTTACAAACTTGTGAGTTAATTTACAAAATTAAAAATTACTTAAAAATGATTTTTAATGTATTTCAAAGCATGTCAACATGATCCTATTGTGCAACTAAAGTTATGCATGATAAACCATGATTTTCATGCAACTTTTTTTTTTATTCAAATTCATTTGTGAATCTTTGAGAAATGTGGATCAAGAAAGACATACACACCATAAAACTAAGTAAACCTATTTTTTTCATCTATTCAAATACTAAGTCTATCCTAAGAAATCTTATATTTACAGAGTTCTCCACTAATTAGAGATATATTTGAAAAAAAAAATATAGTAATTTAAACGACATTTTATACCTAGAAACATTTTATTTTTCAAAATGTATTTAAAGATAGAGGCAAAGGTAATAATCAAAATGCACTAACCATATAAGCTACACTTTTGAGAGTTGATCTAACCAGAGTCGTCTTAATATTTTAGGAGGTCTTGTTCGAATATAAGAATTGGGTCCATAAAATTACAAAACCCTAACATCAAGATTCAAGGTTCTAGCTGGGTGGTGGCGCCTAATTATCAAGATTCTAACTGGATGGTGGCGCCTCATAAGATGCAACCACTATTAGTGGTGGAAAATTGACTATTTATTTTAGACATAAAGATACAAATATATAAAAACTTTAGAGTATTCGGTGTATAAAATTAAAAATATCAATGCAATTTTTCAAGAGTCAATGTATACTATAAAAAAAAAATTGGAGTCCTCCTTAATTAGGAACCTATACCAATGTTCTGATTGTACATGTTGATTGCCGACCCTGAATCCAACACACAATAAGAGAATGCTAATGTAGAAAGATAAACTTATATTCTAACCAAATTTTAGATCTTTTAATCCTTAGAATCTAATGATTAAGAAAAAGAAGACAATCTTAACCTTCAAACAATATTTTTAACACCAAATTAAGTTGAATTGTTCAACCATTGAACTGGATATCAACACTATATATGAACAATTCAATTATTGAAGTAGTTTGATCACATTTTGTTCTAATTCAAATAATTTTAGATCAGCTGAATCATAATTCAAAAAGTTAGTAATTATGTTAATTTGTCTAATTAAAACCCGATACTTTCTTTCAAAAACTCAGTTGATGTCGCTTAATTTATCAACTAAACTGCCTATTGAATAACAGAGTTGTTAGTTTTTCAAATTAAGGTTAATACAAACAAGTCTCTTACTTTTGACAGAAAAATAAAACAATCAACTTAAATTATTCTCTTACATTTATTTCTTATTTACAAGAAGACTTTAGTTTATATACATTAATGATTTTTACATCGTCGATCAATGATAATTAAGGATGAGAATATGTCCGACTGTTCAACAGGGCCAATGGTTCAATCAGACCTGTTTAATAAAAATGTTAGACTCAAATTTCTTTAAAAGTTTGTTTATTTAAATAAGCTAGACCCATACTCTCTAAAAAAATCTATTAGGTACGACAAGTCGAACCATATATGTAATTAAAATATAATAATAATAATAATAATAATAATAATAATAATAATAATAATAATAATAAAATAAAGACTCATCCTATTTTTGTATTAAACTCTTTATTTGTTCTCTTTGAAAAAAATACTCTTTATATTTTTTTTAATAAAAGACTCTTTATTATAATTTTGAATCATAATTTTTTACTCTAATTATTCTCTCTCAAAATTATTGTGTAATAAATTCAACTTTTGTATTTTATTATTTTATTTTGTTGATAATTGTTATTCATATTTACAATAGATTTGCTGCGAAAAGTGAAAAAAAAATGGATGCTATGGTTGTACAAATTTAATAAAATTAATTTTTTTTATTGATCTATTAGTTTTTTTACAAATAGACAAAATATCCTTTTTTTATAGGCATTAAGGCTCTTTAATATGCTAATAGATCAAATAAGACTTTTAAAAAGACCATAGCAAAGCTTAAAATAAAGCATTTGACATGTAATAAACTAAACTCAAACTTTCAATTTTTTTTTACGTAGTCCGACCTATTTAAGCAAAGGTCGGTTGGACCCGACCTATTCTCACTCTTAATCATAACTATTATGGTCCGGGAACATGATAATATACACGATATGAATAAGTTATCATAATATATTTGAATCTAGATGAACCAGCATGATATGATAAGTTAATTAAAAACTCTATTATATTTTGTTTCTCTAATTGAGATTTCTATGTGAATATTAATTGGATTAGAAACCAGCAGAATATGATAAAAATAGTAATTTATTCAATTACCCTTATAAAATATAATTTCAATTTGAAATATAATAAATTATAAATATAAAAATAATTTATAAAATATAATCTAAAATATAAAAATAAATCTAATCGAATATAAATATAAAGATAATTAATAGAATTTGATATTATAGAAATGAAGTATTAGTAATTAATTTAAAAAATGTTTATGATTTTATCACAATGGTAGTTTTGTCTTTTTATATAGTTTGATAAATTAGTATTCATAAAAATATGAAAATTAATTAAAATTTTAAAATAAATATAAT
>JBBPBP010009780.1:27439258-27483980 GCA_037974735.1 Cicer chorassanicum | reverse complement strand
GGTATCTTTTCCATTTACATATAATATATATCATATATTTATTTACATTCTAACAAATAAAACAGAGTTATTTAATTACTCATGATTTAAAACAAAAATTAAATTGTTTATTTAAATAGTTTTAAATATAAAATTATTTATTTAATTTTTTAGTATGTTTTTGTTAACTTATAATATAATAAGATAATTTTAAAAAAAACTAACATGTAATTATTCATAATGATAATTTTATTATTTAAATATAATATATATTATATCATTTTATGATGAGATGTGTACCAAATGTATGAAATAATAAAATGTTACCATATTTATTATCATGTGTATCAAACACAAGATATAATAATATTTATTACGTTACTATTCTATCATATCCTTATCCAATTTTATATTATAATATCATCTTATCCTATCTACACATTAAACAAAGTTTTAAATCATTAATAATATTTGACATTTTTAATAATTTATTGAACCACCTAGATGATTGGTTCTGATATAAATATTTTTAAATAGACGAGTGTGTTATAAAGTAAACTCTTGTAAGAAAGAATCTCATTTTTTTAATGAAGGTGGAAAAGTACACACAGTATAGTGAAAAAATAATGTGAATATCAATGGGCGCCAAAAAAACCCTTTTCCCCAAAATTTGCATCCCCGCCAAATCCAATTCATCAAAACCTTTATCATTTTCCTTTGCCTTTTCATTTTCAATTTCAACAACAAACTATTTTTCCATTTCTGCCAAAACGCCACTCAAATTCATTTCAACACCTGCGTTTTGCGTAAAAGGAAAAACATTCAACTCATGGGTTCAGCTTCTCTTTTGAACTCTTCAGATTCTTCTCAACCGGGTAATATATATATACCTCTTTTTTTCTAGGTTTTTTCTTCACCTGAACTTTTTTTTGTTGCTTTTGCGCCTCGTTACTACTTGTGCTTTGTTTTTCTTCATCAGGTACATTAAACATGTTTAATGCATGTAGTTTTTTTTTGTGTAGTTTTGGATAATTTTTTTATATGAATCAATTGATACATTTTTTGTTTGGATCTTTGGGCTTTAATGTGGTTGTAGCTTAGGTTTTGAACTTTGTTGTTTCTTCAACCATGATCTGCTCGCTAAGAAGTGGTTTTTGTTATTGTCATTGTTGTTGCAATTCGATACTTGGTTGTTGTTGATTTTATGTTTTTTATTTGAATGTATTGATACATTTTATGTTTTGTAGTGATATTTTGTGTTAAGGTTTGGATCTTTGGGATTCACTTTGGTTCTAGCTTAGATTTTGAAGCAATAACGTTTTTGAAGTTTTTGTTGTTTCTTCAACCATGATCTGCTTTCGAAGAAGTGGTTATTGTTGTGATTTGATGTTTGGGGTTTACTGTGGTATACTAGCTTGGGCTTTGAAGCTATAACTAGAGTTTTGAATAGAGTTCTGTGACTGTGATCTGAGCTGTGACATAACGGTTTTTTGATGTAGTTGAAACCATGATTTGACTGTGATTGAGGCTGCAATTCTCCTCAGTGTCAAGGGTCGCGACACGACCATAATTGTTACTGCGATCGCTATTTAAAAACAATTGCCATTAAAACTTTGAACTTTGCTTGGCTTCAACTGAAAGTTTTTGTTGTTCCTTTATTGTTGTTTATATTGTTATAGTTATTGTTGTAGTGATTTGATCTCTGGACTTTACTGTGGTTCTAGCTTATGCTTTGAAGCCATAATAGCTTCAAACATTGCTAGGCTTCAACTGAAAGTTTTGTTGTTTCTTCACCACGATCTTCCTTCTAAGCAGTGATTATTGTTGTTGTTTTTTGCAAATGGTTTGTTTTGGATCTGGATGATACTGTTTGTTGAAATATTGAAACTTAGGGCATGATTGTTTTAAGTTTTTTGTTAGAAAAACATTTTTTTTTTCTCAAAGAATTTTAAGAAAACCTATTGTTAGATTTGGTTTAATGTTAAAAACCTTAAACATACATTGTTCCCAAAGCAATCTATAGTTTAGTTGATTGTGTATGTTTGGGAATTTTCAACCGTAAACAAGACCTATCACATGGACATACAGATTGATTGTAGTGGACTTGGACTGTATGTGGCTCTTGGTCAATTTTACGTATAGCAATTCCGGTAAAGGAAAAAATAGCACTTTCAAAATTGGATTTTTTCCCTAATAAAAACACTTAATAGACGTGTTTGAAATCTTGAATTAATTTGGGTTTTGCATTGTTAACTGAAGTGTTTTATTTATTACATTGTTGTATGATTTGACTGGCATCATTTATTTTTGTTTGATGTACTAATAAGTGATTCACTATTCTGTTTTGATGCCTTTAGTTTTTTCAATTCAGATTTTGCAGCAGTGTTAGATATTGGAACTAATGGCTGCTCATAAATGCAATACTTCTAGGGTTAATTAGACGATGTTAGCAATGCATTGTGATCAATACCAAAGCTAGCAATTAAATTTTTTATTTCTATGTGGATTTTTTACTCTTAGTTTTTCAAAGTACGAAGGTAACATAACAAAAGAATATAATTGGAAACAAATAAAATCTTTACGAAATCTATTTGATGTTTTCATAGAGTTAGCATTGGTTTTAGCATTCAATAAATCCCAATAAATGTGAGGTTTAATGAAATTAATTGATATTGATATGTGCGATTCAATTAACTATTATGCATATGTAAAGATTACGCCCATTTATATTTTTTAATGGTCACTATCTATTTTTTATTGTCACCTTTGTCTCTTGTTGTGTTACTTTTTTTTCTTCTTTTCCATATCTCTTATCCTTTGAATTAATCACAGATAATTTTTGCTACTACTAATATTAATCTTATTTTTGCCATGTGTAAAATATCCTAGGAGAGATTTTTTGTATAGATGCATGTTCTGCCTTCAAAGTTAAAATCAAACATAAATTACGCAGTTGTATTCCTGTTAATTTCCTTGCACCCATACCTTGTGTATTTTTTATTGTTTGTTTGATTGTATGTGAATCTTCTTTTCCCTTTTTGTTCTTGGCAATGTGAATGATTATGATGCTTAATAATCTCATAGTGATCTCTCATACTCTGATCAATTGCCTTGTGTTGCCTTTACAAATTTGTATGTTCACTTTTTTTTTATTTCTTTCTCTATATGTTCAAAACAGGTGTTAACGACAGCAACACTAAACACGAACCTGTTGTTTCGAACACCAAAGAGGAAGAAGTTATGGCTGGCGGTAATAAAAAGAAGCGAAGTTTGTCAGAGAGTAGCGAGCAGCCTGCTCCTACTCGTAAAATGCCGAAACGATCTGCTAGTGCCGCAAGTAAAAATTTGAAGGAGAAGTCTATTTCCGTATCTGATAAGTCTTGTCTTATTGAAACAAAGAAGGAGCAGGTTGTAGATGAAGAATTTCTTGCTGTTCGTATGACTGCTGGACAGGATGATGGCCGTCCAAATAGAAGAATTACTGACTTCATCCTTCACGATGAAACCGGTGCATCACAGCCACTTGAGATGCTTGAAATTAACGATTTGTTTATCACCGGACTTATATTGCCACTAGAAGGAAGTGCAGACAAGAAAAAAGAACAAGGTGTTAGATGTGAAGGCTTTGGTCGAATTGAATCGTGGGATATATCCGGCTATGAAGATGGCTCTCCAGTGATATGGATTTCTACTGATATTGCTGATTATGATTGCCAAAAACCAGCTACTAGTTACAAAAAGTATTACGATCATTTCTTTGAAAAGGCCCGTGCTTGCATAGAAGTATACAAAAAACTAGCAAAGTCTTCCGGTGGTGACCCTGACGTAAGCCTCGATGAGTTACTTGCTGGCATTGCTCGGACAATGAGTGGTAACAAGTACTTTTCCGGAACTGCATCTCTAAAGGAGTTCATTGTTTCTCAGGGTGAGTTTATTTACAAGCAGCTCATCGGTTTGGACATGACGACCAAGGCAAATGACAAGGGGTTTGCTGATATTCCTGCTCTTATTGCTCTTAGAGATGAGAGTAAGAAACAAGCTAACTTTGTACGTGCACAATCAATGCCATCCAATGGGAGTTTAAAGATTGGTTCGGGAAGTGGAGATGAAGAAAACAAGAATCAGATGGATTCTGGAGCCGATGAAGATGAGGATACAAAGCTAGCACGGCTATTGCAAGAAGAAGAGTATTGGAAATCTAGGAAGCAGAAGAAAAACCCCAGATCAGCCTCTGGTTCTAACAAATTCTATATCAAAATTAATGAAGATGAGATTGCCAACGATTACCCTCTCCCTGCTTATTATAAAACTTCTCTTCAAGAAACAGATGAATTTATAGTTTTTGATAATGAGTATGATGTGTATGACATTGAAGATCTTCCTAAAAGCATGCTGCATAATTGGGCTTTGTACAACTCTGATTCTAGATTGATTTCCTTGGAACTTCTTCCTATGAAACCTTGCTCAGAGATCGACGTTACAATCTTTGGATCAGGTAAAATGACTTCAGATGATGGAAGTGGGTTCCATCTCGATACTGAGGCCGGCCAATCTTCTAGTGCTTCTGGAGCACAGGTTACTGATGGAATTCCAATCTATCTGAGTGCCATAAAGGAATGGATGATTGAATTTGGATCGTCTATGGTTTTCATATCCATCCGAACAGATATGGCCTGGTAAGTACCTCTTCTCTATAATAGAAATGCTATTTGTAATTTTTTTCTGCATGTTTAGAATATTTCGGTTTGAAATGTCGATTTTTCTTTGAAAAATGAAGGCCAGATTCATCCGTACTTGATTTCTTTCAGGTATAGACTTGGGAAACCATCAAAGCAGTACAGTCCTTGGTACGACACAGTATTGAAAACTGCAAGGCTTGGTATAAGCATTATCGGATTGTTGAAGGAGCAGAGCCGTGTATCACGACTTTCCTTTGCAGATGTCATAAAGAAAGTATCTGAGTATGCTCAAGAGCATCAGTCGTACATTTCTTCTGATCCGTTGGCTGTAGAGAGGTATGTTGTTGTCCATGGACAGATCATTCTGCAACTATTTGCTGAATTTCCAGACGACAAGATCAGGAAGTGTCCTTTTGTGACCGGCCTTATGAACAAAATGGAAGCACGTCACCATACTAAATGGTTAATGAAGAAGAAGAAAGTGTTGCCAAGGAGTGAGCCAAATTTGAATCCTAGGGCAGCAGCGGATCCTGTTGTATCCAAAAGGAAAGCTATGCAAGCTACAACAACCAAGCTAATAAATAGAATATGGGGAGAGTATTACTCAAACCACTTGCCAGAGGATGCAAAAGAGGGAACTGCCAGTGAATCAAAGGATGATGATGAAGCAGAGGAACAAGAACAGGAACAGGAAGAGAATGAAGACGAGGAAGCTGAAGAGGAGACAGTACTATTGGAAGAAACCCAAAAGCCGCGCTCAGTTTCGAAACAATCGAAAGCAGTTTCTGATGGTGGAGAAATTAGATGGGAAGGTGGCCCTGAAGGAAAGACCAGTTCTGGATGCCTTCTTTATAAGAAGGCAATTATTCACGGCGAAGTTGTTTCCGTGGGAATATCTGTGTCGGTGGAAGTTGATGAATCAGATGAACTTCCCGACATATATTATGTTGAATATATGTTTGAATCAAAGAACGGGAGAAAAATGTTTCACGGTAGAATGATGCAGCATGGTTGTCAGACTGTTCTTGGAAACACAGCTAACGAGAGAGAGGTGTTTTTGACTAACGAGTGTAAGGATGTAGCACTGCAGGATGTTAAGCGGACAAATGTTGCAAGCATCCGAAAAGTTCCTTGGGGGCATCAATATCGAAAGGATAATCTTGTTGCTGATAAACTTGATCGTGCAAGAGCAGAAGAAAGAAAAAAGAAAGGACTACCTATTGAATATTACTGTAAAAGCTTGTACTGGCCTGAAAGAGGTGCTTTCTTCAGCCTTCCATTTGATACATTAGGTCTAGGGTCTGGCGTTTGTCACTCTTGCAAATTAGAGGAAGCCGAAAAGGAGAAGGACACTTTCAAAGTAAATTCGTCTAAGTCTAGTTTTGTATTGGAGGGAACCGAATATTTTCTCAATGACTATGTTTATGTCAGTCCTTTTGAATTTGAGGAAAGGATAGAGCAGGGAACTCATAAGAGTGGGAGGAATGTAGGGTTGAAAGCTTATGCTGTTTGCCAAGTGCTCGAGATCATTGCCAAAAAGGAAGTAAAACAAGCTGAGATGAAATCTACCGAGCTCAAAGTCAGAAGATTCTTCCGACCGGAAGATGTATCAGATGAGAAGGCATACTGCTCTGATGTACAAGAGGTAAAAGCTACATAAAAGTTAATTAAATCAACATGTGCAAAAATTGTCTGGTAATGCAAGTTTTAAATTAATTTTTTTCATACCAAAGTCATCGTTGCTTGATCTTATTGACTTTACATGTGATTTGATTTTTGTGTTTTTGTATTGTTATCTTTAGACTGTTTGTTCTATTTTGCATACGTTGTCTCGGTGTAAGTGTCTATTATTATTGACTCAGATGTCATGGTATATGATTTTAGGTGTATTACAGTGATGAAACATGTACAATCTCTGTACAATCCGTTGAAGGTAAATGTAAAGTCAGGAAAAAGAATGACATCCTTGAAGGAAGTGCTCCCGGAATCTTCCAAAATGTCTTTTTCTGCGAGCTCTTGTATGATCCTGCCACTGGCTCACTCAAGAAGGTAGTATATTATGGACCCTTTTATTATAACTGTATAATAATGTGCTTGCTAATCCTCAGATAAATCTAAAAATACATTGGCATTTTATGAATTATGAAGTTTTTATGCTTTTTATCTTCAAATTTTAAATCCTTGTATTCTACATACTACATAGATATCTTTGCTGCCATTAATTTTTCAATTAAACTTCAATCAGATATTTTATTTTAGTATAGTTTAGTGTTAATTAAATTATTAGGCTATTGTTATGATTGATATTATGGGGAAGGAAATATCAATATTCTAAATATTAGGATATTTTCATGATATCAATTCCACATTTTGATGCAAGTATAAATATCATATATGATTTTCAAAGAATAACAATTTTATTTTTCATTTGTTTCACAGTTGCCAGCTCATATCAAAGTAAAATATTCTAGTGGACATACAGCTGATGCTGTGGCTAGAAAGAAAAAGGGAAAATGCAAAGAGGGAGATAGCATTTCAGATCCTGATCTTGAAACAAAAACATCAAATGAAAAACGTTTAGCAACCTTGGACATTTTTGCAGGTTGTGGTGGCTTATCAGAAGGGTTGCACCAGTCGGGTAAGCGTAACTACAATTTTTATTATAGAAGATAGAAGCACAATTGTATTGTATATGCTATATCTATGTATATAATGTAACTTATGTGTTACTGCTTTCATGCTTCAGGAGTTTCGTCAACTAAATGGGCTATTGAGTATGAAGAACCAGCTGGGAATGCGTTTAAAGCTAATCATCCTGAAGCATTGGTGTTTATTAACAATTGCAATGTTATTCTTAGGTAAATGATCCCAGTAAAATATTCCAGTCAGTGTTGTCAATCACAGATTGCAGAAAGTAGTAGTTTGTTTAAATTCCTCTAAAGCCACTATTTGACAACATGTTGTACTAAATAGCGTATTGCAAAACACTAGTTATTTGTTCAAATTCTGTTATCCTATAGTGCTATTGCATTGCTATAGTCGCTATTGCATTGCTATAGTCGCTATTTAACAACACTGATTCTAGTCCACAAGGTTGAATAGATTGGAACCCATTTAAGTGACTCTTAAATGATTGTAATGCAGAGCTATAATGGAGAAATGTGGGGACATAGATGATTGCATCTCAACAACTGATGCTGCAGAATTGGCCTCTTCACTTGATGAGAAGGATTTAAGTAATTTACCCTTGCCTGGCCAAGTTGATTTCATTAATGGAGGACCTCCATGCCAGGTTTGTGTAACCCTTGGCTTTGTTTGCCTTTTTCTGATATTGATACTTTGCCATGATTATTGAATAATTTGTTTTTGCAGGGTTTCTCTGGGATGAATAGATTCAACACAAGCACTTGGAGTAAGGTCCAGTGTGAGATGATATTAGCATTCTTATCCTTTGCTGATTATTTCCGGCCGAGGTATTTCCTGTTGGAGAATGTGAGGAACTTTGTGTCTTTTAATAAAGGACAGACATTCCGTTTAACTTTGGCTTCACTTCTTGAGATGGGTTATCAGGTAAAATTGCGTAACTGTCTTTTTTCCTCAAGTTATTTCACTTTGAAGTTAAATTGAATCTTACCAAATGCTGATTTTCTTGTTCAAAAGGTGAGGTTTGGTATCCTTGAGGCTGGAGCTTTTGGGGTTTCACAGTCAAGAAAAAGAGCATTTATTTGGGCTGCCTCTCCGGAGGACGTGCTTCCTGAGTGGCCAGAACCAATGCATGTCTTTTCTGCCCCTGAGTTGAAAATAAAATTGTCGGAAAATGTCCAGTATGCTGCCGTCCGCAGTACAGCAAATGGTGCCCCGTTACGGGCAATAACTGTTCGGGATACCATTGGTGATCTCCCAGCAGTTGGCAATGGAGCCTCTAGGACAAACATGGAGGTATGTAAAATAGGAAAGACACATGTTATCTATTATGAAGTACAGACACCGACACGAACACCAAACACCGGCACATATTCACTGGTCACAAGTTAAGAAAATGGAAGTGATTGAATGTAAAAACATGTATCAGTGTTGTGTCGATGTTAGACATTATAGTGTCTGATGTCAGACATACTTTCAATCCAAGGTATCTGTGCTACATAGGTTATCTATCCTTCTAACCTTGAAATAATTTGAGTTACCTCTATACTCAACTGACTTGGCTTTATGCTCGCAGTATCAAAGCGATCCCAACTCATGGTTTCAAAAGAAGATTCGAGGCAACATGGCTGTCTTGACTGATCATATATCAAAGGAGATGAATGAGTTGAACTTGATTCGATGTCAGAAAATTCCTAAGAGACCAGGTTGTGATTGGCGCGATCTTCCAGATGAAAAGGTAAATTTCAATCTTTGTGAACTTTAGCATGACCATTTTTTGTGTGGTTAATCTAATGAGTGTGATCTAATATATAATGCAGATTAAATTGTCTACTGGACAAGTTGTTGATTTGATACCATGGTGCTTGCCAAACACAGCTAAGAGACATAATCAATGGAAGGGACTCTTTGGTAGGTTGGATTGGCAAGGAAATTTCCCAACTTCCATTACTGATCCTCAACCAATGGGGAAAGTTGGAATGTGCTTCCACCCTGACCAAGATAGAATTCTTACTGTTCGTGAATGTGCCCGATCTCAAGTAAGTGTTTATGCCAGTAGATAAGTTCAAATTAGTCAGTCCAAACGTCTATTATCAAAAGTTACTTGTCATCCTAAATGTTATGATAAGAATGAAACCTAACAAAGGATTTAATAACTATCTACCCATGTAAATTTACACAAGTGTTAAATCACATCTTGTCACATAGATATTTGTGTAATTATTTTAGAAAATAACATTACATCATAGCATAACAGTAAGATCATTTTTCACTATGTCAGTCATGAGAACGAAGATGAATCATAAATGTCTACTTCTAAGAGACGCCGTTTGTGGTCGTTAGAGTTTTAAACATTTTTCAAATTCATATTAGAATTTCTCTTTAATTTGATATCATCTTTAACTTATAGTTATATTATTTGAACATTAAAATACAGATATTGTATGCAACACCTTTTATGTTTATCTATATCTTTCTCTTAACTTTTACAACTTACACACATTTCAAAGTACACAAAAACCAAAGGATCGTATTTGACATAAAAAATTTGATGTACAAAAATCATTTCTTAACTTATCATGTTTTTCTTTCATAAATGCAGGGCTTCCCAGATTGCTATCAATTTTCTGGTAACATCATACACAAGCACAGGCAGATTGGTAATGCTGTTCCTCCTCCTCTGGCATTTGCATTAGGGAGAAAACTCAAAGAAGCAGTGGATAATAAAAGTAGCTCCAATTAGATGAAGTATGGTCTTATGATATGAAACATTAAATAACAATAAGTAGTCACCATAACATTGCAAATTCTTATCTTTCAGGGTCTTTTTAGAATCGACCTACCTTTGTATATAGAGTTGTTGTCTGGCCATTTTTCCAAGCTTAATCAATTCCTTGTTTTAAAGAATTGACGAATGGATGGATAATGCTATAAAACTCATTTTCTATCAACTTGGATTTTTTTGGGATTAGGTGATATTTTGGGTCTTACATTGAATATTACCTTCCAATGTATAGTTAAATTTGACAATGAATCCTATCTTGCTTTTTATTTTTTTTTATTATTATTATTATTATTATTATTATTATTAATATTATTAATACTATTAATATTATTATTATTATTAATATTAAAGTGAGGGAAACAATAAATTTTAAAGTAAAATAACATTTGGGCTCAATAGTTATAAATTCTAGTTTTACACTAGAATTCAATTTTGGAGACATTAATTGTGGTAGTTTCAAAAGTGGAACCTAACATGTAGTTAGTGTGTATTTAACTCTTCGGTGATGAAAATAATTTTAGTTGAAAGTGACTTAAACATAAAATGAATAAAACTTAGATATATATTCAATTAAAAAGTGAATTTTATCTATTATTGTTTAGATAACTTTGTTGAGAATTGCTTGTGTGTATATATGTCTATCAATTGTGTATGTTAAGTTTTATGTTTGGATAAAACAAAATTGCTTTTAAAGATGTAAAATATGTCAGAGAATAATTGATATTGTCTAAAAAAAATTGATTCTAATTTAAATTTAGAATCAACTTGAATAAGCAAACCATGAAATGTTTTGGTGGTTGAGGTGATGATGAATGGTGGTGGATGATGTTGTTGTTGGTGGTTGAGATTTATACTGTGTATCACCGTTTTATTTAAGTTAAATGTATTTTCGGTTTCTATATTTTGTTTAAAATAAATTTTTAGTATTCTCATTTTTAAAATTAGTTTTTTGTTCTTTTATTAGTTAACTTTTGGAATTATTTTGGTCTCATCAATTTTGATAATGTGACACTTTTATTAATGACATAACACTTAAAATGACATTTGTGAATTGAATAAAATATTTTCTATGTCATTATTGTTGTAATTAATTTTATTTTTATATTAGCTAAAAAATGACAATGTGACATGTTTTAAATAACATGACATACGATGATATAAAATGATCAATATCCAAAAAATAACAATAGAACCTTCTAAAAATTTAACTTTTAACTTTAAAAAATTTTTATTTTTGAAATTTAATTAATGACATTGAATAACTAATGCATATGGTTCTATATCATGAAATCGTATGCCACATTATTTAAAATATGTCAAATCGTCATTTTTAGTTCAAAATGAGCGAGAAATCAAATATACCGACTTTTAAAATAGGAGAACAAATTCTGTAAATTAGTAAAAATAAAGGGACAAAAATTGTAGTTAAGTTTAATTGTTGTTGTTGTTATTATTATTATTATTATTATTATTATTATTATTATTATTATTATTATTATTATTATTATTATTATTGTGTTGGGGGTAAATTTAATTGTTTGATGGCTCATTGAAGAAGCTAACAAATGAATCGGAGAAGTGTAAGGACAAGTGTTTATTTATATTTGTGCAGAATTTTCTTATATTTGTAGAGAGATTCATGTGATATATCACATTATTAAAGTAATGCTCGAGGAGATAGGAAAAGTGTTTGAGAACACACATTAATTACTTATTACTATTTTGAGTTGATTTCATACTAATATCTCCTCGGAATCTAGCTTGTAAAAAGATGTGTACAACCTCGTTAATGAATCTAACAATTGAAATATTTTAACAAAAAAGTATCTAATAATTAAAATAATATATATATAATTTAAATCCAAAACATCGTATCCAATCTAATAATTTTGATATTTGATATTATTACTTACTCCATTTTTGTTTTAAATTTGCACCACACTTATATGCCATTTTACAAAAATACTACAATACAAAAATTCATGACATCCTCTTCATTGTTCACACATCTACTATTAGACCCATACTTTTCAAACATTATATTTAGATTTTATACTTTTGAAAATTTAGTCTTTGGATGTTAACTATTTATATTTGGATTTTTAACACCCACAAATTTAATTTTTCTTTATGTTATATTTGAAGCTTTTTTATAATTGAATATTCTCTCTCTATATATAGATTTTTTTTTTTAAGTTTAAGTTTTGAGACATTATATTGTATTTTTCTACATCCAAAAACTTAGATTTTCAAGTTCTTTTTTTAAATAATTATTGTTAATTTTGTTAGTAATTGTCACTGTTATCTTGGATGTGAGGTTTGAATTCCCAACCTCTATCTTACTTATTGCCTTAACTCTCCACCCCAGCAAATCATCCTTACATCCCCCTCAAAATTTTTTGATTTTAAATTTGAATTTTGAACATTTGGTGTAACTTAAATTTCTAAACATTATATTTGAATTTTCTATGTCCAGAAACCATAGTGTCATTTTCTTTTCTTTGTGAACGTAATACATGTTATATTTATATTTTTGAGCCGTTTTAATTCTGTCTTCTATATCTATAACTATAGCAGGAAGTGTAGTGTAGTCATAGAGTTGTTTTGGCTACCCCATTTTTTTTCTTTCATAAGTTGGTTTATTTTTATATTTTTTTTGTCTTAAAATATAGACAAAAGTAGCATTAAAAAATTAATATATTTAATTTAAAAACGTTAATTTTTTTAATACTTTTTTTTATAATATTTGAGGCCGAATGAAGTCTTTAGCTAACCCAAATCTATTTGTAAAAAATTAATAGAAACAAGACAATTTAAAATTTATTACTTGATTGATAATTTTGTTCATTTTATTTTGAATCTTTTGTTTTTTGATATAAAAGGAAAGTAAAAAAAACCAAACTAAAACATAACTACAGGGGAACATGTTCCCTTAAGTCATTAACAAGTAAAAGTTTGACACTAATAGGAATAGAGTTTAACATAATAATAGAAAAATCACCATCATGACCAAGCAAAGCTAAAACGTTTGCATAAGAGTTTGATTCACGGTGGATGTGATGTACTTCAATAAACCAATCCCGAGGTGGATAATAGATTGACAACATGAACAAAACCGCAAGAATGATATGAGTTAGATGCATATCTTTCGTCATACGAAGACCTGAGAGGATACCCCAAATTTTAGCAAGGAGGACATTTTTAGATCCAAGCTTCTTGATAAAACTCTTCAAGAAATGACCATCCTGATTTCTTATGAGATTGTCGCAAGTCGTCGGCTTGCAAAAGTAGGAACCATCTATATTAATCTTCACAAAACCTGGTGGAGGCTTCATCTAGTGACTTGAACGCAAACCAGCACCCTCATCTCGAGAAGCAAGAGAAGTAAATGTCTGCTTCTCAATTTGATATGTCATATTATCAAATTAAGATGTAAGACTAATACCAAACATATTTTCCCTAGAAAAGACCAACTTATTATGATCCTTCAAGAAAGTTAAAACTATAGCTCCAAAGAACGTAGGCCAGTTGGTGTCGCTAGCCCCAATGTTATTTGTAGTGATGTTCCATTCCAACCAAGTATGAGTACTGAGACTAAAGAATTTAGCCCACTTGTCTTCTATGACGAATTGATTCCAAAATTGTTGATCATCCTTGCAATCCCAAAGCGTATGTAAGATGGTTTCTGGATGGGATTGACACCGGGGGAAAGTATCATCATCTGTCATTTGTCGATGAGCTCTAACGACATTTGTGAGCAAAGACCCATAGGCTAACTTCCACAAAATAGTACAAATCCGAGCTGGTCCTTTCCAATGTCAAACCTGGTCAAATAAAGTATGAGCATCAGTAGTATCTATTTGCAACTCACCAATAAAATTATAAGTAGACTTTAAGCTAAAATATCCATAAAGGTAGGGTTCCAATTAGGAGTATCCTTTCTACCATTAATAAGAGACTTTATCTTTATTATTAAGTTGCAAATAGAATTAGGGAGACGATTGTTAATCATATTCCAATTCGTAGGAGCACCCATATATGTACAAAGTCTTGAGTAGGCTCAATGCCTAGTTCACGACTCAACATAGGAGTCATGTTATTTGCCAAATTCTTGGAAAAGAATACTCTAGATTTACCATGGTTAATCTTCTTACCAGAATTGAGACATAAACTATCAAGCACATGTTTTATAATGTTAACCTATTCCAACGTAGCCTCTGCAACCAGAACAAGGCCATATGCAAAACAAATGTGAGAGAGCTTTGAACCTCCTCTACCAAAGGATAATGGTTTCCAATTGCAATCATTCACCTTATCTTGGATGAGATGGCTCAATCTCTCCAAGACTAAAACAAAAAGATAAGCGGAAAGATGATCTCCCTATCTAAGACCTCTTAAAGAGTTAAAACTAGAAGTATGATCACCATTCTAGTTATGTTGGTAATGAAAATTGTAAAAATAAAACTCATAAAAAAATAGATGATTGGTTTCTTACCAATAAATTAATTGTTTACATTAAAAAAAACATTGTTAGTCTATTTAATATAACATTAATTATAGAAGAATTTGATTATTTAAAGCATCGCCAAATTCAAATTTTTTAAATAACTATTGACAATTATAATTTTTTTTGTGCTGCTTTAATTTATATAAGTAAATATTTTTGTGAATATTTTTTTCTGTTTATTTGTTAATTTTCAGAAAATGATCAAGTCGCTTGGTGAGCTACTCTGGTGGTTCGGTGACCAACCCAAGAAGCTAACCAATTTGAATCTAAACTGTCCTCATACCAAATGTGGACATGGACATTATGTTAGGAATATGGTTGTGGTTTCACCTCAAAATAATATTTTTAGATCAAGCTATGACACAATTATTGAGTATATATAGGTCACACAAAAGAGTCAAGAAACAAATGCTACTTTCATCATGAATTTAAATATAGAAGATGACCTTAATTGGACTTCGACTTGAACATATTAGTTCTAAATAGACTAAATTGCATACGTGGTCCCTTAACTTAAATTCAATTAACGTTTTAGTCATTTATCTTTTTTTTTCCTTTTCGATTTAGTCATTTATTTTTTATTTGATGTTGTTAGAGATGAAAATATGAGTTTATTTAAAGATTTAAGTTATGAATTTGATGAAATTTGCATTATATTGAGGATGATAATTAATTTTATGGGTTTTGTTTGAAATTTTTGATGAATTTTTGCAAAAAAAAAATGATAACATTGTTGACATTTTAAAACATAAAAGATCAAATTGTCACTTAAAATTAAAATAAAGGACCAAATCGAAAAAAAAAAATAAAGGACTAAAACGTTAACTGAAATTAAGTTAAGGGACCACAAATGTAATTTAGCCTTCTAAATAATTGTCTTAGATTTGAGTATTTTTATTTGGAGATTTGATATTTTGTTGGAGATGAAGATAAAAGTTTTTTTGAAGATGTGAACTTTGAATTTGTTGCAGATTGAAGTTTCTTTGAACATGAAGATGAATGGATTTTTAACAGAGATTGTGAAGAAAGTATAACATTTCTTTTGCTAAAAAAAAATATTTTATAACATAAAAGATTTAATCAAAAAAAAATTAAAAGACTAATTGTTATTTAAAATTAAATTAAACGAAAGTGCCAATGATAGTCTTATAAAATATATTCTTTTATTACGTTTTTTAATTAGCGGCGCTTATATCCCAATTACCAAGAGTTGTTAGTAAAAAAGAGTTGTGACATGTTGATTCAATGTGAATTTATTTATTTTGGGAACTTTTACAAACTAAAATATATAACAAACATTTATTAAATGACCCTTATTTATTTTACGTTTGAGAAATATTGCTTATTGTGTAGAGAAAGAATCTTTAATTTTTGACATAGACTTGGATCTTGCCAACTTGATTTGCTAACTCGTGCAATTAGCTCAATGAACCATGATACTTAAATAGTCATAATTAATTAGATATATCTATTCTGCAATGGTGGTGACTCTCATGCAATGGTGGATCTTTTAGGGAACTTGCAGGGCCACAACATCCCTTATATATTATACATAATAATAATAGGTTACTAAAATAATAGTGATAAGTTACTAAAAGATTTCTAAATTTTTAGGTTTTGGAGAAACTCATTTCATTTGGCATAACCTCTGTTCCTTTAGGTCTCTCCATTCTCTCACTTCTCTCCCTTACTTTCTCTCGTCTCTCCCTCTCAGCCACTCATTCATGGCCGTTGACCGGCCTCCACACGATGTCTTCCACGTGACGTTTGTCTCTCCCTCTCAGCCCTTTATCTACGGCCTCCACACGATGCATCTCTCTTCCGTATCTCCATTATGCAGTCTCCCTCCTTTGCGACCAGCGCCGCCGCTGTCCGTCTCTCTCTGCTTCTCCGTCTCATTTTGCAGTCACAACGATAGCGTCGCCTCTTGGTCTTGATCCTCACACTATCTCAATTTGTTTCTTATATTTTTCAGGTTCTAACTCTTTTCTTCTTCTACTGTTTGTTAATTGTGAATTGTTTTAGTTTAAGATTGTGAACTAGTAGTGTGTGAATTGTATTTGTGATTTTGTGAATTGTGAACGGTTTTAGTGTGAGAATTGAGATTGTAAACTTTAGGGTGTGAATTGTGACTGTGAATCAGTGTAGTGTCGATGTGAGATTGTGAATTTGTGAACTGTTTCACATTGTGAATGTGAGTTATAACCTTGATAATTGTGAACTATTTGTCTGAATGCGTTGTGTAAGTAATTTATGTATTTTTTTTGGAGTGATACAATATTTAAACATTGATCCATTTTTCAAGAAGAAAATTTTCGACAAAGATGAAAATTGTAAAGCGGATACATTTTATTTGATTTAATTGTGTGGAGCTCTAAAAACTTGTGTGAATTGAAACTCTAACTTTCTCAACTCGTCGACTATGCATGAATTGTGTAAAGCTCTAAAAAAAACTATATGACTTTTATAAATTTTAATTATAATATTTTAGTTAATAATTGTCGCTCTTCTCAATATTTTAAGGAATATCCGCCATTACTCTCATGTGAGAGGTGACTCTCAAGCAACTACAACCAACATGTCAAACAATAAATAAATGGCACCACTAGACATGAAGCACCCCAAGGTTAGGGGCAGAAACAAGTAATTTATATATCATCAACAAATGGTAAATTGTTCCATTAATTTGGTCATATTTATTCTAAAATTTTGATAGGTGAATCCCACACCTAACAGGGAATCTTACATTATTTTGAAAGTGTGAACTCATCTCATTTTAATTATCTGATTTAAGGTGTGTATTTCTTAAGAAAATAATTAAGTTTTTCAAATATAAATAGGTACCATACAATAAAAACTAATAAATTATATATGGAAATCACCGCATACAATAGTGGATAGACGAATTCATTCGTGTCCATCTTTTTACTTGATATTTATAAAGAAAATTATATATAATATTTATAAAGAAAATTATAAATAATATATTATAATATTCTTCAAAATATTTATGTGAAGAAATTCAAGAGATATTCACACTACTAATAAACACATGTTTTTCCTTTAATTAATTGATTTTCAAAAGATCATTTTTCACCTAATTAACCAAAGCAAACCAAATATTTTTAATTGGTTTTAGTTTCTGTTTCTTAAAATTAAACTAAAGTGACGTGTCACATCCATATTGATCAAAGTTTGTTAAGTATAAAAAAATAACAATAGTATGTGAACAAACTTTCTCTTTTATAAAATAAGTTTTTAAACTTTTTTAAAGGTCAATCACATTAAACCGAATCTAATCATCCTATTATTCATTAATTTGGTTAGATTGTAAGGGAAAAAGCATTGATGAGGCCACTTGATGCTAATTTTCCGTTTCTTTACAAAGACGGATCAATGCATAATTATATTTAGCATTTTTTTTATTGAAAAAAAATAATATTTATTCTTTTAAATTAACAAGACACAATATAAATTCAAATTCCCTAAAATAAAAAAGAATAAATATATAAATAAATTTACAACACCCAAATTAATAGTCTAAATATGTTTAAAAATATGACAAAATCTAGGATATACATGTCTTTGAATATGTAATGTTGACAAAATCAAAACTACTTTTAGTCTTTTATTGATTAAAATTGATCAAAACTACTTTATCAATATGAGTCAAATGAACTCTGTTATAAGAAGAAAAAACTAAAAAGTGTCTCATCAAGATGTCAAACAAAATAATGTCGCACTAAGTTGACAAAATCACAATTTTTTTTTGAAAGAAAACTAAATTGGTATGAAAATCACCTATTTAAATAAAATGAGAAAAGAAAACGACTTTAAAGTGATGATTCGAGACTAAAAAATAATACTAAATTATTCTTTTATAATTGAAGAAGAGGAGAGACCTAGATTTATCTTTTTTAGCCACAACTATAATTTATATGTGCCATATCTATAAGAGAAATGATCAAGCTATTGACTCTTTAACTAGCTTAAGGACAAGTTCGGGATGGTTGTGAATTTTTAATTTTAGTTTTGATAGTAAATTTCAAAATCAAAATCGGGATAAAATGTGACTGAGTTGATTTTTTTAATTAATTTCAAAACAATTTTCTTTTAAAAAAAAAACAGATTTTATAAATGTTTTTGTTGTAAAATTAACATACCACTATAAGTGACATCAACTCTAACAACAACAACTATTGCCTCCAACCACCACTCATCCCCAACCATCGCTGACCACCTTCATCATCACCAACCGCCCACCTCCAACCAGTGCCAAAATCATCGATCGACCACCTCTGACCATCGCTACCACAAACCAACCACCATTTATGACCACCACTCGCCCACCATTGACCTCCAATAACCATCTCCCATCATCGACCGCCGCCACCGCCACCCATCCACAACCACCGACCTCCAATTCCATCTCCCTTCACCGACCACCCACCTCTGATTACCACTGACCACTATCTCTAACAACCTCCATCATCACCACGTATCTTTGACCACCACCTCAAGCCTATACCCGCACCTTGACCACCCACCTCTAACAACCGCAACCATTATCTCCGACCACCGCCATCACCACCCACCTCCAACCACTGCTACCACTACCGACTACCAACTCTAACACCCAGCACCACCTCCCACCACCTCCCACTACCTCCAACCACCATCTCCCACCACCGTCCACCACTACGGTCACCATCTGTCACACTTCGACCACCACCTCCGACTATCAATTGTTTCTTTTCTTTGCAGTCGTCTTCGAGAATCGATGATTATTATGATACTCATCTTCTACGGCTATTACTTTCAACTACTATTACTAAAATTATTGTAACTAAATAAATTATAATTTTATAATAAATTATTTTAAAATAATTAAATAATATTATTATTATTTTATTTTTTCATTTTTAATTATTTCTACGTGTTGATATTATTTTATATTCAGTGAATTCATAATGAGACTTAATAAAGAGTATTTCAATTCAAATAAAATAAAAACAAAAATTCAACTAAGAATTAAAATCGAGAACTGAAAATTGAAAATTCAACTCAAACTAAAATGAAAAGTTTATTACTTTTGTCATTTTGTTAGTGTAAACACAAATTTGTAGTTGTAAGAATCATTCTAAAATATTAATAATATAAACGAGTAAGTTAATATAAATCTAAAATTTCCAAAATTAAATTAAATATTTACTTTATGTGATAATACGAGTTGAATTAAATTTATTCAACCTACTTTGCAATTCAAATGATATATCTTTGATTTAGATTTAGCTAATAGATGAACACTCTAGCATGTGTGCCATCAACGAATTTTCCAGCTTCCTTTTCTGGTGCCTCAAGAATTTTACTGTGCCTCAAGAATTAGAACTCATTCTCTTAACTTTGATTTACTTCTTCAATCTTTCTCTACAATAGAATAAAGACCATCAAAATTCTCCACTATAGAACATTACAAATATATTTTTAAATTGATAGGTTTTAAGAAGAAAAAAACTAAATAATTGATCAAACAAAACGAGGATAATCAACTCCTTAGTAACAATATGATTATCACCCATGCTCATTAAAAAAAACATGTACTAGGTTACTTTCGGGACAACCTTTCCCTGCAGTAGTTTTGACTTTATTAATTGACTGATTCAAATTTCTTTAAATTGTGATGTTACCGTTCTTTACCAAGAGACTTGAATTTCATTCTACAATCACATTCTTATCAAATCTCATCAAATTAAAAATTGCAACGGGTAGTAGAAAATGATTTTTTAAAAAAAATTACAGAAAAAATTAAAAAACATTAGAGGCGATTTGTTTGAAAGAAACACACATGTTCATGAATTTATTTTCTCTTTACAATGTACTAAGGAGAAAATAAATCCATGCTTAATTCACCCATGTTCATCATCTGTTCGAGCGCAAGAGACAAGTATCAATTTCCTGAACTAATTGACTGAAGAGAATATTTATTTTAGCTTGGCTCATTCCCCGATTCGACCTTTATCATAAATATCACTAGTTACTTTCATTCAATAGGTAATAAACAAATAAAACACTGGTCTTTAATCGAAATAGATACGTACATTTATATACAATCTTGTTTATTAAAAATTTACACTCTTCAGTCTTCACCACCCAATTACAGTAGTACGCAAAAACTGATTTTCTGAACGTCTATGTTATAATTTTCCACTTATCCCCGAAGCAAACGATATGAGGGATGACTGTTGTGAACAACAAGCACAACACACATTTTCCTTCCGGTTGTCTCCAGCAGGAGAAATGCTTATGTTTGTTACTAAAACATAAAAAAAAGCAAATCAGGTATCCTTCCACTGAATGAGTCAAATATTTTTACACGCCTACTGATGTACATCAATATCCTGTTATCTACAGAAATTTGAGCAGAACAGTTAAGTGCAGGTGTAGCCAATGCACCCTGCTACTGAATATTTGGAGATTGAAACAGTAAATGCTACTTAATTTGATATAACAACAAACATGACTCAACATTGATATGGAACCGAATTCAAGATAAAAAGAAAACGTATTATTGACTGAAATAAGAACTATTACAGAGAGTGATCTCTACAATCCCAGAGCAAGTGCTCCTTCAGAAAGACATTCCCTCTGCCAACTGACTATCGGTTTACAAGCTGATGTAAATGAATCCCCCGTATCACTACGCTCCCAGTTCCCACTCATTTATTCACACTCTCCTAAAAGAATTCCCCTCCTACGCGTATATCCCTCCCTCTAACTAACTTGCCAATCAGCATTTCCCTCTCTATTTGGGCCTTTCTCTTCATGGGTCCTATCAACCATTGACAGCTGAAGCCAGGCAAGCAACAGTGTCAAGAGGCATAGTCCCTAGCTAAAAACCTCATCTTTCCCCAGTGATGAGTTTTAGTTTAATTTCACTATTTCCAAATTACCCTATAGTGAATTGAATACAAGAGAATAGAGAGTGGACATAAAAAATGGGTAGTTTCTTTGAAGGTGATTTGAAAATGGGACCAAATCCAATTGGAAATATCCAGGTTAAAATATAAAGTCAATTTAGCAAATCTCCAACTTGTCACAAATGGATCTGGTCAATTTGAAGCATAATAAGACTCAATGGCAATAAAAAAGGCAAAAGTGACCAAGATATTTCATTTTACCTTATTCGTTTGAAGTATCAGCATGAATTCTCTCATACAATTGATATAAGAGTGATGATTTGGCCATCTGATGTTCCCTCTCCAAGACTGCAATCACATCCTTCACAGAGATGCTACGAGCTACGCGAGTTTGAGATCCAGGGGAATGATTTTTCCCAAATTTCCTAGCAGCGGCTGTTCGCAACAAGATCACAGGGACTTAATATCAACAAAAATGTTGCATGACATAATTAGACCAGGTACAAACACATTGTATAGTATGAGTTATCTAGAGACCACCACAATTTCTTGCTTCCATAAAGGTGGAGGCATGAAGTTTTACCTGTGAAATTTGAATTTTACAATACTTTTTTTATTTTTCATGCATATTTTGGTCGTGTAGAATCTGTTTCTCAAAACTCCAGACAATCAGATCTTGGGGAACATAGGGTAAAACAAGCAATACTGTCCTACACTGTTATTTAACAAAAAAGTTGAGACTAGAAAGATATTCCACATTTAGTTTTTTATATTTACCACTTCAGCCAAAAACAACAAATATTAACGAAAGCTTTAGCTCTTTGCCTCTTTCCTTTTATGTGTGATCATCACTAAGTCCTCCAATCTTCTTCCTCAATTTTTTTGCCTCAAGTCAAGAATCTATTTTGCAGTTGAAAATTATATATATATGGATGGTCGTGATTGAAAGTGGGAGGAGTTTTAATGAGTGAGAGGACTAAATCTTGATCATACAACCATACATGGATGATCATGATTGAAAGTTATTTAAGTGACACATGTTCACTTTCAAAAGTCACATGATTTATTGTTCTAATCTTAGCCATCCATGATTTGATCAATGACTCACAATCATTCCTCTCATTTTCTCACTATCAACTACAATTGGTTACAAAGCTGCTTTTTTGTTGATAGTCATACAGCTGGTGTGAGTTCTCACTGGGTCTCTGCTTCTGCGTTTTTGTCCAATTGTTTCAGTACTGTGCTACAAATATTGTTAAACATCAATTTTTTGCTCATTTGTTTGAGAATCGGTGTCTTGGTTTATTTCCCTACATTGACAATAACTTATAAGTTAGTTTGATATTGGTTGATCGCAGTACATTCTTCCTCTCTTATTCTCATTTGGACTTTATGTTTTGTTCTACTGCTTTTCTGCTAGGAAAGTGTGCTTTTTGCAGAGTTTTTATTCCGCTTATTAAATATGAATATTAGGCAATAGACATATAATTGATGTTTATTTTTAAGTAAATATTTATATATAAGTTGTTTTTATAATATATGCATCAACATCAATGCGACTCGTGCACACAGCATAACTAACTAATTTGTATACAGGGAAAATGATAAAAACTCATGTGTGGACACCTGAAATGGTATGAAACAACCAAGAAGAAACACACCCGAATTCCCAAGAGAAGCTGGACCTTTTCTCTCCCTTTCTTGATTATCTTTTGTGCTCCTTCCTGGTGATGGAGATTTGCGACTCACATCTTTAGTTGGCTGAGAATCAGATGCAGCGTCTGTCCCCCCTTCCCGTTTCTGCCTGGCTTGCTCGGCCATAAGTTGCCACTTAGACAGCACGTCAGGTCCCCCAACGGCAGCTCGGGCTGCAACATTTGCAGCGTTTGTCCTCATCTTGTCATCTACTTCCTTGTTCACCTACAACATATTAATAAAAAAAACAAGACTTCACACATAGATAAAGGTGAACTGCATTGCCTAAAATGAGATAGAAATACCTTTGTTGCTTTATTGCGACCTTCATCCTTCTCCTTGTCACCATCAACTCCAGAACTACCATCTACCTATACTTACAAAATAGCATTACAATGTTAAGCACATAGGTTTAAGTCTGGGATGCAAAAATATAAAATATAAACATGCACAGGAAATGTTTAAGGACAAGAGTGGGTATTGTATCATCAACTAAATAAAAATTCCACGTAGGACGAAGTGGGACCCACATCATTTGGTTTCCGGAGCTTCTCTGCTTCAGCCTGTTTTTTCTCCCACTCTTCCCTTGCTTTCCTATTCATTGCCATGATTTGATGTCGAACATCTGAAGTGACAGCAGTCCGATGTCTTGTTTTCTCAATATCAACCCGCTGGTAGGAAAATTATCAGAAGTAAGAAAAAATGCACATTGACAAAAAAGACTATTAATGCAAGCAGTTTGAGAAAATAACTGACCTGCTTCGACATTCTAATTATGTTACTTATTACTCCACGCATTCTCTCCTCCACACACTGAATATTCATTTCAACCATAAGATTACAAGCAATCCTACTTGCAATAAATATTGAAAAATAGGTTTAATCTCACCAATGACAAGCATCTTTCCACATCATTACTCATGCCCTTCAAGCCACACTCGGTCACTGCCATGGTGACAACATAGAACAGCTATAAGGCTTTTATAGAACAAAGTACACATCCAGATAAGTTTGAAGAATGGAAAGAATAAAATCAGATGGACAGACTAATGGCATAAATAGGACTAACTAATCTCAATCAATTTTCTCTGCAATGGAGCTTTCTGCAAAATCAGACTTTCCTCCTCCTCTTGCACAACTCTTCGAGATGCTTCTGAAACTCGACTGTCCTCCTTGGGACCAGAAAATAACTGTTCTTCCTCCTCCTATAAAATGTGAAACACAAAAATAGCCAGAGATTTTAAAACAGAAAAGTTATACATTCCAGACTATGTTTTTGTTATATTTTCAATATGACAAGTATCATACCCTAAGATCAACACCACTAACAGCCGTAACATCATTAAGCTGATCAATGCTTTGTTCCATGGATGTACCAGACACCTTTTGTTTCTTACTGTAGAATAGTAAGCAGATATGCATATATAAAAATCAGTGAAAGATTGCAATAACTAACCTAGAAAAGAAGGGGGGAAAAAGCAAATCATGAACCAGTAGAGTACAACAACTCACCTAGGAGGAGGAGGTGAAGAACCAAGTGCTTCGAGTGGCTTCTTCTGGCCAAGGGGAGGTTTCTTTAGAGGTGCCTTTGTCATAAGACCCGAAGTGCTAGATGGGATCTGAGAGCTTAACTAATAAAATAAGAAAAGGATGTGAGGAAATCAGGCATCGGCAAGTATGAAGATATCATTAGAAACACGGACAAAACATGCCCAAAAATAATGAATGATGGCTTGGTATTCAAGAAAAACATTACAGAAAAAAATTAATTTTATTTGGTAATAGCCTAGACACAATTGTAGGCTTGTTACATTTCATTGCAACTAGCAATATCTTTGATATCAAAGTACCACATTAATTGGCAGGAGAAAAGGGGTGTATTGAAGATTTATAGTATGCAGCTCAAGGCAAGAAGAATTTTGCAAGCAAAAGAATGGGTACAAAATCAAATCCCAGTTCTAGCTAATTGGGAAATTCAGCATTGATGAGTTCTAAAGAGAATTCCAGCAAGGAATGGTGAGTATACAAAAATGTGATTTTTTTAATGCACTCATTAAATAAGGGAGATTTCGGATATTAAAATCAGAGCCAATAACATCTAAACAATGTAAACACAAACCACAATACAAACCATGACCTATTATTGTAATGCCACATGAAGGGAGCGAATGACATTAGAAGATACAGATCCTAACAAGCAAAGCATCCCGATCCCTCAAAAAGAAGTCATAATGTTTCACAGAATTATAACAATAAGGGGGAAAAAAATTTGTAAACAATTCAAGAGATTAATACCATTTCCTGAATAAAAAACACCAAGTATTGTTGGAGGGTTATATGAAGTATAAGAAATTCAAAGAAAACATTCAGAGAGAAATGCGAGAAACCCTTCTAAGAAAGTGATATTCTGATTAACTATATACAGGTTGCAGATAATTATATTATTGCTTACAGTAGTTTCAAAGACAAAGTGACAGTGGCATCTTAGACAAAGACAAGCACATTAGTTTCAAACTTACAGTGACAGTTGGATCTAGTTGAGATGCAGAAGGGGGAGCAGAGTTTGGTGCTAGCAAGCTACCAGATGTTGTATGGGGCATGCTATTGGATGCTAAAGAACCTCTTGAAAACTCATCCTTTATAGTGCCTTGATTGACACCACTACCATGTTCAGTTTGTGCAGAATTAACAGAAGGCAACCCATGCAATTTAGATAAATGATGCCTATGTTGCTGCTCAATAGAAAGGTCATTAGGTTCCTTTTTTACATATGAAACAGATGAAAACAAGCCCGAATTTTGTTCTGCTGATGGTTGCCAGGAATTTGAAGTTTGTTGTGAAGTTGTATTGTTTGCCCCAGTCGACACAGATCCACCTGGCATTCTCTTGGGATCATTGAAAGAACTATGCCGTTCTACACCTAAGTGATTTAGACCAGTGCTCTGATGTGGAATTTGCCTTGTGTGTGAATCATGAGGATGAGGTTGTGATCTGAGAGATGATGATGAACCAGTGGTTGTCCCAGAAAAAGGGGCATAATTACCTCCACTGCTTCCATATGTCCCTGGGAAATGAATATGTTGTTGTTGCTGCTTATTAAGTCCTTGTATGTGAACTGAGGATCTATCAGTTTCTTGACTAACGGCATTAGAACTGGACGATGGTAATTGATTTGGTTGCACTACTCGAACATCCTGTTCCTGGGATTTTTTAGCACTAATGTCCATAGTTGAATAGGTCGGCTCACTCTTCACTTGTATAGCTGAAGAGGTATTATGAGAATGGTCTGCAGCAGCATTCATACTTCTCTGATGCAGCTGTGCTAATGCATGGGGATCATTAAATTTTGCGGCACTGGAAGTAACAGTTGGCATCCTTACAGGGTTCTGCTGTCCAGAAGAAACTGGGTTGCCTCTTGTCTACAAGGAAACGGATGGTTCTTAGCATAACCTTGAAATCAATATTCAACCAGCTTAAGAAAAATCATCTTTAAAACTGCATAAACCATCTACTCCACCTACCTGTTGTTGCACCTTTGTTAATGCTATTCTAAGCATCTGATCCCCCACAATACCTTTCATAAGCCGTACAAAATGATCTTTGGGTATTTCATCTTTCTAGAACAAATGACAACAAGATTGTCAAAACAAAAAACTTAGTAATATGGCAAAGCCTTGCGCAACAAACTTCAATAGTTTAGCACAGAAGAGAGGCAAAAAGGACATGATAGTGAAATTGGTTTAAGAAACCCACCTTCAATTTGTTAAATAAAGTTTGAAGTTGCATGGCTCTGTCTTTGGCCAGTTGGGGAATCAAGATAGGGAGCAACAGACCAAATGGCACCTGTTTACTACGATTGATTTGGCTACTAGGTTGTTCGTTGACTGTGGCTTGTTGATTACTCATCTGCTGCAGCTTTGCATACTGAGATTCACAGTTAGGATTATTTATTTTGATTGCTTCGTTGTTAAAGACGGGATCTTTTTCAGATTTCGGAACCACATTTGTTTGAGAATTTTGGTGGGAAACTAGCACAGTTTGACCTTGGAGACATTCATCTTGAGATTGTTTATGTGATAAAGGAAGATTACTTGCCTCCTGTGATGCAACATTCTGTATCTGTTCCACGACAGGTCGTTGTTGCTTCAGCTCCATCTCAGATGAAGGTTGCTCTTGCTGTTGTGCAATTTTAGGCACCTGATGTTGACAGTCGGTCTGGTTGTCATGGCCAGAAGTTGGCCAGGTTGGTAATGATTGACTGAATGAATTATTGCTTCCTTCAGAAGAAAAAAAATGAGGCAATAATTGTTAGCACTATGTCTGATTAAGAATTTATCAAGCAAACAGAAAAATAACATGACTCAACAGTGAATATAACTTACCTATACTCTGGATATTCCAATTATATATTTATACTGGGCTCTTAAATAATGATTAATCAGATATTAAAGTACAAATTCTTCTTTTAAAACAGTAAATGAGAATGAAAAGAAAAATGTGACAAATAATAGCGCTGAGACTTAAGGAGAATGTTAGAAAGAAAACTAACTAAACAACAAATGGTGACAAATCAAACCACTGTCTGCCTCAATTAGCAAACATTAGTAAGATATTTTAGAAGATAATAAGACTGGAATCTTAACAAGAGAGTTACTAGTCAGCAAAAGGACAAGAAATCAACCATGCAAATATTGTTTTCCAGAAAGAAGCAACTGCTGTGATTGATAAATTAATATTGATATGGGAATTCATTAAGTATTATAAGCTGGGGACAGATATTTGAAACCCATTTCTGCAGTATCTGTGCACTTAGTTGTTGAATGCATAGTTGTAAATATCTTACAATTCATGCAATTATCTTGATTGAAACGGATTCAAACATAATTGATAGAGATCAAACTGTGAATCTCTTTTGGACTTGAATCACGCCATGAATATCAATTCGCTCATTCTTTCAATGGTAAATTTTAGTAATTAGTTGTTAGAAATATTAGTGGGAGTTGAACCCACAATACCTTATCTCTCAAACCCTTATGTTCCTCCCTACAAACCACCTTATCACTCCATAATTTCGCTCTATTTATTTATTTCCCATAAATCCCAGTTCCCAAATAATCCTACAACACAAATTCAACTGTGCATGCAACTAAAAAGTGGGTCGAGTAATGCAACCCAATTTCAAAAAGATCTCTGGGGTAGGTTTTTGTTTTTTGCAATTTTTTCTTTAGATGAGACATTATCAGCCAAAATCAACGTTACAAATAACCCAAGTCAAAATAACAAAGAAACAACCCTAGCACACAGCATTTTTGGTCCCCGCACCCTCTTACAACTAGGGTGTGCTATTTTATTCTTCTTGCCCTCCCTTTTCCTCCCTTGTTATCTGTTTTTTGGTCCTCCTTTGGGCACCTTTGGTTTTTCCCACCCCCTGTTGTTTATGATTTGAATCATGCATTATTTTGAAGTTCATAATGATATATTGGTTTACGTTTTGTTTGCTTATTCATTTGTTTTTCCTTAAAAGTGTCATATTTTTATTGACCGCGTATCTTAAGATTTGATTCCCAATTCGGAAAATACAATTTTGATTCACAATTTGAATCTCAAATCAATAACCTCGGCTGAATGCATTGAGCAATAATCTGCACTTTTCCTTGTAGCAAAGCTATAGGTTTTTTAATTATCTAGTATAAAAATTGACATAACAATCCTCTTCTGACATTTTAATTTATGCTATCACTTTTAGTAAGATGTAATGGATTTTTCAATAAAGGGCATAGAAAGTAATCTTGCAGTTAGAACTAAGAGACGGGCTGTTATAGCATGCCAAGTATTTTATTTGTAAGGCTTTTGTATAGCCATTGAGTTATCGTTTTGTTTTTGGTTTGATGTCCTCAATTCAACACCCGTGCATAGTTCTATCAATTTTAATGCAAAAAGGCAAAAGGAGTGAAGTTAACTAATTCCTAGGAATGCATTGACCAATGTGCACATGATAACCGCAAATGCAATAACAACAACGAAAGCGAAGGGAGTACAATAAGGGAAGCAGGAGATAGATTGTTGAAGGCAAGAAGCTCAGATACATAATGTAAGTTGATGGATACCTGCATCCGAATCAGAAAGCTGAGAATTAGATGCATCTCCTCCTATGTCTCTATTCAATGCCGCTTGGAAGGCTTCCACGTCTGCCCCTGAATGCATAGTTTCATCCTGTGACATCAAAACACATTGATGGTACAAGTTAAGCCCCAATTAAAAAACAGCAGATGTTATCTAGAGTGTATACAGCAGGAGAAGAGAACCTCATCATCTTCAAGAAGCTTCACTATAGATGGGTCCATAGCAGTGCACCGTTATCGCCGTTGTTCTTTTAAGCCAACCACACTTCCGATATTTTCTTTACGCCATATTTTAACTCAAAGGATGCAACTGAACTTAAATGGTGCCGTCAACATATGCATTAGGTTACAGGAAAATATTTTATTCTGGATTATTTGTTCTAATAAAACATTTAGTGTGACAAGATTAATAGAATAGAATTCAATATGTTTCACAGCAAAGATGAAATGCTTTAAGACCAAGCCATTGTTTTAGCCCAGAAAAGGCTATGTGATCATGGTTAAAAAAATTGCAAGCATTGCAAAGCCAAAAATAGAAAAACATAGTAGGGTGGTGAATACAAAGCCCCTACTCGACCCCCAGCTTCTAAACACATATAACCCCTGCAATGTATGTTTTAAAGCACTACTCCATGACAGCAAACAAAAATCACATCAGCAGTATGAGTCTATACAGTCGAACCACGCAAAAAAGCACAAAACACATAATGGATCCCAGCATCAAGCCGCTGACCGAACCCTCTATTTCCATATTCTAACTATTAGAAAAATGATTTGCTCCTAGCTACTAACTCACAATGGATCCGATGACTTAATTTATAAACCATGGCATTATTAATATTATTATTACTACTACTACTTTTTTTGTTTCCTATAGGAGAAATCTCATTTCAGGTGCGTCGGACACTAAATGCAGACACCTCTCCCAGCAGGAATTTGAACTCAAATTCACCACATTGTGGGAATCTAGCCTCTTCCGTTAGACCAGGCTCCTTGGTATTACTATTACTATTTTAAACAAATTTCTTATTTATATGAATCTTTTTGTTGTTGATTATTAATGTTAATATAAAAATAATTAACTTTTGAATTAGTGAAATTAAATGTTTACTCTCATGCGAAATAACTCTCCTCAGAGTTACTCCTGAAGCAATTTGATCCCTATTATTTGTTTAAACCTACATTAACATATACACTTGTAACTACGATTCTCCAATGGTTACTCCATCATCGATCACCACTATTTCTTTCGCGGGAATCTTTTCCCCCACAATCATCATTTTCTGTCAACATCATTCTCTCCAACTACTCTGACATGTATTACGGTGTCTTTTTGTGTTTTCTAACAACGGGGAAGATAATTTATGGACAGAGAAGGTAACAGGAAACTTACTCGTAGCGATTCGTCGATCGAGTTGATCCAATAACAAATGAACAGTCGAGAGGGAGGAAGCAGGGGGAGGAGCACAATGGTGGCGTTGGTTATCTCGTGCGGTGGCTGCAGCAGTGGTGAAAACCCTTACAGCGGCGATGCGATGTGGGTTTGTATACAGAAAATTGAGAGGGCTATGTTACGGTTGAATGGGCAACGCAAAAATAAAGAGAGGGAGGAATGAATGGGTATTGGGATTTAATAAAACGATTAATCGCCCTTTTAGTTGTTTATTTTTCTAAATTCATCAAACCATTTTCTCTATTTTAAAATATAACATTATTTTGATTTTTTAATTAAAAAATTAACGATGTAATGTATTTTAAATAATATAGTATGCAATTAAACGGTGTAGAATAATTAACACTAATAAAATTATATAAAAACTAAACTTTCAACTTCAGAAAATATTTATTTTTATAATTTAATTGATAATATATAAATAATTAATACATTTAGATAATTTTATATCATGAAATCGTATGTCAAATCATTTATAATATGTCAAATCCTTATTTTTAGTTCAAAAATTTGATAAAGTGATTAAAATTATTGATTTTTAAATTATGAAAACTAATTTTAATTTCCAATTCCATGAATTGGTGAAATTAGAGCGAATAAAATTATCATTGGTCTCTTCCGTCAGATTTTTAATAGGGTTCATATAAAAAATTCTAAAAAGATTAAAGTTGATGCAATCAATTCGTGAAATATACTTTTTTTTTTAGTGTTTTTAATATGTAATTAGTTGTTGGTGTAAAATAATTTTATATCAGTTGTGCACCATTTTTTATCTCAATTTTAAAAGTTAAACTAATTTAAAAAAATATATATAATACCTTATAAAAATTAAAATTTAGTGAATTATTATTATTAATTATTAAAATAATTTAAGGTGAGTGAATGGTGTTTCAGTTTACGTAAGAAAGACATTACGATTTATTGAGCACTTATAAATTATTTACATTTTCCTCTCTTCCAATTGCATAGCAATGATCAAACACGTCTAATGTCACTCTTTACCACTAGACCAAGTCATTAAAGTTAAAAATTATTATTTTAATCTAGCAGAAGTCATTATACTTTCAAAACACGACAAACTTAGATAATAATAAAGTGAGATATTCATATTTAGTGTTAAGCACATGTTATAAAATTAGAGGCGAGCAAAGGTCAATTATGAATCAGAACCACTTCTAAACTGAAGCGAATTGATTTTATCATAACTTTACTAATTTGAATAATTTGAACATTATGAACCAGAACTACCCGTAAGAATAATTTGAGCTATTATAATATGTATTGAATCAAACTGAACTGCTTCTCTGTCAAATTCAATCCAACTATTTTGTTGCTATAGATTTCTTTCCCCTTAATTTCGTAAATTCCACGACAAAGCAAAGAAGAAAACCACGACACAACCAAGCATTACTCACAAGACCAATAGATTCTCCAAAACAAACAAAGCATGAGAAAATGGTATTGTTGCAGTATACAATAAGGTAAAACAGTCATGTATAGATTTAAACACAGAATCATGCATGTATATTTACAATCAATGCCACTTAATCCTTCCAAGATTAGATAAATAAACTAAAAATAACAGGAAGTGCAATGTACCTACATGATAAAGTATCTCATGTTCTCACATCATTGTAGTATCATATTTCATAAAACTTTAACATTCTACAAAATTCTTTCATATAACTATAGTAAGAAATAATAGAGTATCTCATGTTTTTCATGAATTTTTTCATATACCACATTTTCTCATGTGTGCAACAGTATCAAGATGGAAAAAATAGAGCATCAAATAGCACTTAGAGGACAACAAGCAAAATATAAAACATATGAACCAAAATAATAAGACAACAATCATGACATGACAATAATAGAACATCTATTAAAGATTCAATTACTTCAACATCATACATGCCTATCTTTACAGGGAGCAAATCAAAAGTTCCTAAGAGAAAAATGATTGTTTGATAGAAATATTACTTGTCGAATTCATAAAAAAAATTAAAAAAAAAAAAATCTCCACCAAAATCAAATAGAATACTATTGACTTTCCTTCAAAATTAAGCACAAACTAAATACTCCCTCAAAAACAAAGTTCACAAGGCAATGAAGTAAAGTTTCAACTTCAAAAACAAAACTATTTATTTACACCAACACAAAATCAAAATCACAATACAAAAAACTCAACTGAGTAATCGTAGAAAACACTCATGTAAATGCATGAGATCACCTGAAATTCAGAAGATAACTCACGAGGTCACCTCTGAAAGTATGACTTTAAATGAATGATTTCAAATTGTTGTTATTATTGACAAACTGTCCTCTGCTTGGAAAGATTTTTATCTCAAACATAAAACTAAAGAATTTTCATTAGAGAGTATGATAACCCTCCTCTGAATTGAGGAAGAATCCCAGAAGTAAGACCAGAAATATGAAGTACTAGTTGTTTCAAACAACACGAAGAAATTCATCGGTGAAGTTCTGAAGTCAACAGGCAAACCACTCAAGAATCAGAACCGCAATCTAAAGAACAACAAGAAGAATGAGAACCCTCCAAAGATCCCAATTATGAAGCAGCAACCACCTCTTAAAAATGACTTTGACACACAATTCATATGCTATAAATGTGAGAAACCACGTCATATGGCACAAAAGTGTAGGAATAGGTCAATCTTTGCTCAACAGTCTAACCTGAATAAAGAGTAATTCATTGCCATGATAACTGCAATCAAGATTGTTGGTGGATCAGATGAATGGTGGATTGGCATTTGCGCCTCTCGCTATGTCTGTTATGATTGTGCTATGTTTAAAACATGCACTGCTATTGAAAATAAGAAAGTGTTGTTGAGAGATTCTCGCACTACTAATGTTGCTGTTAATGGAGATGTAGCGTTGAAGTTCATCTCTGGAAAGACCTTGATTTTGAAGGACGTGATGCACACTCCAGAGATAAGGAATAATCTAGTTTCTGGTTTTCTTCTAAATAAGGCAGGATTTTCCTAGTCTATTAGGGCAGATTTGTACACCATTTCTAAAAATGGTATTTTTGTTGGGAAAAGGTACGCCACTGGCATGTTTAAGTTCTATCTCATTGGTGGGGGGAAATTTTATAAACTTTTTACATGTTTTGAATAAAGGTCCTAAATCTAAGAGCAAAATATCTCCTCATGAGATTTTGAAGAAAAGACAACCGAACTTGTCTTATTATAGAACTTGGGGTTGTCTAGCTTATGTCAGAATCTCCTATTTCAAGTAAGTTAAACTCGCTAGTAGAGCATATGAATGTGTATTCATTGAGTATGCAACAAACAGCAAAAACATATAGATTTTATGACCTAAACGCTAAAGTGATCGTAGAGTCAAACGATGTTGACTTTTATGAAAATAGATTCCCTTTCAAATCGAGAAATAGTGGGGGAAGCAGAATAAGTCATGTTTCCGTGATCAGGAGTATTGAAAGCAATAAACAAGGGGAAACAGAACCTTGAAGAAGTAAGAGAGCCAATGTTGCTAAAGATTATGGACCTGATTATACGGCATATACTTTAGAAGAGGATCTTGCAAATTTTCAAGAAGCTTTATCGTCTTTGGATGTAGATCTATGGCAAGAAGCTATAAACGATGAGATGAGTTGCAAACCGATAGGTTGTAAATGGATTTTGAAAAAGAAACTAAAACCCGATGGAATTGTTGAAAAATACAAGGCTCGCCTTGTAGCCAAATATTTTAGACAAAGAGAAAATATAATTTTTTTTTGACAATTTTTCACCGGTCACAATAATTACATCCATTAGGGTACTAATTTCACTTGTTGTTATTCATAACTTGGTGGTACACCAAACAGATGTCAAAACTGGTTTTTTTAATGGTGACTTGAAAGAAGAAATTTATATGGAACAACATGAAAGTTTTGTGATTCATTGACAAGAAAACAAGGTATGTAAGATAAGTCTTTGTATGGTTTTTAACAAGCTCCAAAGCAATGGCATGAAAATTTTGATAACTTGATTATATCGAATAGGTTTAAAGTGAATAAAAGTGACAAATGTATTTATTACAAATCTGAAAATGACATTTGCACTATCATATGTCTCTATGTAGATGACTTACTCATATTTAATTCAAACATTCATGCTGTAAATATTATGAAATCATTGTTATGTAACAACTTTGATATGAAAGACCTCAAAAAAGGGAATTTCTTTAGATCTCAAGAATTTGGTTTGATGGGTAATAACAAGTCGTGAAGTGATATGAGATAAACAAGTTATTATAAATCAGAAAAACATGATTCATGAAGCGATGAAAGAATGAGGTAATAGAAACTCTTAATGAGATTTATACTCTATGTAGAGTGGAGTACCTAGCTATATGAGTACTCTTGAAAGACTCGCCTATGTGATTGTGGAAGTGGGTTCGCTTCCTATGAAATTTCTAGGCAGAATTCCTTGAGCGTTCATTATACTAGGATAGACGTCCAAAGTCATTAATGCACAAACTTTTGATAATACACCCTATGAAAAGGTTGTGTGTGTGTTTGATGTTAGAGATATATTTCAAGACTACGAATCACTCTTGTTGAATCTAAATCTTACTTACTATGCAAAAGTTCAAGTCAAAAAACACCTCTGCTTATGCACGATCTTATAAAACCGTTTGATGCTATTTTAGAACTTTTTAAATTCAAGTGGGAGATTTTTGGAAATGATGTTGAAGCTTAAAGCTAGTGTAGTGTGAGTTGAGAAAATGAAGAAGTCCCTCATAAGAGGGATATCACTCACTAGTCGTGTTTATAAGGTGGAGGAATGTCCTTTGGAATGTGATCCAATCAATTTTGTGAAAGGGAGAGAATGTATGTAAATTGACCACCACACACGTGCGCCGCCGCCCGACTCAACTTGAGCTAAGTGGTTTATTATTTTTTTATGTATGTGTTTTTCTACGAAATTTTTTGACACATTTTTTACTCTCCACCAAGTCAATAACAACTTATCTGATTTGTTATCCACTCCTCCCATTTTTGCGTAGTAGTTTCGCTGACCTAGTCAAATTTGGTGTGCAGTAGTTTCACAAATCCGGCCAAACGGACCACGTTTTCTACTCCAATCAGATGTTTAATTCCTATTCTGCTCAATTTAAAAAACACACCAAAAGCTCTTAAAAATTATGAGTTTTCTCTATTCTCCATTTTCTGCTTCCTCCCAAATTTTCTTTTTGTCCCTTTACCGAAATATTTTGTCCCTTCAGAATTTTGAGTGTTCATAGTACCATATTACGAGTGGTCTTAACCATCATATTTAGAGAGTGTAATTATAGAATGGTTTTCTACGGTTCAATAGAATATTGATATAGTTTTAAATAAGCTATTTTATTCTTTGGATATTGTAGTTGATAGTCAGTCTTGTACAATTTTGAACAGTGCTCGAAACGTCTTAAAGAGAGCGACCTAGTTCGCAACTCAACCGATTATTACCTTCGGTGGTTCAAAATTATTTTTAAATTTCAAAACTAAAAAATAACAACAACTTTTGCCTCATCGTTATGTTGTTGATTCTCATTTTCACATATAACAACTTCGTGCCCCATTTGATTACACTTAGTGCACTTAGCATCAGATCTTCTCCAACATATAAAAGGTAGATGATCTTTCTTTCCACAATGTTGATAATGTGGATAAATTTTTTTTCGATTTTTATTTTCTTTTGCATTGGTTGATGTTGAACCTACTCCAATTTCACCAAAATTCGTCTTGAATTTTCCCACACTTTGTTGGCGGCTAACGCTCCTTCTGTTGTTGTGTCATCTCTCATTAGTCTTCTTTGTTCTTACGCATGCGCCATTAATACATTAATCAATTATGCCAATGAAATTTTTGAAAAATCTTTGATATTCTCCAAGTAGTGATGGTTGCTTCATATTTTTTACAAGAATTTTTTCAACAATTCTTGAGTCAGAGAATTCCGATCCTAGAAGTCTCACGTTATTTGCAATACTAATAAGTTTGTGAGAGTAATCTTTGACCGTCTCGGAATCCTATATTCTTTGAAGTTCGAATTCTTAGATCAAGTTGGGGACTTGCATGCCTTTAATCCTTTTATCTACTTCATATTCTTTCTTGAGATAATCCCATATCTCTTTTGCAGATTTCAAGGACATGATTCTTGTGAAAAAAATAGAGGTTGATACAACAGCCAATAAGCATCCCTTTGCCTTAGCTTTCTTTGTCTTCTTTTCCTTTTGCATTTTTTGTGTGCCATGGTGTGATTGCTTCCGTCAATCACCGTCAGAGCGATTCGGGAAATACTTGCTTCTGCTTCCATGATGTTAAACTTGCACACAGATTCCGTAGGAATAAAGCTCTAGATACCGATTGTTGTTAATTAAACAAGAAAAATAGGCAAAAAAAACAAAGACAATAATTGAGAGAAACAAAGTTTATTATTATTAAATATTGAAAAGAAGGATGATAATACATATGCATATATGCTACTTAAAAGAGATAAACGAAACTCCTACTCTACAACAGTTATTTTTTTTTAACAATTCATAAAAATTGTTACTTCTAATAACTACCACAAACATAAAATAATGATGATGAGGAGGAGGAGGAGGAGGAGGATAACAACGACTATGATGACGGTGAAGACGATCACAATGATGATAATGAGGATGACAATGACAATGACAATGATGACGACCACGGAAACGACAATGAGGATGAGGATGAGGATGAGGACAATGACAATGACGAGGACGACGGAAACGACGATAACGATGATGATGACGACGACGATGACGGAAACGACGATAATTATGACGACGACGATGACGGAAACGACGATGAGGAGGATGATGACGACGACGACAGTGATTATGAGGATGATGACAATGAAAATGATGATGAAGAAGATGATGATGGGGATGTCATTGTTCTCGTCGTCATCATCATAATAATAATTACTAAATTAAAAATAACTAACAATTTGACTACATATCATCGGTAGTGGCAGAGCTTGAATTAAAATATTGAGGTAATTAAAAAAAATTATAATTTTAATTCATAAATAAAAAGTATAAAATTTTATTGTATATAAGAATTTGAAGTTATAAATTTACAAACATATTTTGACCATCAATTAATGCTTATTATAGAGAGGTAGTAGATCAAATTTTAGTTAACATTTTTAATAATTAAAAATTAGTTTTTAAAAATCTTATTTTTTTCAAACACTAAAATTGTTAGAGTTTAATTGTTGTGTTTTGTGGGTGTAAAAAGTTTTATAATATCATCCCATCACAAACGTCCATAAGTGTGACTTTAAAAGTAATTATGATAAAAGTGAAACTCATTTATTAATATGATGTTTATGATTAATTGACAGTGTAAAATATTTTTATATCGTCGATACATACAAATTAAATTCAAATTTTTACAATTGGTTTGAGTATTAGACACTTTTGGTAACGCCAAGCTAGTTTATATCTTATTAAACTAACCCATTCACTCACCACTCTCCCATCTACTAGTTCACAGGTTCACGTATATTTTTCTCAGTGAACAAAACTGTTTCTTTAATTTTTCTTGCTAAAATAACAAAAATAAAAAAATAAATTTTCATGTTATTCATCTTGCAAGAAGTTGATTAAGATATGCATTGCCATAATTATGATTATTTCTTCATCTTTTAATTTATCATTGTGATAAAGTTAGATTCATATTTTATATTAAATTGTAAATAGTAAATGAATTGCATTGCTTTTATGATTACTATTTATACATATGGAGTTTGCTAAACTTTTAGAGAACTCTTCAAATTTATGTTTGTATTGTAATAAAAAAAAAAGTAAATGAATTGCATAGTTATGATTTTTATTTCAAAGCTTTATTGTATTTTTTTTTTGTTTCTACCGCAATAATAAAGTAAAGTAGGAAAATTGATTAAATATAGGAAAATTGATTTTAAAAAATAAAACGGAGTAAAACAATAGCTAAGAGAGATTGGATAAAAATGTCGCATTTTTTGTTATTATAAATTAAATAATTATGTCATTTTATATTGTTAAAAGCTAAATTTATCAAACATTTTAATTTCAATTAATTAGTTTATCAGTTATAAGTCATTAGTTATCTGCTATCAGTCAGCTTTTCAGCTAGCTAGCTTTAGCTTAATTCTACAAAACGGAGCCTTAGACAATCTATTTTAAAATTATGTGGAACTATATTTCAAATCAATAAATGAAAGATTTATTAGTTTAGTTCAACTTGGACAAAAACCCATAAAAAAATATCAAACTAATTTAATTAGTTTTGGTTAAATTGTTACAATCATAGGATAGTTTTGTTTTATTTTTATGTCTCTAGATAAAACTAACTATTCAAATAGTTGGAATTTAGGTTAGAAAATTTATTTTATTTTATAGTTATAGTAGTTATTTTTGTAATTTGTTTTATAAATTATTCCCTCCAATTTTTTTTATATAATATCTGAATTATAATTTGGTCAACAAAAATTGATATATTTGTTTTCAGGGTTGTCTTAAAGATTTTAGAAGGTATATTCTAATCTTAAAAATTGGGCTTAATAAAAAACTTACAATTTTAATAATTAAAAATTTTGGTAAAATAAATTTTAGTCCATATACACAACAAGAAAAGATGTGCATGTCACCTTCACAGACTCAAACATACATTTCGGCAACGATAACCAATGATCACAATTCTAGCCATAAAAATAATTTTACTCATAAAATATACCTATTATAAGAACCCAAAATTACAACAACATACACTACAATATCTATATTAATTAACATATCTATTAACATATGTCTAATCGAAATTCATTACAACCGATTAACATATATCAAACGACAATTATTCTATAGACTTATATAACAATTAATAATTATTCCTTTTTCAATTTATTTTAACATAAATATTTGTTATTTATAAAATTTATCTACTTCCATACATTCTAATATTCTTAAAATTAAAACCTATAAAATCTTATATAAATCAAATAAAACATTTTGTTTTTGTTGCAAATTATTTAATACTCTTCTTAGTACAAGTAAATTGACTGTGAAGGTAGTAGTGATGAGAGAAATATTAGTTATAAATTGAGAAATCATGAGACAAAAAGTAAGTACATTGCTCATATGAGAAATATTAGTTATAAATTGAGAAATTATGAGACAAGTAGTGAATATATTGCTAGCATGAGTTATTGGAGTGGTACAACGTATACACACTATTCTCTTCTTCAACTAAAAGATGGAAAATTTTACACGAGTTCTTGATGTTGTTGTAGAATAGTTGAAATCTTATTTCATTCTTTGAAAAATATAGAGAAAATAAATTTAAAAATGTCATTAATTCTGCTAAAGAAATTTTCTATAGTTATTAAATAAAATATTAATAATTTATTTATTAACATTTGAAAAAACCTCCTAATAGTTTCGCTTTAGGCCTCCTAACGTATTGGTCCTGTATAATATAAAGAATCTGAGTCTCTTTTGACTTAAAGAAATTTTTGTATAAAGGTATGTTAATAAAATGGTTGACCAATGAATGTGGTGAAAACGTGAAAATTATATGATGTAGGTAAAGCTCCCTAGATTTCAATCGTTAATAATTAAGTCAAAACAAAAAGTAATTGTTAGATTCATTAAAACAAAAATTATCAAAACAAGATGCATTAAGATAAACGGTATAAAGCAAATCAAATAGTATCGATAAATAATCAATGTATTAATATGTGATCTTTTTTTTACTTAAATATGTGATCCTAAAAATATCTTCTAATTATTATAATTAATTCAATACAATTAATTATATTTTAAATATACAATTTTGATATTTAAACTCCTTTAATTTTTCTATATTTATTTAACTTTTTTTCTTTAATATATCACATATATTACACCACACTTTTTTTTTTCCTTTTTCAAAGTGTACGGTGCATGAAACATTAAAAGAGAGATTTAGCTATGAAAACATTAAAAGGAAAATGTATTACCATTGATTGAAATCGCAAATTCAAAGGAATACTAAAACGTATTAAACCCTAAAATTTAGTTTTAAGTCTTAGCTTAACTGATAAATGCTGATATGGTTAGATTTGACGTCTTTGTCTCGAGTTCTCACAATTGTCTGAGTTAATTATGGTGAAATTTACCATCTCTTCTAAAATAAAATAAAATACCCAAAAATTTAAGAGTAATCATTTGACAATAATAGTCTCTGATAGACGTTGAGTCTATGGCAATACAAAAGCATTGATATTAACTATCCTATGTGGTTACTTACTTATAGTTAGTAGGATATACTAGCTAATTAATTATTTTATACTAGTTGATTGTTTATCTATCGACTATATAAATCTATATAATATTTAATGTAATTGACATTCTCTCAATCATCAAATCATTCAATTTACTTTTCTCTATTTCTCTCTTATCAATGACTGAAATCAAAAATCGTAACAATCAATTTTTATAATTTGTTTTATAATTAATAAACATAATATAAAAAATTACATATTAAAAATAATTAATATTTATGATTAAATATATTTTTAGTCCTATAAAACTTCAATATAAATGATTATTACTTTGACTTGATAATTTTGCAGTGACAAAAAATAGTATTTTTATTTTACAAATTAAGAGTAAAATTGAAATGTTAAAATTTTATAAATAGTGAAAACATATTTAACCATAAAATTTATTTATAATTTTTGAAATCACTTCTAACAATTATCAATATTATATTTATTAAAATTCACTGTATTTTCACCCATCTTTATTAAAATTACACGTTTAAGTTTACGACTAATCCAATTCTTATCCCAATAGTTATAAGCTATGCAACACAAATAACGATTACTTTTACAAATTATTTAAACCTTTTATTTCACATTAACCATTTGCTTGGTAATGAAATCCTTAACTTTAGAAATTAACTGAGAAGTCTCCGGCAAATCTTCAAAATAATAAAAAGCATGAATCGCGTTTGGAAGTTCAATCAATTCCACTTCCTTTCCAGATTTCCTCAACCATTCATAATACCTCTTTTGCCAATCCACTAACGGATCAAACCCACCCACAAACAAAATCGTATTTGGATAATCCACATTTGAAATATCCATTGCATTAGGTCCACTTACATTAACCGCTTCATGTTCGCGGTTCGATCCATCTTGCAAAAACATCTTCCAATACCAATCCGTTTTATCAATTGAAACAACAGGTTGATATTTCAATCGCATTTCAGATTCAGTTCTTTCCTCTCCCCCAAAAAACGGTTGTATCGAAACTAACCCAATAACCTTCAAAACTTTCAACTTTTCTAACGAAATTTTAACCGCCACGTGATGTGCTAAGTTTCCACCAGCACTATCACCCGCCAAAAAACATTTCTCAACGTTCGCAAATTCTCCCAAAACGTTGCGGTTTTGATCGATAAACTTGAGGATTTCCAAACCGTCGTCGTATTGCGTCGGATAACGATACTCAGGGGCAAGACGGTAATTAACAGAGATAACAATTGCTTGAAGTGAACGGCAAAATAAACGACAGAGAGTATCGTATGTAATTGAAGACGGAGACATGAATGCGAAGCCTCCGCCGTGAAAAAATAAAAAGATCGGGAGAGATTCAGTTACGACGGAGTTGGATGACGGAGTGAAGAGACGAAACCAGAGATTGCGTGTGGGGTCCACAACGACGTCGGAGGAAGTGACGCCGTTGAGAGAATTAGCGTTGGGAGGGATTTTTCGATCAATTAAATTGAGGAGACGACGATTTATAGTGTCGTTGGTGCGGCGAGTGGTGTATGTGATGGCGGAGAGGATGGACATGGTGAAGCGAACCTTCCATGGAAGGAGTGGTTTGGTGGTTGAGATGTTCATGATGATGGATAGTGAAGCTAAGAAATAAAGTGAAGAAAACAAGGTGAAGTGTTTGGGTGTATATATTTGTGTGGAGGGATTCACGACGTGTATTATTTTTTAAAAGGAACCATGCACCGGATACATGATAAGGGAAAGGCTAACAACTTCTTTAAAGGTACATGTACGGATATAAATTTTACATTGAATACCTTTTTGAAAGGTCAAATTTGGTCTTTCCAATGATATTTTTCTTGTATGTTGATAAGTATCATAAGAGTAATTGTTATCCTGAGTATAATTAATTGTAGATTTGGTATTTTTATAATTATTAATTTATAGAATTGGTTATTTTATTTTAAAAATCAACCGTTTTGAATCTTTTGATTGTTTTTTTAGATTTTTAAACTAAAAATGACGAATTGATATATTTTAAATGACATGACATACAATTATATGATATAGAATCATCTATATGTATTAATTATTCGTATGTTATTAATTAAATTAAAAACATAAAAAAAAATTTAAGTTAAGTTTTTATGTTGTTTTATTTCAATTTCATGAATGTTAATCGTTCTATATTAATGTATCATACACGTTATTTAAAGTCTCCAACGTCATTATTTTTTAGTTAAAAAATCATGAAGAATGATTAAAATTATCGACTTTCAAAACGAATGATCAATTTCGTAAATTATTAAAAATAGAGAAATAGAAAAAATAAAACTAAAATTAAGCCGATAGTAAATGAATGAATCAGGAGAGAGGATAAGAAGTTGAGACCGCATATTGATTATTTATTAGTATTATAATGAGTTGTTTTTTTGTGAATTAAATAATAAATACTATTAAAAATTTACGCATACGGAGTTTTATTTTTTGTAGAAAAAATGATAAATATTACTAAAGACTCACATATACTGATGTGAGATATTCTGTTCGAATTTGAGATATGATTATCGACATTTGTGATTTTTTTTTTTTTTTTATGGGGTGCAATTATAATTGACTTTTTATTACCGATAACTAATAATTGGAAGATATTCTTAGGACAACGTATCAATAAATTGTTTCATGCACAAGCCGTACACTTTGAAAAAGGAAGAAATAAGAGTGTGGGGGTGAAAGAGAAGGATAAAGAAAAAAAAAGTTAAATAAGTAATGAAAAATTAAAGGTGTTGAAATATCAAAATTCTATGTATATTTAAAATCTAATTAATTGCATTGAATTAATTATAATAATTGGAAGATATTTTTAGGATCACAAATTTAAGTAAAAAAAAGATCACATATTAATACATTGATTATTTATCAATACTAAATGATTTGCTTTATACCGTTTATCTTAATGCATCATGTTTTGATAATTTTTGTTTTAATGAATCTAACAATTACTTTTTGTTTTGACTTAATTATTAACAATTGAAATCTAGGGAGCTTTACCTACATCATATAATTTTCACGTTTTCACCACACTCGTTGGTCAACCATTTTTATTGACATACCTTTATACAAAAATTTCTTCAAGTCATCCACCATTCAAAGAGACTCAGATTCTTTATATTATATAATAAATAAAAATTTACTTTAAACAATTTCGACGGTCTATTTTTGATCTAAGAGTTCATACCAATAACTAAATCACACAGTTAATACACCAAATTCAATTCTCGATCACACACTTCTTATTAAATAACATAGTTTTCAATATTGTACTCGAACTTTTTATATATAAAAACTTAATCACATTTATATCTAATTAATGTTTTTAATTCACTGATAAAATAAATATTTTTTAATATTTATTTTACCAATGAAATTAGAAACAAAAATTAAATTTACAAAATCTCTAAATTAGATAGTTTATAATATTATTAATTATGTTATAAATTTAAAGTTAGAATATTTTTAAAAATAGATTGAATATTTTTAAAATTATAAAAAAAAATTATAGGTTTAAATTTGGTAAAAGAATTATAGGTTAATGTTTTTGAGACCAGAATTTAGGTTTAAATATAGTAAAATAAACATTAAAGAATCATAGATTA
>JBBPBP010009780.1:27424604-27439015 GCA_037974735.1 Cicer chorassanicum | reverse complement strand
TAGGTTTACTTAATAAAAAAAAATCTCAAAACTAAATAGTTTATGATATCTTTATATATAAAAGTTAGTAAGTATTTGAAGCAATTTTTCCACCTAAAACAGGGAAAATTATTGAATAATAAAATTTGTATAGTTTTTTTTTATTTGTTTTAATTTTATGATATTTGGTTACCTTAAATTTTTTTGAATCAAAGGTCAATTAGATCAATGAACCAATTATTTTGATTATTAATGATATTGATTAATAAACACAACCACTGTTGTTGTTAAGCAAATTTTTAAAATTTTAAAGGTCTTTAAAAAATTTAAATTTCTTTCTAACTAAAACTTTTCACTTTCAATAAACAGAACATTTGTTAATTGCATTTTTCTTTGAGAAATTTTCAATCTATGTTTTTTATTTAGCCACTTCAATTTCTTAACAATACACAGACTTGCAATGTATTGTTTTACCTTTATTTTATTGAAAAGTTGATTAGTATTAGAAGAAAATTGTGCCCGTCTAAAACTGAAATCATTTGGGAATCTTAGAGCAATTTTGTGATGTTAATTGATTATTAAATTTGTTTTATAATTCATTTCATTTTAAATGCAACCATTTCTTTTGTTCACCAAGAAATAAGCATATTGTGGAATTAAAAATTAGGTGAGCATAAATGTATTATAACATAGAACTTCCAAATGTGACTATTATTTCTCAATTTATTATGAATTTCAACAGTTGAGAGTGTGTAAGGATGACTTATACAATATTTTTTTTTCATTGTTTTTGCTTTCCTTACCAATTTGTAAAAATATTTCATTATCTATTCATATGTTATCTATTAAATATACCCCTTCTTTTTAATGACTCATAAATTTGAATATTTATCTTTTTCTAATTTTAATATATATGTACAAGAAACATCCACGACATTCTCTTTGTATCATATTTGCTAATGAATGGTGATTCAGTTGATTATTTTCTTACGAAATATTTCTTATATGTAGGTGTTTTTTTGTTTTTCATTCACTTTAATCATCTTCATATAGGGAAATCGGATTAACAAATGACGTTCTTCGCATAAGTCACATGTTCATTAATTTTGTTCGTGTCTTTTATAAACAAAATGAGTGTAGTACAATCTTATTCCATCTTTTGTTCATTGTCTAATCTTACATGTCATTTGTGATTGGTTTTTTGGAGCATTTTTACAATATATTATGGCAAGTGAGCTAAAGGAAAGTAATGTATGATTACAATATATCAGAGTATCTCTGTTTTAGTTGAAAACTACCAAAAGATATTTTTTTGTCTTAGTTGACAACAATGAAACTTTCATCATGGTAAGTAATAGTGATTATTTGAAAGGAAAAAAAATTAAGTTAGTAGTTTCTATCGCTTTTATTTTAGTTTTTGGACATTGTGTAAATGAAGTTTTTTAATTGGAATTGGATGCACACATGCAGTGAATACAATATTGAGATGTGCTAATGGTACTTTGTGTAAAAAAGATAAATGAAAAGAGGTATAAGTTGATACGGTAGAGTTCAAACAGATGATGAAAAGGTAGTGCAATTATATGATAATTTTTTGTTTATATAATAGAAAAGAACTACTTGATTGTTACTTACATACACATTCATAAATTATTTCATTATATGTTGCATATACAACGAGTCTTTCAAAAACATCAAGTGAGAAACTTGACTCAGAAGTAAATTGAAATTTATCTACAATTTTTTAGTAGTGATAATATACAGGTTTGTACAATTTTTTTAGGTGTATAGCAATTCTTTTGTCATTTGGTTTAATATGTTATGGTTTTTCTTCTACCACTGAACTGTTTAGTATTTATGAAAGTGATGTAAATACTACTACAGTTATGCAAATTGTTTTCCAAGTCCACGAAAACAATAAAATGGATGAAAATCTAGACAATTTTGTCTCTTTTCAAGGCACCATGTATTATGGAATCATTTTAATTTTTAATCTGTGGCAACTATATCAACTTTACATAAGTCTTACTAATTTCATGTATTGAAAACTTGAAATTTATATCTAAAAATTCATTTAACATTGTTAATAATAGATATTGCTACATCTTATACTTCAATTATATTACAAAATATAATATGTATTTTTATTAATTTTAAGTTCCAATTAAAATTAATTTTTTGATATATTTTAAAATATAATTTTTGCTCATGCATCGCACGGGTCAATGATCTAGTTATTAATTATGTTACAACTTTATTTATAATTATATGTCAGTATATTTAATAAAGTGTAATGTTTTGAGTCTTTCGTGCATCGTTCAAATGAAGGTTATGCCACAATTTTTATATTTTTTTACAATTTAAAGGCTATTTATACATTGAAGTAATTTCGATAAATAATTCATAATTAATTTCATGTATATTTCAAAAATCATAAATATTTTATGTATTAAATTTTATTTGTGATATAAAATATTTTATAAGATCCATGATTTTTATATTATTATTTCACTTTTAATTTTTTTTATTTGCATACCAAAAAAGTTTTAGTTTTAAAGGTTGTTTTAATCTGGTGATGTCGGACACGATAATTCGCTTGTACTCTCATTATGAGCCACTTGATGTAATTTTACTGTGATTGCGGCCACTAAATGACACATGTCATTTTCTAATTAGAAGAACATGTGCCCCACATCATAGAATGGTCCTAAAATGATATATTTTCCCTCTTATTGTCACAATGGAAACCTTCTAGAAACTTTAGAATAACTCACTATATAAAGATAACTCATGAGATCATAAAAAGACACATAAGTTCTAACCCTAAATTATTTTTTAATAAATTCTTTCTTAATCGTCATAATATATGCATTTCCATATCCCCTCAACCTAGAGCTTAGAACAAAGGACAACCACTCTCCACGACCGTGACACACCACCAATCTCGGAGAATTTATATTCTATATTTCCATTACGGAAGAAGGACTAAATTTCATTTTCAATCACTCACATGCAAATAAAAAAGTAGACGGAAGCTTAATGTTATGTTTGAGAATATTTTACGTGTAAAATTTAGATTTAATTATTAGCCAGAAATTTAAGTTTTTCCACGTTGTATGTGTTGGATTTTCTAAATCTTCTACTCAAAATTCAGATATTATATATTTGGGGACCCCTCCACGTTGCGGTAGATGAGAATGAGATTATGCGCGTTGCTTGAGTTCGGCATAAATCTTTATATTAAATAGATTAGATTGCAAATCTTTCATATTAATAGTTACCCTCGTGAAATATTATCGATTCGGATAAATATTTTTTTTTTAATCAAATGCAAAGTTACAATATATAAATTATGGGTACGTTTATTTAAAATTTTTTTTCATAAAAAAATTTATTTTTTTAAACTAAAAATCATTTTGTAGGGTTTGAAAGATGTTTATTTCCGATTTTTTAAAAATTATTTTGTTAAAAAAATTATTTTTTGGCTAAAAATAAAAAGTTAAAAATAGTAGCTTCTGCATTTTACTATTACTATAGATGAGAGAGAAAAATTAAATACACACTACACGAAAAAAACAACTTTTACAGCGCTTTTTTTAAGCCTATTACAGCGCTTTTGTTAAAAAAAAAACGCTGTAGTTACCAGTGCTGTAAAAGGATATAACAGCGCTTGTTTTTTTAAAAAAAAACACTGTAAAAAAGGTGGATATATTGCGTGCTTGTTATACGCCTTTTACAGCGCTTTTTGAAAAAGCGCTGTAAAAGATGCACTTATCCAGATACATTGTTATGCACCTATTACAGCGCTTTTTCAAAAAAGCGCTGTAAAAGGTGCACTTATCTAGATGCATTGTTATGCACCTATTATAGCACTTTTTCAAAAAAGCGTTGTAAAAGGTGCACTTATCCAGATGTATTGTTATGCACCTATTACAGCGATTTTCCAAAAAGCGCTATAGTAGGTGCACCCTATTACAACGCTTTTTCAAAAAAGCGCTGTAAAAGGTGCATAACAATGCACATATTACAACGCTTTTATGAGAAAGCGCTGTAAAAGGTGTTTTTTTTTTTTAGTTTTATTAAATAATATGCTGTAAATTTTAGAAACGCTTTTTTAGAAAGCGCTTTTTTTAAAAGCGCTGTCTTTTAATCCAGAATCACTTCACAAATTTTATTCCAAAATCATTTTCACCTAAAATCATTTCACAATCCAGAAGTAGTAGTACACAACAACAAAATAGCACTAAAACACACAAGAATCAGTACACAACAACAGATTCACTATATTTTCAAATGCACAAATATTCACAACAATCAGTTCATAATTACATCACATAACTACCATATTCACAACCTAATATATACACAAACAACACATATTTTCATTCAACTACTCATATTCACAACCTAGTATAATTACAGCACTATTTTCAAACAACTACTCATATTCACAACCTAGTATATACACAAACAGCACATAACTACCATATCCCTTGCAGCTTGCCATTTCCCAGCAAATCAAATAATATTCATTTGAAGCACATACTGACACCAGTCTTCCTTTATCTCTGTTAGTTCTTCTTCAGAATACGATGGACCGGAATTGTCAAAGTACTGATATAAAAATTGAACATAAATAAGTTAGAATCAAATATAAACATAATTTATATATGAAAATCAAATAATTAAAATATCGTACCGTTTCTGGGATTGAAATTTGATTCTTATCAACAATCTCCTTCATGAATCGCAATACATAGTACCCACAGTCGATGTTGTTAGTTTGACGAGGGCACTATAAAATAAAACATATAAGTCAATAATTATTTAATTGTGTATTGATTGTAAGTGAAATTTAAAAGCATATATTTCAAACCTTTATTGGAATCCATGTGATGTTATTTGACTTTAGCTTCGACACTGTCGCACCTCTTTGAGCTCGAAAAACTTGTAAAGCACTATCGAATAAATAAATGTGATTATAAATCAATGTGATCTTAATATATATATATATATATATATATATATATATATATATGCAAAAAATAAATGAATATTACTTACGTGTCGAACAAAGTCTTTAACTCGGGGCGATTGTTGTAATGGCCGTGTAAGGGATCTAGGTAGTATATAACTTCAGAGGTCGCATTGATTGCAATTAGCACCCAATGTGCCCTACAACAACAAAAATTTTAGTTTAACAACTAATAAATTAAAAAAGATATAAATATAGAATATATAATTACGTACGCTGAATTATATGGTGCAAGGAATAACTTATCCTTCTCTTTATTTCCTAATAGTATATCTAAAACGTATTTATTTACATTCGCTGGATCGTGTTTAAGCATCGAAATCTGATGCGGAGACAAGAATGAAAATCTATTCGACAATCTGCGCGCGCACACGAACTTCTCATACAAAAACCTTCAATAAAAATTTCAAATTAGATTAATTACCAATAAATTAAATTAATTACAAATAAATGAGATGAAAAGTAATTTTTACCTCATGTAAATGCTCAAAAAATTCTTCATACGCGTTTCCGAATAGATCTTTATCCATGCTTATTATTCGTGAATCGTCGCTGCACATTTTTTTTTGCCTAGAGACGACCCATATGGAGCAAGTCATGGCTGACTTATTTTAGGAGCAAGAGCAGCAACTGATTTTACACGAACCAGTTTTTTAGCAGCAACAATTTTGGCCGCTTTATTACCCTCCAGCTTTTGCAGTTTGGCAGTTTTATTACCCTACAATTTTTGAGGTTTGCCGGCTTTATTTTGCCCACGAACATCCAGTCGTGGTGCGGCAGCTGGCTTGCTGGCTTGCTGTGCGGGTGGTTTATTAGTTTCAATCTGAAAAAATGAGGTTAATAAATTGTTAGTTTATTGAATCAGAAAAAATGACAAACCTTACAGAATACGTTACAAACCTTTTCGGGCGATGTGATTGTTTCATTTCTGGGAATCTTCTTATCATTCCCTTTATTAGACTTTGTTTGAATCTAAATAAATGTGAAATTAAAGTTAACATTGTAAAAAATTCAGCAATTAAATATAATCAGCAATTAAATAAAATTCAGCAATTAAACATACCTTGTCAAGGGAGACAAGATATTTGGGCCATGCCACGTAGCTGCCAATTGCTTCGCCCAAATAATTCAAATCTACATCGTTGTCCGGTACAGGCAACAGTGCATTTGGTTCCAAAGCAATGACTAGCGATACTTTGACATGGCCCGCAGGAATTGGTGTGTTGTGCAATACTTCGCCCGGAGCATTGCACAATGTTCCCTTTCCGACCTTCCGATGAGTAGGGGAGGATAAGTATAGAAAGCATGGAGTGACCCCCTAAAATCAATGGTTAATTAATACATAAGTATATGTGAAACAAGAAAATTTAATGAATTTCACGTTGGGGCTGGTCCGCAAATTTAATTACCTCAGGAATACTGTTGAGACCAACGTTGCAACTTGCGTTTTCACTCTCAATTTGAATTTCACGTTGGGGCTGGTCCGCAAGTTGCTTGTCTTTATTTGTCTTCACCAATAGGGCCACTTGCTCCGTTAATACTCTAATCTTCTCTAATACTTCCTCGTTAGATGGATTTTGGCGCTTCTCTTGTGAAAAATAACTTCTAGGAGTTACGCCAAATCCTTTCCCCCTCACGCGGCCGAAATATTCAGGAACATTAAACACTTTACCCAATATGTCCCTGCAACTTCCCTTGTTGTCCTCTTGATTTTCCGATTCAAGATTCGCCTAAAATACACATGTGATTAAAAAGATAAGTTCAAAAACATTTTAAAACACAATATTAAAAAATATTAAAGTGATAAATATACTTACACAAAGTTCTATTACTTTTTGTACATTTTCGTTATCAACCACTCCATCTTTATTTACACGAGCTTCCTTCCACAATATATGACGACCCAACGGTTGATCGGATTGGGTGTCTTGTAGCTATTATCGTTAAGATCATAAACAAAATATTAGTTAGATAGTATAGATTATAATATACCACATTAATTAAATATACCACATTAGTTAGATAGTATACTTACAAGTTTTTGCTCTAGACGAGCATATCCCATACGAGATTTCTTGAGTGGGTGGGGAATAATTTTTGCCCTCTCGCGATTTGCCTTACTAATATTCTAAATAAAAAAAAAATAACAATCTAGTAAAAATTTAAAATATGCTATGAATATGAATAATAAAAAACAAATGCTAATAAATTAATCACTTACAACAAATGCGGGGTCGGAACGTTTTGATATGCGCTCCATTCCTCATTTGATATATAATGTTTATATATTTTTGGAGCTTCCGCAATCGTATTTCCTTCAGGGTCTTTTAAATAACAATTTGAGAGGTGAGATCTAAAGCCCCGGTGTATTTTCCCGGCAACTCTGAGCACATAGCTCTTTCTCACCTCATCAAGAACAAAAGCTGACTGCAAACCAAATAAATATGTAGTTTGAGTAAAATACTTCAAAGCAGTATATTGTAAAATTTATAAATAATAGGGTGGAGTAAAAAAATTACCTGAATATCAGCCCACAACACATCTTTGGCATCCTTCAATGCCTTATCTCTCCAATCATCTATTGTGATTGGTATATTTTGACGAACAACAGCTCCAATATAACTAACAAACATGGAACTGTTGGGGTCAATTGGTTGACCACTCTCATTCCATCCAACCTAATAATAGTAAGTAACTCAATGTATTAACAACAAACAAGGTATAATATATTAACAGAAAACAAGGTATAATATATTAACAGCAAACAGCAGATACATAAAACAACAAATATACCTCAAATTTTTGCCCAGTACTTCTTGCTTTTATAACATTTTGCATTATTGTTGCACCACGTTTGACTTCATTTTCGTAAGTCTTAGTGTTGCCAACTTCTTCATTTTGACAATCTAACCCCTTGTTGGTATCCATTTATCTACAACATGCAGTTCAACATCAACATATATGCAGTTCAGTTCAGCACATCAACATGCAGTTCAGTTCAGTCTAAGTACGTAGCAACAAAAATTTAACATGCATTTTAGTGAATTAAAAAAATAATAACTACAATACCTGAAATAGTCCTTGTAAAATTCTTAGGGTTACGGGTTCACAGACGAACGGCGAAGAAGACAATGAAAATGAGGACGAACGGTTACGAACGATGGTAGGGTTACGGGGTTCGCAGACGAAAACGAGGATGAAAACGGGTAACTTGAGGATTATGATGTTTACGTAACGATCGTAGGTCTAGGATGAGAGTAAGTAATGAGGAAGAAACAAGGAAAACTGAAACTCTCGTAGGGTTCGTAGGGTTCGCAAGGAGAAAGAGAACGCGCAGAGGAAACTGAAAAATTTACGTAATGAACATGAAACTGAAGAGGTTTACTATTATATATATGACCCTATTACAGCGCTTTTTTAAACAAGCGCTGTAATAGGTCTCATCATTTTATTTTTAAAGGCCTATTACAGCGCTTTTTCATAAGCCTTTTAAAGCGCTTGTCAAAAAGCGCTGTAAAAGACCTTCCTATTTTATTTTTTAAAAGACCCTTTTACAGCGCTTATGTGGAAAGCGCTGTAAAAGACCTTCCTATTTTATTTTTTAAAAGACCCTTTTACAGCGCTTATGTGGGAAGCGTTGTAAAAGACCTTCCTATTTTATTTTTTAAAAGACCCTTTTACAGCGCTTATGTGGGAAGCGCTGTAAAAGACATTCCTATTTTATTTTTTAACCCAATTACAGCGCTTGTTTAAAAAAGCGCTATAATAGGGTTCTGTATATTAAATGACTCTTTGTTTTACCATGTCCAAAGGCTTTTTTTACAGCGCTTATGTGGAAAGCGCTGTAAAAGACATTCCTATTTTATTTTTTAACCCTATTACAGCGCTTTTTTAGAAAAGCGCTCTAATAGGGTTCTATGTATGAAATAATTCTTTGTTTTATCATGTCCAATGACTCTTTGTTTTACAGCGCTTAATTCGTGAGCCCTTTTACAGCCCTGTCCAATAAACCCTAAACCCTATAATAATATATTTTCTTCCAAATTAGTTAAATTATTTTTACATAAGCCCTGTAATAATTTATTTCTTCCAAAATAGTTAAATTATTTTTTTCTTCCAAATTGTGTTTAACTGATCAACTCAAGTTCAAGCTAAATTACATGTATAACTTGAACTTACATTTTTTTTAAGTTCAAGCTAATTAGTTAAACTGTTTGAACTTGAACTGATCAGGTCAAGTTCAAATAGTTCAAGCTAAATTACCTGATCAGGTCAAGTTGAGTATACAATTACATACAGTATAAGCATAAATACCAAAATGCTCAATATGTTTGTAGATCCATTAATGATGCCAAAACATTTGTTTGTCCAATACATAAATACCAAAATACATAAATACCAAAACACATTAAGATGCCCTTCTTCTTTTCTTGGTGGGATTCACATTTGTTTGTCCATTAATGATACGAAACGATGGATTAATCCAAATTCCCTCATCATGATCATCTCTAAGATATAAACCATCATCAGTTGAACCAATTTCATGTGGTTGTGATGTTGCAAAGAAAAGATTATTACCAACATCTTCATCATTATTGTTATCATCACTTATTTTATTGGTCGATAGGACAACGAACCATTTATCATCCGCAGGATCAGTGACATAAAACACTTGTTGAGCTTGCAACGCTAAAATAAAAGGCTCATCTTTGTATCCCACCCTATTAAAATCGACAAGCAAGAACCCTGACTCATCAATCCGAACGCCATTATTATTATCGACCCACTTGCAACCAAATATGGGAACACGTAACATTGTGTAGTCTAGCTCCCATATGCGCTCGATAACCCCAAAATATGATAGATTTGCATATATTGGGTTCCTGTCTTTTGCACTTGAGATATGCATCGCATCAGCTACGAGAGTGACTCCGCTATTTTGCATAGTTGTTTGATCATCTTGTTCTTTGGTATAAAATGTGTAGCCGTTAATTACATAACCGGTGTAAGAAAAGACATGTAAACTCGGACCATTTGCTAGCCACCTCAATCTCTGTGAAATTGACCCGGGATCTACATCAAACTTTGACTTTATGTGATTTTTTAACCATGTTATGAAACTTCGATTGTGCTCTCGAGTTATCCAATTTTGATTCCTATTCATGTTCAAACTAGATAATTGATCCATGTGTATTGTAACATACGGCTGAACCTCATCATCATTGTGCAGAACATACAATTGTGCCTGCTCCCATTCTGTCCTTGATATAGTCATTATTCTCTTTCCAATTATCCCTTCTCCTGATAATCTTCCCGAATGACGAGACATGGGAAGCCCTATGGATTCAACATTTGACAGATATTCAGTACAAAATTCAGCAGCTTCTTCAACAATGTACCGTTCAGCAATACAACCTTCTGGTCGACTTCTACTTTTTACGTACCCTTTTAATATTTTCATATATCGTTCTATCGGGTACATCCATCTCATATAAGCTGGCCCACAAAGTTGTGTCTCCTTAACAAGATGAACAGTAAGGTGAACCATTATATCAAAAAACGAGGGCGGGAAGTACATTTCAAGCTCACACAAAGTAACAACAATTTCTCTCTGCAATCTCGGTAATTTCCGAGGATCAATCACTTTACTACAAATTTCCCTGAAGAAGAAACATAATTTAGTTATGGTTCGGCGAACTTTTTCAGGTAAAATTGAACGTATACCTATTGGTAGCAAATGCTCCATTAGAATATGAGCATCATGGGTCTTCAAACCTTTTAACTTGAGGTCTTTCATGCAAACTAAAGTTTTAATGTTTGAAGAGTATCCTTCTGGAACTTTAACTTCATGTAGAAATTTACACAAAACAATTTTTTCCTTTCTAGATAGAGTATGAGCGGCTAGAGGTAGATATGTGCGATTTCCTTTCTTTACGGGACCCAGTTCATTTCTTATTCCCATATCGACCAAGTCCAATCTTGCATTGATGCCATCCTTAGACTTTCTTGGTACATTGAGTAACGTACCAATAACACTGTCAAATACATTTTTCTCAATATGCATCACATCGAGAAAATGTCTTACATACAATGACTTCCAATATGGCAATTCAAAGAAAATTGACTTTTTCTTCCACCCAGTTTTGACCAGCTCTCCCGCAAAAGGTTTGCCAAATTTATTGGTCAAACCTTGTACCTTATCAAGTATTTGATATCCAGTCAATGCTACAGAAGCTCTATCTTCCTCTGATTTTCCATTGAATGCATTTCTCCACCCACGATACTGATGACTGTAAGGTAAAAATCTACGATGTCCAAGAAATACATTCTTCTTACAATGTTTCAACCGCATCCAATGTGTACTCTCTTCACATATAGGACACGCACACTGACCTTTAATGCTATATCCTGATAAATTACCATATGCTGGAAAATCATTAATTGTGCCGAACAACATAGCCCTCAAATTGAAACATTCTTTCTTATACCCGTCATAGACTTCTACACCTGTCTCCCACATAATTTTTAAATCTTCAATTAAAGGAGCCAAGTATACGTCGATATCATTCCCAGGTTGTTTGGGTCCAGAAATTAACAGAGACAACATCATAAACTTACGCTTCATACATAACCAAGGAGGTAGATTATAAATCAACAAAATCACAGGCCACGTGCTGTGTGAGATGCTTTGAAGACCATGTGGATTCATTCCATCAGTAGAAAGTGCAAGGCGTAGATTTCTCGACTCTATCCCGAATTCAGGATACTCGTGATCAATTTTTCCCATTGCGGAGAATCCGCAGGGTGTCGAAACTTTCCATCTCTAATTCTTTCATCTGCATGCCATGTCAAGTGTTTTGAATCTTCTTCACTGCGATACATGCGCCTAAATCTTGGTATTATAGGAAAATACCACACGACTTTTGTTGGAGTAGATTCTTTCTTCTTATATCGAGATACATTGCATTTCGGACACGCCTTTAGTAATTCATATTCATTTCGAAATAAAATGCAATCATTAGGACACACGTGAATCCTTTCATAACTCATACCAATAGAGCATAAAATTCTTTTAGCTTCATAGGTTCTACTGGGAAGTTCATTATCATCTGGCAACATATCTTTTAAGAGGGTTAGTAATTCTGTGAAGCTTTTATCAGACCATCCATTAATCGCTTTTAAGTTGTACAACTTTAGTATCGCCGAAAGTCTTGTGAATTTAGTACAACCATTGTATAATGGTTTCTCTGCATCACTCAACAAGCTCTCAAACATTTTAGGACAATCACGAAGATCTTCTTCAACTGCTTTTGCAATCTCAACTCGGTCTGGCTCATATGTATCTGTGTCGAAATCAGTTGAAACATATGTATCTGTGCGATTATTATCATTGATTTTCTCACCATGTCTTATCCAACATGTATAGCTTTGATCAATTCCATACCATACTAAATGTCCTTCCAATTCATCTGCTCTAATGCGTTTTCCAAAACAACATTTTAAACAAGGACAAACGACTCTATTTGGATCTTTTGCATTCATCACTGCAAACTCAATAAACTCCTTCACTCCATTTTCATACTCTTTTGTCAATCGATTGGCAGACATCCATTTCCGGTCCATTTATATGACCTATATATATAAATGCAGTTACACAATAAGCATGATTTCAAGTCTGATATATTATGACCTATATATATATTGATAATACACATATAAATAAAATTTATCAGAAACCCTATTATATCATGTAACAATTTATATCAGTAAGCATGATTTCAATTATGATATATTATGACATATATCAGTCTGATATATTTATAAATAAAATTTATCAGTAACAAACTATATCAGCAACAATAAACATTATTTCAAGTTTTTGATATATAAATTAGTGGTACAACAGCGCTTTTTTTACAAATTATATCATGTAACAATGTAACAATTTCAAATTATATCATGTAACAATTTATCAGTTTGAATTAGTGACAACAACAAATAAATAAAATAAATTTGAATTACCTGAGACAACGTTGATGATCAATTTGTTTTAAAGGAGGAAGAAGTAAATCAATTTGTAGATGGACGCACACGAGGGGTTCGCAGGGGAGGGGAGATGAGATTTCGTAGGGTTTTGACAACGTATTAAATTTGTTTTTATTTACTTAAAGTGAACGCTTCTTATTTGAAATGAATGATTTTACAGCGCTTTCTAAAAAAGCGCTCTAATAGGTCCTATAAAAATGTGAATGGGCAAGCCTATTACAGCGCTTGTCTAAAAAGCGCTGTAATAGGTCAACCAATGACACAAAGCGCTTGGCTTTTACAACGCTTTTTTTTAAAGCGCTCAGAAAGCGCTATAAAAGGTTATGCAATAGCGCTTGATTTACAGCGCTTTCTGAAGAAGCGCTGTAAAAGGCTATGTGATAGCGCTTTCTGACCCTATATGACCCTACAACAGCGCTTTTTTTACAGCGCTTGTAAAAAAAGCGCTGTTGTAGCCTCCGTTATTTTTAAAAATTTATATTACAGCGCTTGTATTTAATAAGCGCTGTAAAAGACGCGCTATAAAATGTCATTTTTGGCGTAGTGACAACTGAAAAAGACAGAACTTAACTCACGATAGAAAATGATGCAATTACCCCTACCTTATTTTTAAAATCTCAAATTTCCCTCCGTTCATTTTTAATAAGTTGACACTTTTTTTTTTCTCATCCCAGGATATTTGTTATTTTTCTTGTTTTTTGGTTGTGTGTTTATTTATTGGTTTTTGAGAAGTACTCAATTATAAAATTTTAAAACAATTATACGAAATAGTCATTGTAGTTTAAAAAAAATTATTTTTACAAAATTGTATACAAACGGATTAAAAATCATTTTAATAATAGTAAACAAACGGAAGTTAATTTTTTTTTTAAATCTCTAAAATATAATTTCTAAATTATTTAAAATAAAAATTATTTTTATTTAAACTCAAACAAACGCACCTTATATTTATAAATTTTAACGTTAATCTAATCTTGACCTCTTTTGACCCGGACCAACTTGAAACCTATGCAAATTCTTCCATTCATTGGCCGAACATGTTGACGAGGGATAACAAAGTATTGGATTTAGATCATTTGCAACAAGTTTTTCTACATCACTCTATCTCTTAGTTTCTTGATTTCCTTCCTCTCATCTTCATTTATTTATTTTAATTTAGTATTATTTTTCGTCTAATAACCATAAAACCAATTTGCAAAGTCTTTGTAGTGGGTGACCTTACGTAATTATTGTCGATTGATTCAATTATTTTGGATTGTAAATTGCTAATGGACCAACCAGAAGATTATGTCCATATCATTCATTTAGGAGACATTTGAATATTGTAGCTCATTACCTTGCAAGTTTTTTT
>JBBPBP010009780.1:27411127-27424483 GCA_037974735.1 Cicer chorassanicum | reverse complement strand
TTTTTTTTTTTTTTTGACAAAGTACCTTGCAAGTTGTTGTTTTTTACAACCTACCTTGCAAGTTGTTAAAACATTGTAGGATCCAAAATTTATAGTTTCGTCTCCTATTTTTTAAATTGGTAAATTTTAGGACAGACCTAACACATGTAGAGGTATAAAGCGAATTTTAATATGAAATTTAAAGTGGATTTTTTAAATTTTAATATGACATCACTAAATTAATATAATTAATTGATATCATATAATATTTCTTTTTCAATTGATTTAATATTGTTGAGACAATATTAAATTTTAATATTGTTGAGACAATATTAAATTTAGAAAAGATTTATATGTTTTAATTTTAAAAATATTAAAATCTGATGTCTTTTTATTAAGTAAAATTCTTTTTTGAGACTTTTTGATAAATTAAATTTTTTGTTTTTCATAGAAGATTAAAGCGGTTGCTTTAGTGGCATTACCTTCAAATCGACTCTGATTAGTCTAAAAAGACACTTTTAAATTGTCCAATTCATATATGTTAATCTAAGGTTTTTGAGAACATAAGAAAATAAGAGAAGAAGCTATCTCCAAAATTTGGATGAGTTATATCACATGGTGCTTAAGGATTTTACCGCATTTAAAGTGAGAAGTTGATGAAGTGACAGAGTGAATCATTGATATTATAACCATTTATGATTAATTATATATATATATATATATATATATATATAAAATAATAAAGTGGATGAATAAATAATTGATATTATAATCACCGATAATATTAAATAATTCTGGTGCTGAATGATTCAATGGACCACCTCATCTTGTCTTCTTAAAAGTGATCATCTCAACTTTCAACTAACTACCTAAACATGCACTTAACCACCCACCCACTTGTTGGAGCATTAAGTATTGCCACATGTCACCAGAAAGTAACTAATAAGGTTACTTGAATTAGTTATTTTTTCCTCTATAATTGAAAGGATTTTTATTAAAGAAATGTTGATTGTTACGAATTTACGAGAAAAGAATAATATAAGATAATATCTAACTTTAAGTATATAAAAATAATAAACAATGAGATATATCAAAAATTTAATAATTGTTAATCAATTTTTTAAAATATGTCTTTGGTTTCAGTAAATATAAAATATTTTTTGATTTTAATCTTTATAAGTTTTTTTATTTGAATTTAATTCGCGTAAAATCAGAGACGATTTGATCCCTAACGTCAAATCAATATTAGAAAAAAAGATCGTCGGAAGACACAGCCCCATAAATGCACACCAACACATAATCTTTGATGATATATTAAAAACTAAAATAAAAATACTTACGAAAACTAAAATAAAAAAAATTATATATTTATAGAGACAAAAAACATATTTAAATAAAAAAAATAATATAAGATAATATCTAACTTTAAGTATATAAAAATAATAAACGATGAGATATATCAAAAATTTAACAATTGCTAATCAATTTTTAAAAATAAAGAACCAATTGTACGTTAATGTTAAATTTCACACTTATTCGTCAATAACATTAGCTTTTACACTATAAAGCATCCCATTAATTCTTAAAATCAATTTTCCCTAACATCTATATTCTTACTTTCTTTTTTTTACTTCATTTCTTTTATCTTTCTTTCATAAAGTGGCAAAATTGCGATACGATGCAAATGGGATATCTTTCATTATGTTAGACAGAATTGACTAAATATAAGAATTTTTTTATATTTAAATATTTATATTTATGTTGATGTGACTTCATGTGATTGTGACAATTGTTAAAATAATTATTTATGCGAGCTTCTTTTCTATATTATAAAGATCAAATATATGTTTTATTTACAAAATTGGTTAAAAATAAGAAGTATTGATATTTATATAATATATTATTGATGTGACTTCATCTGGTTGTGACACTTGTTTGAAATTGTCATTTATTTGAACTTCTTTTGTATATGATTAATATTAAGATAAGTGACAATATGTCCTTAAGTATTAGCTGAACTACAAAATGTCGATATTGTTAGGTTTATTGTTTTGTCCTGGGTTCGAATCCAAACTCGTAACCTCAAAGTTGTGTGAGTTAAAAAAAAAAAAAGATTAAGATCAATATTTTAATAGTAAATTTGTGTTGACGTGGTTGCATGTGTTTATGACTCTTGTTTGAAATTGTAACTTGTACAAGTTTATTTTGTATATTATTAAGATTAAGATAATATTAAGATGATATTAGCATCATAATTAATGTAAGACTTTTTTTATTTTTTTGCATCCTTCATTTTTGTGTGTAATCATAAAGACAAGCTAATCTATCAAGTTGAGTTAAACCACATGAACATTAAAACTCTTCCTTCTCAATCTCTTAACTCAAATTTAAACTACTAATGAAATTAAAAGAGACTCGTGTAATCTTATTCAAACATTGATAAATATTTTTGTGACTTTATTGTCACAAAAAAAATTGTGACTTTATATTGTGAAGTGTGGAATGCGTCTCAAAAAGGTAATTAAGAAAAGAAAAGGTAAAATAAATACATAGTAGGTTGTACTGTTCATATGTCATAAAGAAATTTTACATCAAACAATTACAAATCATGAGTTTGATGTCCATGTTGTTTGTGGTAGTCTATCAGCCAAATAGATGTACATATGTCCCATAGCTCCAGTGAGAAATTCATTTTTATATCTGGATTCTATAGTCACAATTTCACCATCATTAATCTTAATTGAACCTGGTTTTGGATAACATACTGACATTCCAACCGCGTAACCTTCCTCATTTCATGCTTCCTTTCCCGTTCCGTATCTTGGTATTGATGTACACAATGCCTTTCCATCCTAATTAATTAATCCAAAACAAATAATAAATGAGTTTAATTTTCATTCATTGTGAGTGTAAAATTTTTTACAATGTCAACCTATAACAACTAGTCATGTGTATGACTTAAGAAGTAGTTATTATAAAAGTCAAACGTTTCTAATAATCTAACAGTTTTGATTGATTGCCAGTGCAAAAACTCATTACACTGGCATTCTATTTAAATTAAATTTTAAATGAATAAATATTAGATATTATGCATGGATTATCACAATATTAACTTGATTATATATAGAATCCAGAAAAACATTATAACTTAAGAAACTATTTAAAGAAAACATAATCAAGTTTTACAAAACATAGTCAAATTAAAATATTAAATTCTACCTGTCCATATAGAGTTGCATTAACAACACCTGAATGCATATGAGCAGTGCCGTAGATAAGGTAACCACCTTTATCCATTGGGATGTTTGCTTTTTGAACATGAAACGGGTCATCACCATTATTTTCTGGAATAGTATACTCAGCCTATAAAAATATCAAAACAATTTGTTAATCACTTGCTCCCAACATGCATAATAATAATACTGAATATACTATTATTCTCATACAAAATTAACATATTATTATCACGAGATTTTTAAACTTAATTTATTTATTTATTATCTTTAACCATAGTTTCAACCCTGAACCTAATTCTCAAACTCATTGAAGTTTCACAACTCAACCACATGAGCTGTATATGAAATTTAATTGTTAGTGAAATTAAAAAATTGAATTTATTTAAATAAGTTATTCAGTTACCTGACAATCATGTATTATTTGAGAACCAATTGTTCTCACCCGGTCAGTGGAATCAAGTATATAAAATCTAACGGGAATTTGTTGTTGGTCCCAATCAACCCATGTTACTTTGTATCTTAGGGCAAGATTTCTTCTTGGGGCTTCAAACCCCTTTCTCAGTTTGCATTGAAAGTTATCATGGCAACAAAATATTCCTCCTTTATAGTCAGGGCTTAATGGTTTTCCATTGATGTCAACTGTCACATTAAAAAAATTCTCTGGAAGGTTAAATTGGTCACACCTACATTCACTGCAACTTTTCCTATTTTTTGCGCCACGTGTATCAATGACCATGATGCTAAATAACCATTTCTCTTCCCACCCTTTTGGAATATCTTTAGGATTACCCACTTCAACTGCAAAAGGATCTGGAATATTTGAAGTTGTTCCTCTTGATTCACTTCCTAAACCCCAATATTGTGGAAGAATACCTCCATTGCAAGTTCCATGATTTCTTTTGAAAATGGCATCCGCATAAGGATTGGTATGAGCATTAGGATTGTGTGACACATTCTTATTCATAATAAAATTTATAGCAAACCAATGATGAAGGTATGTTTCATACAATGGTATAGAATTCCCTTCTTCGTCAATTAGATCAACGTCAAAGCTCTTTACACCAATATGACCCTTTGGAAACTCAATTTCCATCAATGCTTTCGTAACAACATTTCCAGGTCCAATTTCAAACTTTTCCGACACAAATGTTGCTGACTTTATATGATTTTCATACTCCTTTTGTTGTGAGTAAATTGTGCTTGATAATATCACAAGTATTGATAATGAGAAAATAAATGCTTTAGAGATAAATCTCATGTTTACCTGCACATAAATAATGATTATTATTACATAGTAAGTTATGAATAACGTTAGTAATATGTTATTCTTTTGTGTAAATTTATAGATAAATATTCAAATATGTGCTTGAAAAATAGTAGGGAAATTAATTTGAAGGAAGGGTCAAGGGTGTACCACATGAGAAACCATAATGAAGATTTGCTTCTTATCGAACTTCTGATAAATTTTTGAAATAAAAAATTGGTTGAATATAACTCTGTGAATATGAAGAGGTCTTGAATGCTTCCTAATTTTATAGTAAAATTCTATAAGAATAGACAATGATATGGTTGCAAAGCTTTGATGTCAATCTGACGAAGCATATGTCGTTTAATTGTCTAAGGTGTTATTTTATTTACAGGTAAGCAATTTCAATAAAAACAATTTTTTTAAAGAATTTATTGAGGTATCTAACAATTTAAGCCATTTTAAAAATCTTAATAGCTAGCTATTTATCTCTACAGCAAGTTGATGTTATTTTTTTACGGAGATTAGCTGATGTTAGTTACATCTCAACAAACAATTTTACAAAAAAAAAATCTTATTTTCACCTTTTAATTAGTTAGTGGTTTTTGTTTTTATTCGATCAAACAAAATTCTGAATCATATAGAATAAAATCAATGTTAGTGCCCATATTTACATGTTAAGTTGTCGATCACATAATACTTTGTAGTTTTATTATTTTTCTTACACTTAAAATTTAATAGAATTTCCATTTTGTTATTTTGCTAATTTGACTATGTTGATAGTATTCCCTTAATAGGGTGTTATATGTTTCTTGTAAATAGGAATAGTCTTAATTTATTATGCACCTATATTATAGTGTAAATGTGTGTATCCTTCTAAATATAAGTAGCATAATTGCAAACACAAACTTTATTAAATGTTTAATCTCATCACCGACAAACTTGGCTTATGTATGATAGTGATTTTGAATTTTTGAAATTTTATCAGTGAGAATATGTCTCTTATGTGATAGTTCAATCTCAAAAATGGCAACTTACGATGTGTATGTTAGTTATTTTGAAATATTTTATCAGTGAGAATTTGTCTCGTGTGTGATAGTTCTTCCTGATTAATGTTCAACTTGTCCCGTGTATGATAGTGATTTACAAATTTTTATAAATGATAATTTGTCTCGTGTATAATATTTCAATCAGATAAGTGACAACTAATCACATTTATGATAGTTATTTTAAAATTTTTAACTTTTGTATGATAGTTCAGTGTCATTAGGAGCAACTTGTCCTATGCATAATAATTATTTTAAAAAAATTATGAGAGATAATTTGTCGTGTGTACGATAATTCAATCTCATAAATGACACTATTAATAAATTATGAAAAAGAATTACACATTGTCAATGGAAAGTAATTTTACATTGGTAGTTAGTAAAAACATTTAATTTTATCACCTCACCGCACGATTATATTGTTAATTTTTAATTAAAAGTTAAAATATTAATTTTTTTTGTTGTTGGTTGATAAATGAAATTTTTTAGAAATGAAAATTAAATTTATTGTAGTTAATCTTTTGAAATAGTACTTTTAAGTTAAATTTTTATGAATTTAATTTTTTGGGTCAAATCTATTAATTTAACATGCATTAATAGTGTAAAAAATTTATATTGTTATTTAACGATAACTATTCAATATATCACGTCATACTATATAATATTAAATTAATATATCACATCATACTATTTAATTTTATCTAATATTTTATTAATTACCGGAATAAAACAATTTTAAATTATTTATGCATCATTTTAAATCCTTAATTTCACTTATCAAATTGACCGGAAGGAGTTTCTTAAGTGGTACAAATCTTTTGGAGTATAATCAGATTTAAATAGTGAAAATTAAAAACTCATACATCTACCAGCATTATGTTAATTATGATACTGGTGATAGGAACATGAACTATCTTTTACAACCTATACAAATAGAAAGCTTTATAGCATTGACATTTCTACTCAAAAGTACACCACCGACACAATATCTATAAAACTAATTACATTTAATTAATTTATTAGGTATTATTTTCATAAATACCAGACAAAGTCTATGCCACCACATAATAATAATAATAATAATAATAATAATAATAATAATAATAATAATAATAAGGTTTAATTGCAGTTTTAGTCTCTTTATATTAGTTGAATAATGAAAGTAGTCTTTCGTTTTATTTCTCTCCAGTTTTGGTCTCCAAACAGAATTTGGGACTAAAATTTGATAAAGTGTTATTTTTTTGCGTTTATTTAAACCACATCATATCTCAAAATCTTATAGTGCAACAATTATACTTAAAATCTATGATCATAAATGGTATAGTGTGCCTTAAAAAAATGAAACTTTATTAAATTTTGAACCAAAATTCTATTTGAAAACCAAAACTGAGGAGAAATCAAATGGATGACTACTTTCGTGATTCAGCTAAAATAGAGGGACTAAAACTGCAATTAAACCTAATAATAATAATAATAATAATAATAATAATAATAATAATAATAATAATAATAATAATAATAATAATAATAATAAAACCATGTTAAGCTATTCCACTCATTAGCTTAGCTTTTACCCTATAATTAAAGCATCTCATTAATGACCAAAATCAATTTTACCTTAACATTTATCCCACCAACGTCACTCTAAGCTTAACATCTAGTATTGATTTTCATTTCAAACTCTATTCTTGTGAATGAAATCCTTAACTTGCAAAATAAGTTGAAGAGACTCAGGAAGCTCAGGGAAAACATAAAAACCGTGAAACATGTTTGGATATTCGATAAGTTGAGCCACTTTACCATTTTTCTTCAACCAATCATAATACCGTTTTTGCCAATCAATTAACGGGTCAAACCCGGCCACAAAAACAAGTGTATCCGGAAAATCCAAACCCGACAAATCCTCTCCGTTCGGCCCGCTAACATTAGCCACTCCATGATCCCGATTCGATCCCTCAGGCAAAAATGCCTTCCATAACCAATTCGTTCTACTCGTCGAAACCAACGGTGCCCCTTCGAGACGAATCTCCGCTTCAGTCCGCTCCTCCCCGCCAAAAAACGGCTGAATCGTAATCAACCCGACGACCCGAATTTTCCGGAGTCCTGCCTTGCATACCCGTACCGCAACGTTGTGTGCCAAATTTCCACCCGCGCTGTCTCCGGCGAGGAAAATTTTTGACACGTCAGCATTTTTCGGTAAAACGGTTTTATCCTCGTCGAGGAATTTCAGTACGGCTTCTCCGTCGTCGTATTGCGCCGGGTAGCGATGCTCCGGTGAGAGACGGTAGTTTACTGAGACAATGACGGCGGGTATTTCTCGGCATAATCTCCTGCAAAAGGCGTCGAATGCGAGTGAAGATGGAGAAAGAAACGTGAAACCACCACCGTGGAAGAAAACAACGACAGGAAGTGATGCGGGTTTAGTGTCGGTGTCGCCTCCGGCGACAGTTACATCGTCGGTGGGAGTGAAGAGACGGAACCAGACGTTAAGTTCAGCGTTAACGGTTACGTCTTTGGTGGAAACGCCGTTAACAGGAGTAACATTAGGTGAGCATTTGCGATCGAAGAAGTTAAAGAGAGTACGGTTAACGGTGCCGTTAGGACGACGTGAAGCGGCTGTTATAGCGGAAATGAGCGAAATAGTTACGCGGATTTTCAAAGGAAGATTGAGTTTGGGTTTATTTGTAGACGACATTGTCGTTATGAAGTTCCGTGATTGATCCAGTGAAGTGTGTGATGAAAGGTGGAGAAGTATTTAAAGGATAAGATAGTTGGTTATCTTTTGTCGTTTACTCGTTTTTTCTTTATCAATTATTTGGTTTTTTTTTTTTGACAAAACAATTATTTTGGTCCTACAAAAATGAGAAATTAGTTTTGTATAGCTGGAAATTTGGGAGAAATAAATGAACGCTGTCCATGAAATTTATTGGGTTCTTTGTCAAATAAAAAATGAATTTATTGGATTGGTCATGGTAGAAGAAAAAAAAAACTTAAATGTACTTTTAACCTCTTAAATTTATCAATTATGTAATTTTGAACCTTAAACTTTGGCCTTCATATTTATCTATTTTTCTAAACTTTTAGCCCTTTACTCATATATGATTGGATTTAATTAAATTACATGATATTAACCTACACCTTTCATGCCAAATCATTTCTCCGGCAGATCAACTTTTTCTTGAAGACGTCATCCTTCAGCTGAACTCAACATCAATATATGGTCTTTCTCTCAAAATAAGTCTATCGGAAGCTATCATCCAACCAAAATTTGTTACTAGAGCTCCGGTTACCTGGAAAGTTAACAATGCACCGTGTTCAAAGAGCAATTTTGCTACAGATTCGAAGTCAAGGAAATGGACCGTTAGTTCAAGTTGGGCAGAGGTCCACTTGGGAAGACGTAGTCTGATTTGGCAACTTCATCGTTGAGGCAAGTTGATGGAGGAGATGTGTTGTGGTGCGAGACGAAGGAGTTCTGTTGAAGATGTTGGAGTTGGGTTGAGGTGGAAGATGGAAAGGAAAGAAATAATTTGGTGTGAAGAGTGTATATTAACATCATGTACATCTATTAAATCCAATCATATATGAGGGAGGATTTGTAAAATCAAAAAGAGAATAAATGTTGGGGTTAAAATTGTTCCCAAAAAAATGATGGAGTCTAAAATCGCAAAATTAATAAATTTGAGGGGCTAAAAGTGCATTTAATTCAAAAAAAAAAAGTTACTTGTGTTTGCATTGTTTTTTACCAAAGGTTTGACTATAATAGAAAATACTCAATTGATCTTTAAATATAAGTATTTATTTAATAAAAAATATATTTTTAAATAACTCATTTTCAAATTACTAGATATATTTATTTATTATTTTTTCTAAATAAATTCTTAATTAATACCACTAAGTATCTTGGAATATGAAAAATAAAAATAAGTTATATACAAATGATATTTTAGGTACAACATAATTGGTGTTTATATTTAGAGACAATTTTTTTTTTTTTTTTTTGAGTAAATGACAAACTTATTATAAACTTTGGCCTATATTATGAGCAAGTGTAAAAATAATTTCTATTATGAGAAAGTATAAAAATAATCTCATCCAGGAGTGTGAAGCCAAAAATTGATTGCGCTTAATGAGAGCTAGCATGGCTAGCTCACAGCACAAAACAACTTGTGTTCATTATCGGGAAGAGAATTCTCGTGTTCTTCATCATGTACATCATTTTCTGTGTTGGTTGAATCTTTCATTTGGCGAGCTCTTCGTTTTCTTTGATCATATTGTCTGTTTGCATTAAGATTAGCCAAGTTATCCTTGTGATAATTTCCTTTCGTGTCAGCATTTATGTTCCTTATGATTTCATCTCTCCTGTTTTCAACAATTTGGGCGTCTTAAATCCAAACATCACTATTGTGTTTACAGCAGCGAAATTGCCCAACCAATTCCAATTGATGATGCCTATTCTCCAACAGTCATCACTGATTAGGTGAGTATCTATGTTGAGTTTTAATATATCATTAGGAGAGGGTGACCAATTGTTACTGACATAATTATTTACTGGTATAATTAGTATACTTGTATCTTAATAACATAAAATTCTAAACAACTTTGGGGAGTTTGTTTCAAGTCTAGAAATGATATTCATGGGAATATATGGGTAGGGAATGACTATACCTATATTTGTTATTGGACTATATGAAATATCTAAAATAGAGAGAGCCAACAACGTCCAAGATGAAAGTGTTTGGATTGAGCCCATTACATTTTAGATGAATGCAACCCACTACCTAGAAAAACGTGACACTCAACTCAGACAACCCATCTTTGTGTTTTTGCACCACGTCAACCCTAAAAATCACTAAGCCACCATAAGGATTTGGGGTGGTGTAAATGAGTCTAGAACAAAGAAGCCCATTTTCTAAAAAAGATTCGACTATAAAAAGAGAAGAGACAACTAGGGATATGGATATTTTGCATATTCATCAACAATGTATCATTCGCTTCTAGGATTTTGTACCGCTGTATTTTTTGTTTACACACGTGAACACTGACGCCCACCGTGGGGTTACGGTAAAATTTTCCTTCGACTTAGCTCCATCACTACACGAACACTAACTCAATACTATGACAATACTCGGATCCAAAAATTCTTTTGACCAGTCAGATGTGAACGAAGGGTAGACTCCCCTCATCACATAATTTATGAACGTGGTGAGGGAGCTGCAAGAACGGAATGCTGAACAACAACGCAAAATGAGTAGCAATCTCCAACAACGCCAAAAGGCACCGTACAGGAAGTTGATCGCATGCAACAATTGGAAACACAAGAGCGTGATCTAAGGAAGCATATGGAAGCTTGAGAGAGTGAGAGAGAGAGAGAGAGAGAAAGAGAGAGAGAAAGAGAGAGAGAGAGAGAGAGAGAGAGAGAGAGAGAGTGAGCTCAACCAAAAGTTGGAGCTTTTGCACAACAACGAAATAGGGACCGATACCACCACAATGACACAAAGGGTTTTCCAACCCCTTAGAGGGAAAAAATGTGGGTATTCCAAGACACTTTATGGAGTCGTTCATCGATTTCTATGATATGACAAGAGACCCTCACAGTCATGACTTCCTACAACGTCATCTTAGGGAGACCAACACTAAACGGACTAGGAACATTGATGTCCACCATACACCTAAGAATGAAGTATCCATTTGATGATGGACGTGAATAATTACTCAAGTCTGATCAGTTTCTCACACAAAGATGCTACAAAGATAGTTTACGCACACCTCAGACAGAAAACAAGAGATAGTTAGATAAGTTTCGCTGCAATTTCCCTGATCTTGATTCTAGATACTTCAATGAGCTCATGGTAGAAAAGAAACCCAAACCAGTAGAGGAAGTTAAAGATATCCAAATTGGAAGCGAGTTAGGTCAGAAAACGAAGATAAGGGTTTCTTTGACCGAATCCGCGATAGTAAAACTCATCTCCATGTTGATAAAGAATTTAGATTTGTTTGCATGGACAACTAAGGACATGTCGAGCATTGATAGAAATTTGATATCTCATCCCTTATCTATTGATCCAAAAGCAGAAAACTTGTGGACTCTTTCACTCGATCGCACCCGTAGATGTGAAGAATCCAAGAGCAAAAGACTTGTGCACTCGTCCACTCGGTGACACCTAAAGATGTGAAGAATCCAAGAGCATGAGACTTGTGGACTCCTCCATTCATTCGCACCCGAAGATGTGATGAATCTAAGAGCAAAAGATTTGTGGACTCATTCACTTGGTCGCACCAAAAAATATGACGAATCAAATAGCGGAAGACTTGTGAACTCCTCTACTCAGTAGCACTTGAAGATGTGTCGTCCACTCGACCGCACATGAAGATGTGAAGAATCCAAAACTAGAAGTCATGTGGACTCCTCCACTAGGTCGCACCCAAAGATCTAAATCATCCAAGAGCATAAGATTTGTGGACTCCTTCACTCAATCACACTCAAAAATGTGAAGAATACAAGATCAGAGGACTTGTGGACTCCTCCACTCGATCATACTTAAGATTTAAAGATCCCAGACTAGGGGACTGGTGAACTCTTTTACTCATATATACTTGGGATAAGAAGTAGCTAGAAGGGGACTCGAACAACAAGAAAAACGCCTGCGCCCTTAAGGGTTTACCGCTTTGTGGACTAGACGAAATATCCAAAATAGAGTGAACGAACAAGGCCCAACATGACAATGTCTTCCCAAGATGAGAATGTTTGGATTGAGTCCATTACATTATAGATGAATTTTGCCCATTACATGGAAAATCGTGACATTCAACTCAAACAACTCATCTTTATACGGGTGATAGAGTGGGGTAAATAGGGCTAGATCAAAAAGGTCATTTCCCAAGGAAGATTTGGTTATAAAAAGAGAAGAGACAACTAGGGTTAGGAATATTTGACATATTCTTAAACAATGTATTATTCTCTCCTAGAGTTTGGTACCACTGTATTTTTTGTTTACACATGTGAACAATTATAAAGTTGAGATAAAAACTTTCTTGAATATAAATGTTCCCAAGAATATAGTAATTTCTCATAACTTCCATTATTTTCATGGAGTTACTCCCAAGTGATGGTGAGAAAAGTGTATTAGCGGGACTCCGAATCCTAATATATTGGTTATATCTAAAATTAGTGTTTCACAAAAGTATCATTTTTAATTTTTAGGATTAATATATTTTCATTCCCTATAAAACATTGACATTTTAATTTTAGTCCATGTAAAAATAAAATAAGAAAATGGTGGTATATTGTCGGTTGTAAACTAATTTTACACTAACATTGAATAAAAATCTTTGAGTTTACCATGTCAATAGTTAATCATAATTGTTATCATTAAAAGCCACTCAATCGACAATTTAGATTGCCTATCGGTGTAAAATATTTTATATTAAAGGTGTATAATCATTAAACCCAAATAAAATACAACTTTTAGTCCTATAAAATTATCGTGCACACAATTTTAGTATTTGCTATTAAACAACATACACTTTGTGAATTAATTTTTGTGGACATATATACAATATTTTAAAATATTTTTTCCGCAAAAAATAAGTTCAAAATTGGATTTTTAAGTTCATATGTTTTGTTATTTTTAACTTCAATTTTGGCATGTAAAAAATCACATTTAATTCATTCTAAGTTAAAAAATTCTAAAGTTTTGTAAAGTAATTTTTTATAATGTTCAAAACATACTTGCAAAAAATCATTCAAAATTTTAAAAGTTAAAGGACAATTAAACATATTCTATTATAGCAAAAACTTAAATTGTTTTCATGATACTTTTGTAGGGACTAAAAGTTTATTTTTATTTTA
>JBBPBP010009780.1:27342436-27385430 GCA_037974735.1 Cicer chorassanicum | reverse complement strand
AAATGAAAAAAAAAAAAAAAACGTTGTATCTACAATGCATGAACGAACAAGAGAAAGAGGGAAGGAGAAATTTTTTCAAAATAAGCTTCGAGATTATACCTACGAATCAGCAAGAAAAATTCAACAAGGAGAAATTTTTTCAAAATAAGCTTCGAGATTATACCTACGAATCAGCGAGAAAAATTCAACCTACGATAAGGATGGAGCGAGAGAGATTCAACCTATGCTGGGGATGGAGCAAGAGATATTCAACACGTAATGGAATTGGAGTTACTCAGTTAAGGAATCAATGTGCAAAATTTGGGGGTTTTGATATTTAAGGTTCAAATTTGGGGTATAGGAAACATGGAAAAGGGAGAAGAGGGATTGGGGAAATGGGAACAAAGGTAGATGAAAAATAACCAAGCAACGCATGTTTTTATTTTCTTGAAAGGTGGCGGCAGTTGACGGTACCCGTCGCCTGAACCATCGTTATGTTTGGATGAGGGCGGATTTGAAGCAACTGTCGCAGTGTCGCAAAATTTATTTTTTCTTGTAGTGTAATTTATCTTAAAATATCATTTTAAGTGTTTCATCTTATAATATTCTTTAGGATTTACATCCAGAAGATGACTGGGCACGTGGAACTTTATATAAATCTCTAGATTCTCAATCAAACTCCGAATACTCATGTTTCATTTGATAAAGTAACTCAATGTAGTAAATCTCCAATTACATAGAATACAAATATCTCAATGTAGTAAAAGTCATGTTAATTTCAAGTACAATTCTAATGGGTGACACTATAAGTTTGGCCACCCTTCTGTTGCTGTTTAAATCAGATGTGCAAACATTTTTCATATACTTCAATCAATGATCAAAGTTTTAAATTGAGATTATCTCATCATTCTTGATATTGCATAGAATCACTATTAAAAATAGTTAATGCCACCTTAAACACATTTGCTTTACAATCATATAGATATCAAAAACCTTCATTTAAGGTTAACACCTTAATTTACCATTAAGGTCCATTAACATTTTGTATAACAAATAACCAATTTTTTTATACCTTACAAACCACATGTCTCAATCTCTCCATTGCACATAACACTAATATCAAATCTTAATAACCCAAAATTAATCAATGAAAAAGGGTAGGGGTTCATGAAACTAACTCTATAAAGAATATAACAATTTCAACTTCATTTTTGCCTCAACCCCACTATGGTTGAACCCCGAACACAACTGCAGAGAATCTATTTTTCTAAACTTCATTCACTACTCCATTATCAATCAATCACTACTCTTTCAATAATTTACCATCATTTTCTTCTCCACAATTCATTTCATAAAAGTTCTTCAATTTATAACCCATTAACAAACCCCTTTTTTCCATTTCACCCAAAACAAACATAGCCTCTTTCACTCTATTCAACCCTACAAGTTTACTACCCAAACACTCAAAAAGCTCACAATCCAAAGCCTTATCTTTCCCACTAAAACACCTCACATACTTCATAGATTCTTCAAAACAATTCATCTTCAACAAACCTTCAATCACATACATATGTGTCGAATACAACATCGGCACTCCATCGTCCACCATCCTCCTCACCACCACCATAGCACAATCCACCTTCCCTTTCCTACACGCGCCCAACACAAGCGCGTCGTAAGTACGCGCGTCCGGGCAAAACCCTTCCTCCTCCATCTTTTCCAAAACACCGACCGCCGCATCGACATCGCCGATGAAACAATGCGTCGTGAGAAAAAAATTGTGACCCGTCAAGTCGAGCGGCACGCCGAGCCAAGCCATGGACTCGACCACGCGCCGCGCGCGGTCGAGTGATTTTTCTCTTGTTAGTAGGTTGAGGATTGGGTGGAACGTGCAGGGGCTTAGGTTACAGTCGCCCACACGCGACATGGATTCAATAACGTGAAGCGCGTCGTCCACGCGACGAAGCTTGCAGAGGCGCGTGACGAGGGAATCGAAGGCGTTTCGACGCGTGAAGCCAGGGTTGAGATGAGAGAGTGTTGTTACGACGTCGTTGAGGAAAGAAGGTGAGAAATTGGTGTTGGTGATGAAACTGAAGGTTCGTTTTGTGTTGAAGAAACCGTCTTGGATGCGTTTGTTGAGGAGATCTCGAAGAGAATCGAAGTCGCCGGAGTTTGCTACGTCGGCGGCGAGGTTGTCGTAGTAGGTGGCGGTGGGATTGTCGGGGAAGGATTTTGATGTTAGGGTTGTGAAACCGCGAAGGGTAGAAAGGGAATTAAAGGAAATGTTGAAGTGTTTTCGGAGAAACGACATCGTTTTTTGTTAGGGTTTGATTGTCAAGTTAGGGATGAAAAGGGTTTATGGTGCAAACTTCAAAGCCTGTGAAATTTTAATGTGTAAATGGGAGGATTAAGATTAGATTAGATATCTGCATTTTTAAATTATATAATTATTATTTGGTAAAAAAAATTGAGTTAATTATTCAGATGAATTTTGTCGTAAATAAAAATTAAAGATGAAGTTATGGTGTAGAATCGAAAACCAAGAGTTTAATGAGGTAACATTGTAAACAAAAAAAAATACATATCCATTCCATTATGTCACTTTGTTAGATCATTTTTTAATCATATTATTTTAACAAAAAAAATAATTATATGGTGGAATGTGTTGAGTAATAAGATTTTTATGCTTTTATTTATTGTTCATTTTATTTAATTCTATTTGACAATGGTCTTTTGCTCACTTTACGTGTATATATATTGATTTTTTTAATAATTTAATTATATTAGTCTATATGAATATATATAGGTATTTTTTCTAATTAATCTTTTGAAATATTAAAATCTATTTAAAAATTTGATTTCTTTTAACAAATATTTTTATATGTATTATTAAAAATTAACTCATGACTACATATTTAAAGAATCAAATTATTTGTCAACATAGTTCAAATATATTAGTCGTAAATTTATAATCAATTTAAATATTGTATTACAAAAACACTAGCTCAAAAGAAAAATTACACTTGGACTTTATAAGTTAAGTTTGTTCACCCAAATTTGATGTATGGACCAAACCTTCAAAACTCATGTCAAAACTAAGAAAAACCATATTAGACTTAGGCTTTAGATTATTTTTAGACAATACACACATAGGTAAGCAAAGATTTTTTGGGTCCAACATATTTCCACCTTTAATCAGTATACATTATTTAACAAATTTTTGTAATGTGATATTAATAATAATAATTTGTGACAATTTTGTTTTAAAATATTTTAAAGAATAAAAGTAAAAAACAAATATTCATAAAAAATATAGTAATGGGTAACTTCCAATAATTAGTAAGATGTCGAGAACTTTAGAACTTGAAAAGTTTCCGCTAAAATTAGCACACTCACTTCCTTTTTTCATTTTTTTAGAGAGGTGATGTCCGACTAATTTTTTATTTGGGATTATTTATCTAAGTGGTTTAGTTCTCTCTTTTTTATTTAAATAAATAATTTCACAAATTTAATTTTCTTTTATTTTTTATTTATGATTTAATCTTGAGTTGACATTGTGTTGTCCGTCGTTTTGTTATGATATTTTTTATTTTCTATTTTAATGCAGTATTCTTAAAATTAAAATTAATTGTCGTTGTTATTAACATTATCTTCGCTCATCAAAAGACTATTAAATATATAGTTAATGTTGATAAATAAAATACTACATGTAGACTATGTAGTCTATTTAAGTTGCAATTGAAACAAATATTTTGTAGTATAATAATAGATATAAAAATTATAGGATCTCAATATCAAACTATCAGTTTATTTGTCTTTAATCAAAAAAATTATTATTAGATTTAGATGATAGAATGTAAATCTTGACTAAATTTTGTCTCTATACTTTTTAAATCTTTATAATGGAGTTTTATTTTATTATTAATGAGATATTATTCTTTTTTAATAAAAAATACTTAAAAATTTATTTAATTTGTGTTTAAATCTTTACTTTACCCACAAATATTAATATTATTTGAATGAATATAATATCTCAAATTTGAATTTGTATATTATGTGTATGAGTTTATGTTGCAGCGGAGAAAAACACAAACTAACCGGTAATCACAAAACCCAACCGTGTTAGGGTTTTTCGATCACAGTTTCCCACTAATCTTCTCCACATTTTCCTTTCCCATTGTCTGTTTCGGTACGAAGTTTTTTATCCTTTTCCATTTCTCAGAATTGCATGCCAATTCCACCTCAAAAAAAAGAAAAAAAGTTCCTCTTACGTCCAATTTGGATTTTGGGGCTTTTATTTTTTTTGCACTTTAGGGTTTTTGAATTTGTGTGTATTATTGAGAATTTGAAAATTATTGGAATGTGGTGATGATTATTTGTATTTTGGTAATTTACTTTTCAATGTGATTTTAAATTTCTGTGTGCTTGATATCTTTGTTGCTATGATGTGTTATGTTATGCTTTGCTTTGCTTTGTCTACATTGAAAATTTGAACTTTTTAGGGTTTTGGGGATGGTTTTATGTGTTGGTAATTTTCCTCTAATTGGAGTTTTCACTTTTGAATTTAGCTCGAATGAAGTGAGTTAAGTGTTAAGTGAGAAAATCAAAATTAGTTTTTTCAACAAACTCGTGATTTGTTATGATATACATGCAATGTCCACATTTGATTAGTTAATCAACATTGAGTCACTTTACCCTCTAAATTAAGATGCTATGTGTATTTTGATTCTTGGTTGCCACTCCCTCTGGTCTTAAATGTAAAAGTTAGTCAAAGAAAGTTGATGTATTTCATCCAAGAAAATTGGTCAAAAAAAATTGATGTATTTGGCATAACGATGTATTTTCTTTGATCAATTTTTGCTTATATTAAAGCCAGAGGGAGTATATTGTTATATTATGTTGTGCTATGCATTAAGAATTTGAAACCTGAACTTTTGGCTGTGTTTTTGCAGTGTTAATGGCTTATGTAGATGAGGATGGTTCTTCGGGCTCTGGAGATGACGTGAACATGTTAGACGGACACAAGCGTCAGGCTGGTGTTTCAGCTAGTGGTGGTCGGAAGAGAGGCAGAAAAGCTACTGGTGGTGCCATAGTCGACGCCATGCTGCAGATAGCAGCTGCTTCGAAAATGAGGGCAGGTGCAATTATGAAGAATAAAGAGAACTTTTCTATTAACAAGTGCATTAATGTGTTGGATGAGATGCAAGGTGTTGATGAAAGGATTTACTTTTTTGCTTTGGATTTGTTTGAGGATCACCCTAATGCCCGCGAGGTTTTCATCTCTCTTAAGGATGAAAAAAGATTGCCATGGTTGCAGGGAAAATTTGGTGTTTCCTCCGGTTTATTTGTTTGAGAAAATCGTCCTTGTTTGTTTTTATCTTTTGTTATGAAATGATCGCATACTTTTGTATACTATAACTAGACTGCAAAGGAATGATGTTAGTTACTATAACTAATTTGATTTTGTGCTTAAGTTCTATGTTACTGAATTTTTCATTTTGAATATTTTAATGCAAACACATCTTTGTTTTCAAACTACTCTTGACTTGTTTTATGCATGACCTGAATTGGAATCCTTTTTAGTTTTTATCAACTAGATATCATAAAGACATGTTATCTTGTAATTTCGTAGTTTTGAAATTTATTTTTACAGATAAATCTATCAGTGTGGATGACATTGATTTGGAATTGGATGAGATGGAACTCGTCGCGGCTGCTGCTGGGTACTATTATTACAGCTCTCTAACCAAACAACCTTCCCGTTGTTTATCACCGAGGAGATGCGAATTTATGACAGAAGTGCTGAATGGTCACGACGACTTTTGTCGTGAAATGTTGCGGATGGACAGGCACGTATTTCACAAGCTGTGTGGCATTCTCCGCCAAAGAGCCATGTTACGCGATACTGCTGGTGTAATGATAGAAGAACAGTTAGCAATATTTTTAAACGTCATTGGCCATAACGAACGTAATAGAGTGATTCAGGAGCGGTTTCAACACTCTGGTGAAACTATTAGCCGACATTTTAATAATGTATTGAAGGCTATTAAATCTTTATCGCGTGAATTTTTGCAACCTCCTCAGAATACAACATCCTCGGAAATTCTCAACAGTGCTAGATTTTACCCATATTTCAAGGTCCAAATATGATCTTTGAGCTTGTTCTTCATCATTATGATCTATTAAGATGTTTTTCCTACTTATTACTACTTGCGTGACTTTACTGACATTTCCCCTCTCCCTTCTACAATTTTAGGATTGTATAGGAGTAATCGATGGTATGCAGATTCCTGCACATGTTCCAGCCAAAGATCAATCTCGATTTCGCAATAAGAAAGGTGTCCTATCTCAAAATGTGCTGGCAGCTTGCACATTTGACCTGCAGTTTATATTTGTTTATCCTGGTTGGGAAGGTTCTGTCACCGACTCGCGGGTGTTAAGGGCAGTCCTCGATGACCCAGATCAGAATTTCCCACAAATTCCTCAAGGTTTGATACCATTATGTCTGTGGTCTTGGATTCATTATTTGTGCTAGTTTGTTTTACACATTGATTTAAAGGATATATCAGTGTAAAATTGTTTTACGTTGACATCCAATGAAAATCTATTATTTTGCCGCATCACCCTATTTTGAAGGATATTTTGAAATAGGAAGTGTGACGTGGAAAAATAGTGGATTCTAATTGGATGGCGGAAACTGTTTTACACTGCCAGTGCATGTTTTTAAACTCTTTACACATTACATCAGTAATAGCTTCATTAATTTATTTCCTTTGGATTTATTTTTTAGGAAAGTATTACCTTGTTGACCAAGGATACTTGAATACAGAAGGATTTATTGCTCCGTTTCAAGGGGTTCGATACCAGCCTTACGAGTATAGAGGTGCTAATCAATTACCTAGAAATGCAAAAGAGTTGTTCAATCATCGGCATTGTTTTCTGAGGAATACAATTTTGAGGTCATTTAATGTGTTGAAAACTAGATTCCCAATCCTTAAACTCGGTCCACAGTATTCTTTTCAGATTCAGCGCGATATAGTCATAGCTGCATGTGTTTTGCACAATTTCATCCGCCGCGAAGAAAGAAACGATTGGTTATTCAGTAGTTTAGCAGAGACACTCGTGGATGAACTGACATCTCTCGATGAACTTCCCGACGTTCAGTTTCTTTCTTCGATACAAGAACAACTTGCATTCTCATTACGTGATTCCATTTCTGCAGCAATGTGGGATGACTTCTTAAATAAATGGGACGAGTGGTGATTCTCGAACAATCCGTCGTCGGCAAGTGGTAACTCAATTTTTGGGTTGTTGTAAAAAGGCACTATGATTTAATCATTTGGATGTTACTTATGAGCACTATTTGATTTGATGTTTAGGTCAATGCTCAATGTTATTGTGAATAACGTGGAATTTTGTATAGGCTCTGTGCATATATTTGTCAATAACAGTTTTATTGAAATGGAATTGTGAAGAAATCTCGGGTTAGATGTGGATATAGTAGTGAAGTAATGTATATGTTACAACAACCTAATTTCATTGATTGTATTGAGATCTCAATTTGAGTTATCTCTTTTTTAGTAGGCTTCTCTACTAGCTTTCACTTTAATGTTAGAATTGTTTTATAATTTTTAGTGCATGTTTGCTTTCACGGTTTGATTGATAACAAAATTACGGTGAGCCTCCTTAATTTTTTAAAAGCTAAGGCCACCGCAATTTGCAGCCTCCAATGGTCCAATATGGAAGAATTTGTTCTTACTCATATGAACTTGTGTTGGGGATGGTCTTAATAATGTCTTGTAACATGAATTTGACCAATCCAATTGTTAATTAAAGTTTACATAAGGCACATCAATCTTATTAAATTTCATACAAATAAAAAATTTATTGATACTTCATCTACTATTTTTAAACGTATATTATTTAAAATACAAAGTAAATATTCATTATACACTCATGCGATGTTGGTATGGAACTTATAAAAGACTATTTTTCTTAATTTATATTTTGAGGAAGAATATAAATTAAAAACATAAAAGATTATTGGCATTCATCATTAAAAACCATAAAATTATTTTTCAAGGTAGAATATAAATTAAAAAACAATGCATGGCTTGGGACGAACAAAATTAAAACATTTCCTTATAATTTTTAAACTTAATATTTCAAATATAAATGTGTTAGACTGTCATCTAGTTTATTGAATATTTTGTTAATTTATATGTTAAATCTTTGTGATAAATATTATTTTGATACTTTTTTTTTCTGAATATTTTGAAACTTTCCCTTGATTTGATGTTTTTCGCATTTATTTTTTAACGTTGTCACCCCCAACCATCCATTTTACTAGGAATTCGAAGTTAACTCTCCTCCATATCTTATGCTATTTTCACCCAGCCAAGTTTCAGAAGCTACAAAACCTTGAAATTGGAGAAACATATTTGGTATTTCCAGAATTTAACAGAGATATCACATCAAGCTCCTATAATCTAGAAACGATTTCAGTTGTAACAATTTCAGCAGCTTAAGCTTGAACACTTCCATTGATAAGTTCTAATTAGCTCATTCCAATAAACAAACATCTTGTAATAAATTAACAGATTATGAATACAATTTAATACTGCATGTAACAAATCTCTAGTGTTATTCCAACGTGAATTTCAAGACAGCATCTACAACTACAGCATTTTTTTTTAAGATACAACTACAGCATTTTTATTAAATATATAAAAAAAATCTAGTTACATGAAAAGACACCTTTTGTTTTTCATAATCATGGAAGTATACAAAAGAACACACGTCATCCCTACACCCGTTTTGCATTCATCTCCCATTTAAAAAATAAAACATGTCGATGAATTAGATCATCGACAAGAAATGCACCCTAGCAAGGGTATATTCCTTTCCTGCAATCCAAACACCAGTTTGAGACCATTGTACATCTTCCCAGTCTAGATTTTCCTCTAGCACCTACCATAAGAGAAAATATAGAATATCAATTATTTTGCAAAAGTAGCAAATATCTGTGCACTCACTCGCGATTTTAGTCCTCACGTTTGCAAATTCGAAAATATAGTCCTCCAGTTTCTAAAATTTCGTAAATTTTCTCCACCACTAAATTTGAGCCTTATTTTTGCCGTTGTGTCAAGTTAAATTATAAGATGACCAATCATTTTGTTAGGGTTTTACATTTTCTTCATTTTAAGTTTAATTTTTTAAAGAAATACTTTAATAATATGGAAAATAAAATAATAAAATTTAATCAACATATACATTCTATCGTCACCATATGACTTGTCACTCTTTATTCAACTTGAGTTGAGATATTAGTAAAAATAAGTCCGAAATTTAGTGGGGGGAATCTTTTTAAAATTTTAACAACTGGGGGACTATATTTTCGGAATTAGAAATAGGGACAGCTCAAATGTGCATTTAAGCCTTAATTCTAATAACATCATATGGTATCGAATCGAGTGATTCTGCACATATTGAAGCAAGCCAAACAAGGGTTTCATATAAGGGCTTCAGATGTTATGCAGAAACTGGAATGTAAGAGAAAAAACAAACTTGCCGCAACAAACTTTCCGCAAATTGACAAAAAATAAGTATAATAGTAACTCAAGTGTCACTCACAATTGATGTGAAAATTTCTGGGGACATTATTAACATGCCAGTGGAAAGATTGATTCGAAAAATACCTCCACATATTCAAGAGGCAAGGGAATGCCAATTGTGCGCATCATTTTCTGGGGTAGAGGCTTCTTACAACGAGACCAGCGAAATACATCAATCATGACATTATCAGAATCAGCTTTTTCACCATTTGTGGAATGCAGGTGATGATTTTGAGACTTTTCTGTATCTGGTTCGTGCAACTGAGTTGCTCGTACATCTTTGACCATTTTCTCCCCGGCAAAACAAAGCTCATATCTACAAATAATTGATAGTTATGAGAATTTCTTCATGATTTCGGTGAGACCTCGGACTTCAAGAGGACCGTGGAAACAGAATAATGAGACTATTTTTCAATACCTTCGTCATGGATCCTTTGAGTTTTCATAAATTAAAAAAGAATATATTATAAAACGCTAATGACGATAATAACAGTGAAACTTTGATCAATAGATACTGAGAAGCAATTACTGGAAGAAGAGGGAGACAGTCTAACATGGTTTCAAATTTATAACAACAACGCAGTTGCATGTGGGCATTTGATAGATAGCAAAGATAATTTTTGCTAAAAGGAAAGTCAAATACAAAGCCTAAAACAATCGACATACATATCATTCATTTTAGTCAAGAATCATGTTGAACATACCTGCAAGAGTGTGTCTCCAGATACAGAACCTCTCCCTTCTTCAAGCGAGCAGATGTATAGAGTGGCTTTTTTAGTCCCTTGTCAGCAACAATGCTAATACTATACTTGACCCTGATGGTTATAATTATTAAATACTAAAACAAGCTACAAAAACATAACGGATGCAACCTCAATCCAAGAGAGAAAATAAGAAATACTATTATCCAAAGCAGCATTGCTTCAAATATTACAAAAAAACCACAAACTCAGACATGTTTTTGTTCAATGACAAAACTCTATTACAATATTAGATTCTACTTTGCCAACTAAAACCAGCATACCAGGGCTCATTGCAGAGGTTGTACTGAATTGTGACTTCTCTTACAAATCTTTGCTGCCGCAATGCATTCTGAAGAACAAAGGCGATAACTTCAGGTTCTGCTTGTGCTAGATTTTGGCAGTATTGATTATGAAAAAAAATTATTTGAAGCTAATTTTATTTTGAAAAGACGAAGTTGAAACAAATCACTAGTGCTTGTTAATGATGTTTTCAAAGTATGTTAGAAGAATTGATTTTGTTTAGATGATAAAGTAAATAACTTTTAAATTGTAAATGTGAAGATTTAGCAAGTCCCTCATGGAATCAAGCACGCTTTTTCGAGTTAAGATCCTCTCCATTTCTTCCAATACTATAGTTTTGTACTGTATATTTGCACATATTTTTAGATCATGTGACATAAATTACACATTTATTGACTTTATACACAAAAAACTATAGTAATTGCATTCTCAATTTCTTGAAACATGGAGAGGATCTCAACTCCACTTTTTCCACCTTAAAATTCCACTAAACGCAATTTTTCTCACTGCTAATGGAAGTTTGGGAGTCCCATTAACAGGTTATAAGATGGTGATGTAGAATGTGAAATAACCATTAATTCAATTGTGAATGCAAAAAGGTTTGTTTCTTATATAAATAATGGACGAACCGAAGCTGCAGCCCTGGTCGTTATTGTCCGCTCAATAGACATTGGTGCAAGAGTGGGCTCAACAGTTGATGTGTAAGTAAGGCATGGTTGAAGATCAATAGTTCCACCTCCTTTCTGAAGATCAAAGAAACAAAAACAGTCAACCACCATTTTTTAAATTAATTAATAATTAATGTATTTATCTATTACATGTGAGAATGAACATGTTTGTACACAAACATATCCATAGTGAAGACCCATTACAAGCACACCTTTCCATGCCAAAAATCATGTCTTCATTAGCAAGTTTACATGTTATGTAAAGAGTAGGGAGGCCTTTATGCAAAAACTAGTCAGCAGCTTCTTTCATAAGACATGAGAGATATCACAAACCAAAAGAAAGAAAAGAACATTATATTTGGAATGGCAAACAATAAAATAGAATGCATGACAAACAAATAAAGTAGATGAGGTTGCAATGAAGAGATCACATAATTTCAGTAGACAAAAGTTCAAAGGATAAGGGATTTTGCAAGGCCTTGATTACTACCTTCACAATGCAACACCGCTCAACTTTATAACTACAACCAATTGCAGCACCCCAAGCTCGGGAACGCACATTGTTTCTCAGGGTGGAAATATAGCCTGATATTACACAGAATTAACGTTCTTAGATAAGCCAAATAGTGCTTAGTGGTAAAGCCAATATCAGTGACTGCAATGGAGGGAAATCAAGAAGCTGATTACTCACTATGAAGAAGAAAAGTATATATAGATATTATGCGAAAACAATTAAATAAGTTTCAAGGTGGTAGATATAACTTTTTATGATACAAGAAGTGCCTCTATCTTCTTTTGATACACAGACTAATTTTAAAGAGTAAACTCGTTCCTATAAAATCCAAACACCAAGTCTGAACCTCATTGATAACACTCCAGATATGAAAGAGTTTAAGGGCTGGCTGTTGGGTTCAAAAAAAAGATTTTTTTGTTATCTTTCCAATTTTCAGTTTTAATTACAAATATTTAATGCTGTTTTCACTATGTTTTTTCTTTTATTATGTTTTGGTTAGAAATCAGTGAAAACAACTTTATATTTGTTTTTACCTATTTTTTGTAAATTAAGGTAGCAGATTTTTTAGTTAAAACTGTCAAAAAGTAAACTGTTGAGATATTGCCCTGATTTACTTTCCTTTATTCCTATGTGGATGTCCTGTTTGCATTTTTCTGATTGTAGCTCTTATTCTTATCTCTATAACTTAAGGATCTTGCATGTAATCTTTTCATTGTTAATGCATAAGCTTAGGGATTTAGCCTCTCAAGAAATTTGTATTTATTCCTCCTCTATTTTTCAAGTTGGTATCAGAGCTCACATCCTTTGGGCTTGATTAAGAAAAACTCTCAAGTCAGAAAGTCCCAAATTAGAAACCCTAGCCGTCAAGTTGTCCCGTGCCACAAAGTTGGACCACCTGCATTAGAAACAGAAACTGCCAATCTGGCTATCACCGGAGAACCGCCGTATTTGGAAGTCCCTGTTCTGTCAGGCGCACATACAAAAGCTCATTTCCGCCGGCTCATGAAGGCCATTCCAGGAGGGAACCAAGCAGGCTCTAAGCTTTTTTATTGTTTCCTTCATAATTTATCTGTATATTGGTTTTACCATTGGAGACTTTCAATTAAGTTTTGCTAATCTATATTCTAACAACTCTCTGCCATCAATATTTTCTTGCCTTTCTTTCTTCCTTCAACCTTCTGTCCTAAACTTCTACGAATTTACGAAATGATTTACTACAAATAAACTGGAATTGTAGTCAAGCATTAAACACGCATTTCAGAGTTGCAATCGAACATTTAATGAGTTATATGTTTCTTTTTGTTATGCAAAGGTTCAACTACTAGAGTGAGAACTCGAGACACAATTCATAGCTATGAAATGCTAAATTTAGTAAGCAGATAAGCCACTTAATACATTTCTACTAAGGTAAATAAAGAGTCTTAAGTTGTAGAGTATAAATATAATGCGATAGTTCCTATTCTTTTTCTTTCTCCTCCATTATTCTGCTGGTGAGCTCCTGACGACAAAGTTTCCAGTTATAATCTTCAAAACTTTAAAATTGAACCAAGCTCCTTTTACTCAAAAGTTATATACTGACCAATTAATGCTATGACAATTTACCATTAAGTTATTTCCCAGTTATTACTTTAAGACCTCCTAGACACACTAAAGTTATTGAAGACAACAATGCCAGGGTATTATTTGATAATGAAGAAAGAGTGCATCTTTATGATCTATAAGGACGTACAATCTTGTGGAGGTAGCACCCGAATGCATGTGCGCAACTCTTGTATGACCATGGGAGGAGCAGAAGCTGTTGGGCGACAGTAACCTGTATGCATGAGAACTATGCAACAAAAATGTAACATCAGTACTAATTTAAAGTTCTCAATAACCCAACACTGGTCATTTGCAATCAAAAGCTACCCACATTCTTTCTGTAATAAAACTTACCAGCAACAAGATCTGAGTCATATGTGTACACATCAGTACCCCATAGCTGGCCACCTCTGACCTAAAAGATAATAAATACTCTTAACTCTCAAGAATAGGTACAAGATATAAAAAAGCAAAGAAACAAATAAAAGACTTCCATCAATTTCTTCGACATTCTGCCTAAAGGCAGGGAAGAGTCAATAAACATTCCCGTGAAAATCACACAACGTTACCAAAATGGAATTTAAGAGTTGCATGAATACCAGGCATAAGATAAAACCAAAGGCAGTAAAATGTAGAAGGGGTAAAAGACATGCAGAGTGATTTTATATGAAAAATGAGAGCAGAAATCATTTCAAGAACACTATCATAAGCCATTGGACCAAAATTCTCAAACTTCTCTTAAGCAAATAACAAATATAATTGTAAGCAACATGGTACGAGAATATACAATAACAGACGAAATGAAAAAAGAAACCAAAACATGAACAAAGACATCCAGCAGCAAGAAGCCGTAAACGGTCCTAAATGTACCGTGCCCCAAAAAACAGAGGCACTCATCAAAATTACAATAACAAAGAATTTGATCTCACTTGGCGGTTTGTAGCAGTAACATTCTCAGCTGGTATCCAAATTTCAAGAGTGGGGCCATCGTTAGAGCTTTCAGCATTTTTTTCCACTTGAGATTGTGATAATTCATATTCCTTCCACAACTTGATCAGTTCTTGCATGCTGTCACCAACTCTATAAATAACATGCGATACTTCTGCTTTACCTGAAATACCAGAACTTACATATAATGGACATGCAAATGAAGTAATATAAAAATATCTGGCTCCAATATTTTTCATTCCACCAATAAGTACTAGCAAATGACAAGCATATTATATTAATACCCCACCACCGAACACGAGATAATAAAAATGAACTATGTGTAAATCTGAAAGGAGAGAAAATATCATAAATTGTAAACCAATGGGCTAAATAAAGCAGTGTCTGTTGAAATCCCAAACTACTTCGTGAAGGCACAAATCTGCAAGAAGCCAATAAACAAAATATGACAGAATACCTTGAGACCTGCAAGATAAAATGAAACAAAGTAATTATTAAAAGAAAAAATAAAATAGTACAAAAGACAATTAATCCAAAAACCAAAACAGTAGGAACTAAAATATCAATTTGACATAAGAAAACAATCTAAATTAAGTTCTTGTCAATGTGCAACAGTTAAGACATTTAGATGTATATTTTGTCTCCCAAGTGCAAAAATTCTTCAGTATGAAGACAACTATTACGGCAACAACATGAATTCCAATTTAGTCTATAAAATATTTGACAGCTAGCAGTAAGTCTGTAACTAGACTTTATTATTATTAATAATAATAATAATAGTAATAATAATTATTATTAATATTATTATTATTATTATTATTATTACTACTACTACTACTACTACTACTACTACTATTGTTAATAAGATATTGAAGAGCTTGTGATACAGAAAAATACACACTGCTAATACACAAATCTAAAAGTATTCCTTTTAAGGAGTTTACTTACCGACACTGATTTGTGTGCTGAAAAATTCACCTATTGTGAACACTACAAATTCACTTGTTCTTCCTACATATTTTAGGCTAGCAAAGTCCCCATGAACAATTGTTGACTAATGTAGTACAAACCCTAGAAAATGCCTTAACTAAAAAAAAGTAGACATAGAGTCCTCCTAGATATAAATTGGGAAACAAAATAAAATAAATGGAAAAAGTCTCAAGTCACTCTAAATTCCTAATAGGACTCTGATCTGAAGGTTCATATTTTATAATTAAAAATTACATGTTATAAATTAAAAATGTATTTGGAAAAAAAAAAAAAAAAAGATGCTGGATAACTAACTTCTCACAACATAAGTAAACGAAAAAAAGTAGGGGAAGAAAGTACCCTTCATTGTCTTGAGCGTGTGATCCAAAACGAGCCTCAAGATTGGTCACAAGAGGATTAGCCCTTGATCTTTGTATCCTCTTACGATGCTGAACATTATTACTATGCACTTCCTTCTCTTTCTCTCCAGTCCCTTCTCCATCAGCAAATCCATCTTCTGATTGCTTGTCAAATTTACAGCGCTTATCAGGCCGATCTCCTTCTAAATCAGTGTCATGTTCTTTCCTCCTATCTCTAGGTTCACCATCAACCGTTTTCCAGCTGTCAACATCTTTGTGTTTCTTCTGTTCTGGTAACATAGTTTCATGCTCAGGAATTTTTGCTGATCCATCACCAAGTTCCTTCTCATTATGTGAAGCGTCTTTCTCCATTCCATTCCATGATTCCCTCTTGATATGCTCGTTTTCCCTCTCTTTTGAATTTTCTTTGTTTTTTGGAATATCTTTCCTCTCCCTCTCCCACTTTTCTGCATCTCTATCTTCTTTGGCAGATTCTTTGTTTTCACCAATGCTATTGTTAACTTGTGTACTGTTTCTGCGATCACTTCTCTCTTTTTCCTTGTCCCCCCAATCCCGATGTTTCAAGTCGCTTCTTTTTCTATCTTTAAATCTATCTTCACTTTTAGAATCAATTTTGTTTTCCCCAACAGCCTCACGAGCTTCCAAACATTCCCTTTCTTCGGCTGTCGGATTCTCCTTTCCAACTTCTACTGGTGTATTTCCACGTGATGTATGTCGGGAATCCACACTTCCACTAGGAGAATCAGTATATCTTTTTCCCCTATAATCTCTTGAGTCTTTCCAATTCAAGGGGCTGCTAACCATACCAAAGGTGTCCTTCTCTGTCTTAATGTCACCTTTCGTATCATTATGACTATCCCTTTCATATCTGGTACCCTTGTTGTCATCTCCTCTACTTTCAACACGCACATCCTTCTCGCTCTTACCAATCTGAGAATCCCTTCTTGCCTCACCATACAACTCTTTCTTCTCTGTCTTCACATCACGATTTTCAAAGCGCAGATCTCTATTATCCTTAAGATCCCTTGATTCTATCCTGTTCTCAGTACCCATGGGATGATCTGCCTGAGGAGAATCATTTGAAGTCATTGGCATCCGATAAGCAGAATGAAGAGGAGATCTTCTATCTGCATCACGAGCTTCAAAACGAAGTGTCTTCGCCGCCCGAGAGTCCTGACCTATTTCCTGAGGAACATGGTGGTCCATGGAAACTGGTGAAATCAATTTTGGCAATGAAACTGAATCTTGATGTGGATGCTTTGAAGACGTATCTTCAAGGGATTTCTTAGGTACAGTATTCATAGGGAAAACTGATAAGTCAACACATTCATAATCCTCAAAATTAAATAATATACGAAACCCAAAATAATCTGTATCTCTGCTGTCTACGTATTTACTATGGAAGTCAGTAACTGCAAACCAAGAATGGAGACTATATAAGGTCACAGTAATTTCTCAAGTCAAAAAAATGTTCATATGCACACAAGATTGCATGAGAAACACAACAAAATTAAGCCATGATAACACCAATTGAAAAAGCAACATCCTCAACATAGTCATCATCAAATTAACAAGGTATAAAAGCAAACATTAAACTTGACCACAATTTTGTTTGCTACTAGTCATAAACACTTTAGATTCAGAACAAGTACAACTCCAACACTATAATTAAGTTTAGAATGTCAATCTTTGTAGCACCGACACTTCATGTTGAAAGTGTGTCCGTGTGTCGGACACACGTTGGTGTCTAACACTCGTACAACACCATACATATGGTTACATTCAATCACTTCACTTCAATTTTCTCAAACTATTACCAATTACCAATGTGTACATGCCATTGTCATGTTGAATGTTTGTGTCTTTATATGTGTCGGTGCTTCATAAATGCCAATTGACCAAAGTATATATATATGTATGTATATATATATATATATATATATATATATATATATATGGTGAATGCTACAGTGGACCACCTTCGTGAGTGGTGTACCATGGACCAATGCTAATAAGTCATCTGAAACTCTAAAGAAGAATGACAACACTCCCTAGAACGGTCCTCCAGTACTTCATAGATGAAGCAATGACCCGATCAATGTAAAAATAAATAAAAACGAATATGTCCCTCAAAACTCAGCGCGTCGAACAACACCAATAAGTCACGGTCTCAAACGTAAAGACGAGGAGAACTATAAAATTATACTTCTAAAGAGTGTCATCAATCATCTTTAGTGTTTCAAATGACTTTTAAGCACTAATGCACGGTAGACCTAGTCCACCTTATAATTATATATATATATATATATATATATATATATATAGCCACAAACAGAATCATCATCATGCATCATGTTCAACATCATAGAACACCAATTCAATTTGAAAGAAAACCAATTAAACATTTCAACCCAACGAGAAAATAAAATCAAACCTAATTTAACCTCATAATTAGTGCGAAATGAAAACATTCAACAAACAATTGGAGTGCCGAACTTACAAAAAAGCTCCAAACAACAGAATCCACAAAAAAAAAAAAGATATCACAAATTATGAAACCTTAGCATCAAACTCAAAGTCTCTATCTAACTAACATATTCATCTTAAAGATAAATAATAATTTCAAAAACAAAATCAAATTAATTAAATAATAATAATTTACATGAAGTTGGAATAATTCACAATGCGAGGGACGAGTGAATGAAGCAAAATGCAAATGCAATTGAAATGAAAGGGGGAAAAGTGTAATAGTGAAAGAGTAAAAAAAGAGAATTAAAAAAAAAAACCTAGAAATTGCGGAGAGTGAAGGGAAGAAGAAAGAATGAGGTATAATATTGAATATCGGCGAGTCTTTATTTTTCTCTTTTGTGTGTTTGGGGTTTCAACTACGTCTTGTGGGAGAGAGGTTTGTGTGTTTGTGTACCTATAACTTTTCTACATTTTTACATATCTCCCAAGATTTAAATTTTCACTAGAGTTACATTTTTGTTATAAATATGATTTTATTTATATAATCTTTTTTTTTATCTATGTGAAAAAAATGGAGAATGTTTAGTTCGAGTCTAAGCTTATGTATATATCAATGTCTTTAAAACTAAGGGTATATTTTTGTTTATTTATCTATTTTTTGAATTTATTTACATATTTTTTCAAAAGAAATTACTCAAATATTTATTTTGATTTTTTATTGATTAATGTATTTATTTGACACTTTGGTTAAAATGTTCTTTTTTTGGTCTTAACATTTGATTTTTAAGTAAAATGAATCTTAGTATATGGAGTTTTATTGGATAATAAGGAAAGTTTGGTAAAAAAAATAAGATAAAATCATTTGATAATTTGTGACCCTTAATTTTAAAGTAAATTAATTATGTTAGAATTTTAAATTGTAAATTTTTTTAAAGCAATCGAGTTACCTACACGGAACCTAATTGTGTTCTAATTTTAATATTGTTACAAATTAGTTATGATTAATTTCAAGTTGGTTATATTAAATATTATGATCAATAGATAAGTAATTTCAACTATCATTATAATTTATTTCTTTATTCTATTAATTCTAAAATCAATCATTATTTTTCTTAATTTATTTTTTATCATATTTTCAGAGCAGTACTATCTACTGTGAAACAGATTATCCTAATTCAAAATTTTCTACTATTTACCCTATATCTCTTTGTTTTTTCTCAAGAAAAACACTCTCACATCTCTTGCTTTCCTTTCTAAACTTACTTTTTTCTAAAAGTTTAAGTATTGTAAATTTGTAACAAAATTTAAGCTGTCTATGAGCTTTAACAAAATTTCGTGAGAGTGTTTCAATGTTGTTTTGTTGGAGCTTAAATGAGTTACATAAATTGTTTCTATTTTTGGATTTAGGAGAGGAATGAAGAAAACCTTCTAGGAGATGAGTGCTACAACGTGGTGTTGACTTTTTGGGTTCGAACGCCTACTTTATCAATAGATATATATTTCATACTCAATCTTATAAATGAGGCAAATAAATAATATATAATGGAGTGAATATGAAATGTGTCACTGAAAGTGGTAAAATGGTTTTTACGGCGTGAATTGACATCATGGATTCAATGGTATTGCAAACATTCTAAAACTTAACATTAGTATATTTTTAAGGTGGAGATTAGGGTTAAATTTGATGTTTACCTTAGTTAGCAATATTAATAAGTAGTTTATATAGCCGACAAGGAACTGAACGTGAGTCTTATTCGAAGTGGACCAAAACTTTGTCTAGTTCAGAACATAATCTCTTTAAAAAGTTACTTTATATTCAAAACTTGTAGTTTGGTCCAATAATAGTTGTATCATTTTAAATTTTGATTGTATTAAGTCAAATTTGAGAAGATTAGAGTATAGTCAAAGTTGACGAAAATATACTATAATTTTGTAAATATGTTTATTTAGTGGAAAATACTTCAAGAGGGAACAAACTAGGCATAAGTACCAAGTCGATTGTGAATTATGATAAGTACACCTTATTACTTAATTTGATCACCGAAAAATTAAGATTCCTAAATGATAACTTGTTAATAAAATTAACATAAACATTATTGTCCATATACATTTAATGATATTGGTATATTATTAAAAATAAAATATATATTTCAATATTGTACTTATGTTTGTGTTATTATATGATTGTTTGTGTTTGTGCATTTGAATTTTTATCCTCCTCACATTTTATGCTTTAGAGTATTATGATTCATTTTTGATTTTTTTGTCATGTGGTTGTTTGGACATCGTTTGTGTAGGTAGATAACGAGTTAGCAGACAAAATTTGTATCGAATACGAAATAGGGGTGTAATCAATATCGTTTTTTCTCATGCTTTTGAATATTATGATTTATTTCCAAAAAAATTTCATGTGGTTGTTTGGACATCGTTTGTGTAAGTAGATAACGAGTTAAGAGAAGAAATCAACATCGTTTTTTCTCATAATTTTGAGGTGTAATCAACATGATAATGTATTAAATAGTTCTAGGCATTTTATTGTTTCACCATGTTGGTTAACTTTGATGATTTAGTTGGAGACATTAAGATCAACTCTAAGATTACGTGACATTTAGGATTTTGTTTCATTTTCTTTAGATTTAGTATTTCTACATTTTTAAATGTGAATTCATTATTCAAAAAGTTTTTAATTGGACCAAAATTTTATAATGTTTTGGTTTACTATTTAAAATAACTACTTTCAGAATACAGGATATCACGGTTTATGTTTGGATGTATTCATATAAAATCGAATTGAATACTATATTTGAAGCTTGAAATCAACTCTAAAGACAAAAGTTATGAATTCTAATCTGAAGTTAAATTAATTTTAAAATCAAAATTAATATTACTCAACAACAACTTCCTTTATCAAAATCAATTATACATTTGTAGAATCAATTTTAACTCCTCAAAAATGAAACTAACAAAGGAGTGGTGAACTACATTTAGTTAACCAAGTTGATAATAGTGGTTAATCCATAGTTAAAAATATTAACAATAATATGTTAATTAACTAAATTAATTAAATATTTTAATGTCATTAACGATATACATTTTAATTAGATATGACAACATAACTCGCACTTGCGGGTACCTATCTGATTCTTACTTGATTTAGGTGAGAAAAAATTGTTTTGATTGAGCGAAGATTTTTCTTGAAATTAAAATTCGAGAGCGAGTACGAGTTTGGTGGTGTTGATATTCATTCCGCACTTGCACCCATATTCGCTCCGCTAGTAATATTATTGTAATTTTAAAATTTTATATACATGTAGATATTGAATATTCTTCATATTTTTTTAAATATTAAAAGTTATAATTTCATTTCTATAGAAAATATTTTTTAATTTAATTATATTAATTATAAAAATTATGATTTTTAAATTTATAATTTTATATATATATATATATATATATATATATATATATATATATATATGAATGGATTGATGTGTGAGCGGAGAAACTCAAACTCAAAAAATGGTACAGAGACAGATTTTTCTTGATTAATCAGACGACATAGTGAATAAGATAATCGCATAATAAATTGTAAAAAATAAGTTAATACTCCACTAATTGCATAATAAATTGTATTAAGCAAATATTTACACCTCATTAATCACATAACATTCCATTAATAGTAACATTATGCTATGTTTGTACATGTGTCTCAAAAAAGTATTCCTCTACAATGTGGATTAATATCTATACATCAGCGGCATAGTACAAGAGGTGTAAACTATTAGCTTTAAAAGATAAAAACTTAATAATAATTTAAATCACTCTATTTTTATTGATTCGTCAAATTAATTACCGTATTTCTATTTTAGTTGTTGTTTATTTTTATATTTTCAATTAAAAAATAATAATTTAATATATTTTAAATAAAATTACACTATTTTTTATTATGCAGAGTTATCTAAATGTATTAATTATTTATATATTATTAATTAAATTATAAAAATAAATAATTTCAAAAATTAAAATTGAAATTTTTAAAAGTTCTTTTTGCAGTTTCATAATTATATATATATCACATCAATTTTTTTTAATTAATTTAAAAAATAAATTAAAATTACTTAATTATTAAATAAGAGGATTAATTTCACGTATCTAAAAAAATAATACATCTTAAACTGTAATTAAACTAAATAGGAAATATGTAAGCACTGAGAACATTTCATTTTCCAATCTTCTCTCTCCTCCTACTTTTGTTTTTGTAGTTGACATACACGGTAAGACCCACCTCACAAAAATTCGTCTACATAAACCGACCCCAACCTACCTATTTCTTTTATTTGGAATACCTCTCTAGAAGAAAATTTAAGTAAAAACAAAAAATAAATAAAAATAAAAATAGTGTATTTGGTGTTAAAATAATACTAAATTCATCAATTTTTAGTTATTATTTTTATTTATATTGAATCAATTTTTATTAATATTTAATTTTAAAAATATATATTATAATATATTAACAATGTAAAATAATTATTTTAATTAAAAAAATATAAAACAGTTATAATCATTTAATTTATCAATTATATAATTTTTAATCAAAGACAGTATCTAATATTTAGGTGATATAACAAATTATTATTAATTATCAATATAAAATAATTTAATAATTTAGACCATCTTCTTTAAATCCATATCATGAAGTCACGTTTATGTTTTATCAACTTTTCGATTATTATATTTCATCTCTTTTCTTTATATTTTATTTTGAAGAATATATATTATAAAGTCCCAATCTACTTACTTTTCCAGAAAATAAAAAAAAAAGTCACATTTTACGCGTCTGCTACATTTTCTCCCTCCCTCATTCTCTCTATAAATGATACAAGAAAAAAAGAGAAACAGAAAATTGAAATATTATTAATTGAACCAAAAAAGGAGAAGCAATAAAAAAAATGGCGTTGAAGGATACGTTTTACATATCCCATGGATCACCAACGCTGTCAATAGATGAATCGATTCCGGCGAGGAAGTTTCTAGAAACGTGGAAAAAAGATGTGTTTGAGCAGAGACCAACTTCGATTCTGATTATTTCTGGTCATTGGGACACAGCGGTACCCACCGTTAACGTTATTCAGACAATCAACGATACCATCTATGATTTCTACGGTTTCCCCAAACCAATGTACCAGGTTTTTTCTTCTTTCTTTCCTCTTCGCGTGTTTCTTTATTTAGAAAATATTATTATTATTTTTATTTTTATAATCATTAATTACAATTTTAATCTTCTATTTTTATCAATTTATTAAATCGATCTTTCGATTTAAAATACAACAATTTTTATCTTTCATTCCAATTTTTTAATTAAAAAACATCTTTTAAATAACGTGACATATGATATAAATGTACAATAACTAACGCTAATAAAATCGCAATAAATTCATCTAAAAATTTAATTTTCAACTTCGATTTTCTTTTTTTAATTTAATTAATTACATGTATAATTAATGCATTCAAATAGTTTTATATCATGAAATTGTATGTCATATGATTTCATAATTTAAAATATGATATCGACTTTTAAAATAAAAGACCAAAATTATAATTAAATCTAATTAATTTAATTTTCTCTATTTTTTATCTAACTATTACTTCTCTCACACTTCTTTAATAAGTTGGTAAAGTGACAAATTAATGTTGATATCGAAACTACTAACTATTACTTCTCTCGCTCTTATTTAATAAGTTGGTAAAGTGACAAATTAATCTTGGATCGTAACTACGATTGGTCTATATAATACACAATAGTTTGTTAATCGATAGTTGATATTATTATTTTTTTTTTTATAGAAAAAATAATAAATATTGCTGTAAATTCAAATAATTGTGAAATTTTAAATTTGAATCCGAGATAATATATCAAACTTAACTATATATATATTTGTCAATGACTCCTTTAAATGAGTTGAGTTGCTCACTTAATCCTTATTTCTTAGTCTTGATTACAACTAACAAAAAAAAAATTACAATGATTACAGAAAACAGTTAATCTTATTTAATTATCTTTATATAATCAAAATATAATTATATTTTCCAAAATAAATCCTTCTAAAAATTTGTTTTTTACTAAGAAAATATTCATTCATTTAAAATTAATAATGTGTCAAAAAGGGATATTTGGTTTGGTAAAGAGTAATTATATTGTTAGTTGATGAGTAACTGTCAACGAACATGACTAAGAACCCCAGTAATTTCGTATAATTCTCACAAATTATAAAAGACTCTTGAAGTAGTGTGTAAAGTCTAGGTCAACTGACAAATGTCGATATTGTTAAATTAGATGTTATGTTTCGAGTTTGAATCAAGAATCTCGTAGTTGTGTGTGTGAGTTTCAAGTGGAGTTTACCCTCTGTCTACCGATCTGACTCAGAAAAAAAATCTTAAAATAAATTATTATGATGGAGATAAAATGAAATATTAGTTAATGAAGTTGCATCTATGAAAACATTTTTTTTTTTTTGAAATTTTCATCGTTGTTAAAATTTAGACAATTGTTTACTTTAAAAGTCTTTTATCTCTTTATTACCATATAAAATTAATATAAATTTTAGAAAATAAAAAATAGGAAATATTTTCATAAAATAAATGGTACTGTAGTTGTAGCAAATTAATTAGTAGTATAATTATATTTTCTTAAAGTAACTCAAAAGTCTAAACGGATTAGTTTTATTTATAAGTGTAAGGTTTCTTAGATGTGAAGAAAAGTTTAAATTCTAAGCAACCATTCGATGCCAATACCATTATGTAATGCTGAGACAAAAGATTTTTTTTAGATAAAAATGATATTTATTCATTTAAATTAAAAGAGTACAGCAATCGAGAACACACATACAAATTAACTAAAATCAATAAGGATAAATCTGCAAACAACCTCACAACACCTTAGTTAATAACATTAAACTGTAAAATGACTACAAATTTGACATAATTAAAGTGACCGGAATGTCTATGTCTCCGATCTGCAACGTTGGTGACGCTGAAGTCATTGTTGAATCTGTTTGTACTGGATCAAAGTAAATCGTAAATTTAAACAAAATGAACATCGCAACGAGACGGAAAAACCAAACATTGCATTTAGTTGGGGAGATAACAAGAAAAACACGAAGAAAAGTTTGATTTATGTGAAAATCACTTATTTAGGTAAAAGGATAGAGATAAAACGATGTAGAAGGGTGATTTGGGACAACAAAATGGTCCTAAATCACCCCTCTTCTATGATAAAAAAAAATGAAGACGAAAAAAGGTGGAGAGGAGAGGACAACTAGACCTAATTATTTAATATAACACAAACCTGAGACAAAATCATTTGTTTGATATATTTTTGTACTAAATTGTGTATTAGATAACAAAAGCAAATTGTTCAAATTCTTCTTCTTTTTTTTTTTCTGTATCTTCAAATTTTCAAATTCTACTATACTATAGTCTCACTATAGCCACTATTTAATAACATTGATGATAATCAATAAAAACTCATTGCATTGTTATTTCATTTAATCAATGACGTAGTAAACAATGAATTCTTATTCAATGTCAGTGTAAAAGTGGTTTACACTAACCTTGCATGACCGTTAAACTCAATGTTATGCAAAATAATTGTCTATAAGTAGTGTTTGCAAATTGCAGCCTCATCACAATTATATCTTAAAAGTTCAACCTATTTTTCCTTTGACATGGTATTAGATTATTATCCATAAAGTTGATATTCTTATGCACATTTCTTACATTACATGATTCTCTTTACTAGCTTAAATATCCAGCACCTGGAGCTCCAAATTTAGCTAAAAGGGTGAAGGAACTACTCAACAAATCCGGTTTCAACCGCGTCGCCAAAGACGAAAAACGAGGACTCGATCACGGTGCTTGGGTTCCACTCATGTTAATGTATCCAGATGCTGACATTCCAGTGTGTCAATTGTCTGTTCAATCTAACAAAGATGGAACTTACCATTATAACTTGGGAAAAGCATTGGCTCCTCTTAAAGATGAAGGTGTTTTGATAATTGGTTCTGGAAGTGCTGTTCATAATTTGAGAGCTATTAGCCCTCATGCAAGTGTTGCTCCTTGGGCCTTAGAGTTTGATAATTGGTTGAAAGATGCTCTTCTTGAAGGAAGGTATGTATATGTACCTTTTTTTATTTTATTTTATGTTTTGATGTTCATATTTGAAGAATACATAGTTGATTTTATTGAAGGTGTTAGACAAGGTTTTGAAAATCGGTTCGCGACTTTGATGCTAAGTCTTATGATGTATACACAATTAGGGTTTTAAAAAATAGTCTGCGCTGAAATTGTGGCTGCAGCACGAAGGTTTTATATGTGTTGTGATGTTGTGATCATGGTTCTAAATTGTGGTTTGTAACGCAATTGTGATTGTAGTATAACGATTTTAGATATCTCTGCAACAACATTGCGTCTACAATTGCGGCCACATTGGCTGCATTTTACCACAATGTAAATGTTCAAAGCTTAATCGCGAACACAACTGCAATTTAAAACCATGGTCCTGACTTCATTGCCACTACATTCAAAATTGCATAAACCGTATTTGACCATAATTTTCCACATAATCAAATATTGCAATGCGAACATGGCTCTTATACGATTGCTATTTTAAACTGTGTTTGTAGCTGCATCAGTATATTTGACCGCAATTTTACGCAGTATAAATTAATCACAACGCGACCATTGGTTAAAACCTTGGGTGTTAAGTACAAGAATTTTGTATGGTTTGGCTCTTCATGGATTGATTGTGAAATTTTTGTATTGCTTTTTGTAGATATGAAGATGTAAATCATTATGAACAAAAGGCGCCGCATGCGAGAAAGGCTCATCCGTCGCCGGATCACTTTTATCCACTGCATGTTGCTATTGGTGCTGCTGGTGATGATTCAAAGGCCAAACTTATCCATAGTAGTATTGAGCATGGAACTCTCTCTTATGCTTCTTACCAGTTTACATCAAATTCCAACTAAATTTGTACTTAATACTACATACATCTGTGTTTCATCTATGAAGATGTGTTGTTTGAAAGTTTAATAACTTATGTTTGTATGTTGGTTGTGAAGCCTTAATGTAAAGATTGAGTTATTTCTTATGAATAAAAGAAATTTTATGTACTTCCATTCTTGTTGAGATGTTGGATAGTCCACTTGTCCTCTTTCTTTTTATCTGGTTATGATGCATTGACACTCACATGTTGACACCGTTAATAATTTAAGAAAATAGAAGTGATTGACATTTAGATAATGACAGTAATTTAAGAAAATAAAAGTGATTATATTGAAGTACATATGTCGAATAACAAACATGCCTTTAATATGAAATAACGATATTATTGGTCACACGATTTCATATTGGAGATGCGGTTTGGTAACCATAAATACAACCTTAAAATTGTAAGTTTAATTGGAGTGTTTTTTCACTTTCAAAACTACCAATAAATGTTAAAATTTTGTTGATATAATGTTTCATAAATACACTCACCTCCTCTAACTTCGCTCCTTTGAAAAGAGAGTGTTCTTGTGTATCTTGTAATGAGAGTGTTTATTAAATCTATGGCTCTTGTAGATATGGGGAAGTAAATCAATATGAAGAGAAAAGCTCATCCCTAGCCAGATCACTTCTTACCATTGCATGTGGCAATGAGACCCATATTGTATGAGTAAAAAATCCACATAGTTACATGCAGTTTTTAATCTCCGACGTTAATTTGAAATCAAATGATTTAGATTGAAAGCTGTATCTTTAAAGTTAAAACGATTTCTACCACTGATTAGAAATCAGACGGCTGAAATCAATTACAACATCTGCTGTAGTTGCAGGAAATCCAATTCCACGGCAATGGAGTTGCTGGTGAAAATGCTTAGGCCAAAGTCTGATAGTTGGGATGGTTGTTCTGTGTCTTGTGCTGCTTTTGGTTTCACAACAGCAACTCCCATTTGATGTACAACATATTTGTAGCTTCTTTTACCATAGTTGTTTTGTTAGAACAACAAACTCAACTCTTTAAAAAATAGATAAATAATTCATAAAACAAGTGATCATAAAATTCGATTACTCTTTGACAAAAAAGTGTTTCACATAGTTTTTTTTATGTGATGTTTAAAGTTATAGACTATTTAATTGTTTTTAAATGTCGTGTGATCCAAATTACAAGATTATCCCTAAATTGTATCATAAAGTTGTACCTCCTCTTGATTGTAACCCAACATACGAATGAGTAAATCAGTAAAGTCCAGAACTGGAGTAAAGTCCAGAAGACAGAGTCTTACTCCATACGAATGAGTAAATCAGTAAAGTCCAGAACTGGAGTATTACAAGTCATTCTCAACATGCCTTAATTCATATCAATTTCATGTGAACTGTATTCAAGAATTCTCTATTTTCCTTTTCCTACAACAGGCTATAATTTTAGACTTGTTTATTGAATATTTGATGCAAATGCAGGGAATAATCAAACCATCACGAAAACAAAAGAAAAGACCACATCAGATTTAATCAGACTCAATATAGTTTCCAATTTATCCACCAGACTATACAGGGGAAAGGGTTAAAAAAAAGAAAACCATTACCTAAACATTTTTGTCGAATGCATGCTTCTAAATAAAGAACTTATAATAAAAACCATCTTCTGAAATTAGTCAAATTACAAACAAAATTGTTGCACCTAAGGCATTCAAGAATGCCTCAATTCTCCTTGTTGTCTTTCGAACAAAAGGTTGCAGATAAAAGACTTTTTTGAAGTTTGAGATGGCCTTACCGAAAGCACAACTGCGATTTGATCATTTGAAAACTGAAATGAAAAAAAAAACTGGCAAAGAAAGGAGAACAAGTTGAGATAAACAAAACGCTTTACATTAGCTCGTCGACAACATTGTACAAATGCACAAGATTTTACTTCTAACAAACAAATGGAACCTAGACAAGATTCCAGAAAAGAAAGGGGGCAGGAAAAGATGAATCACAATCCATCTTGTATTTCGGCGGCACAGTCTTTCTTCAGGATTGAAAGTATATTGAGGGTATCAATGCAGGTTGCTATAGTCATTTGAGTGTGTAACCTAAAATTCAGTGTCAAAGCATGAAACCATGATCTTTGAAACCATGGACCTTGCAAAAGGGATGTAGCTTAAGCTATACCTGGCAATCAAAATATCAGAAATATTGAGAGTGTTAAAACAATATACACAGGGGTGGAGACAAGCATAGTGTCATATTTGGATAATCTTAATCATATTGCATACTCAAATACGTAAATATCATATTGTATGCTGGAGTGAATAAAAGACAACTCTAGTATGCTATTCTATGCCATGCATTACAGATTTGAAATGGTAGAAGCTCGTGCCTTGACTGTAAGAGCTAACAAAACTGAAACTGAAAAGACATTCTACTAATTTCAGTGTGGTACTGTCATACTGGCATGTAGGGTTTTGGTCCTTAAATGTAGGAGACATTGTAACTTCAGTCTCCAAATGTATTGAAATTGCAATAATGTCTTTGAGGGTGTCATCTGTTAATAATTTATGGACCAAACTCACTAATGGAATAGAAGATACATTTGAGAATCAAACTAACTAACGAAAAACACATTGTAGGACCGAGCTGACTAATATGAGACACATTCGGGGACGTTTTTATACATGTGATACATTCAGAAACTTTAGTGACAACCTTCAAGCATTCACGGACCAAAATGGTTGTTTATCCTTTTTTTTTCCAAGGCATATGATGATACAAGCAAAATCAATTTAAATTAGGATTGTCAGTAAGTTAGCATACTCCTTATGCCTCAATCCACATTAGATTCATGAGAATTTAATGTGAGCATAGACCACACTGGAGATACTATAAAAAAGTTACATGGAATGCATTTGGAAAAATGATGACATACCAAACTAGTGCCCCAAACTCCAAGATAATGGCAAGAAGTGTCAGTAACTTGTTATGAACCTGCTCAATGCAAAACAATGAAATAATGAAATTAAAAAAAGCTCATTTCTGATCAAATTAAAATGAATCTATTGCAGATGCACTTTGACTTACATAAAGTGCACAAAACAAGGCAATTATCATACTTGCGATGTATATGGCTGTTGCATAAATACGAACAGGATCAAGCATCATCGATACTTGCCTTTTAGGACCTATGAGGAATGCTGTGCTGCCATAAAAAAAACTCTCACTTAGTATTTGAAGAAAACCAAACAGCTATGAAACCAAGGTTAAAGGATAAATAATCCACATATCAATTTTAATTCAAAATGTCATATGAGTAGGATGAAATGATAAGGTGTAGCTAGCAAACAAATTATACAGCAAAAAACAGGCAGAGGGACATAACCTTTTTATTGGAAGAGAAAAATATTTTTCTTACTTCTTAAGCATGAAACAGTACTGCTTTATTTTTCATCTTGATGTCTCAAGAAAGTAGTTATATCCAAGTTAAATTTTTATACTCTGAAGTCAGTATCCACATTATATAACATCTGTTTTTATGAAAATAAACTCCTAATATTTGGTGCCTTTTATCCATCAGAAGAGAAATTAAACCATGAAACACCTCTCACTTTTATACATTGTGACTTGTGATTGGTGACATAAAAAGTAATGGAATATACTTTCTCCTGCAACCCCCTTCCAAAAAAACCCATTCTCCATTACTGACAGTAGCAACATAACAACATTCTTTCTCAAAATATTTGAAACTTGTGAGTGGAAATTCAGAGATCTAGAGACATCCCCGGAGTCAAAGTATAATTCTAAAACTGTAAAACCTTACATACCTTCCAAGTGAAAGCAAATTGCCAAGAGTGAAGGCTATCCCAAACTTTATTGGTTTGAGGAAAACAAGCATAGACTGTAAGATGGGGGGAAATGTAATTAATTAGTGACTATTCATGTCTGCCAATATAAATTTGAGTTAAGAAACTAATATACTACGTAAAGATATGAAGAGCAACATTTGTTGATTAAATTTTCAGAGGTGGTGAAATAAATCATGTTCCCATGACATTTACATGACAAAGGTGAAAAATCAATGAGATTCGTTCACTATCCTCATAGTAGATATGTAATTTCCATTTCATCCATTATATTCCAACTGTAAATTTGAGTAACAAAATTTGAAAGTATAGGAGTTTATTACACATGCTCTACTCTGCACTAGAATCACAGAATTCTTTGGCACCACTTCCTAGTTGCCAGTATCAATAACTTTTTGAATATAGAATAAATCATAATGTACAATGATACAATCTAGTGATGAATAGCATCGAAGGTATCGTAATTAGAGGAACTATTTAGACCTCCTTATATATCTACATTATCTAATATCAATATGAACATAATACATTTATTGGACCAATAGTTGGTCCGAAGTGGAAGTTATTGGTGGTTACAGGTTATTGTTGTTGAAACATCCTCTCCACTCAGGAAACAAAAATTGCAAACATATAGAGTGATCAAAATCTTGCAGGTACTTAATTACTCATGTGAGGTCATATTTAAAGAAAGGTTCAAGCTTAATATGGATATTCCACATTGAATTGGAAAACCATCTTTATTCATCTAAATTCTAAACTAGAAAGAAAAATAATGCAGTCAAACTTACTAAAAGTGTACAGGTTACTCCAGCAGCAAAGCATATGGCAAAACCATATAATCTCTGGTCACAAATAGAGAGTTTGTCAATTAGATTATACCAGATAATATGCATATAGAAACTTGTTGAATAAATCAATTATCAAACAAAGATTTCAAGATTACAGAAGTCTAAATATCGAAACATGTAGCAACACAAGAGAAGTCTAAAAACAACCATGGCCTCGATCAAAGAATTATTAAACTACTTTAACAGGCGGATCTCATTTGAAAACATTAAGAAAAATTGATATTTCGGGCCTTGTATATACTATTTCCTAACAACTACAAGTACACCTACAGTGACAAGAAAAAGAAATCATTATGCTTCCTCAATTCTTATGTTTCCTATGTTTCATTCTGTAACTCATAAAACCAATCTAACACCAGCATGTTTGCTTTGGTTCTTGGGAACCTCAAAATACAATCCTCCAAAAGGCTGCATTCTCAGTTAATCCAGTTCATAAATGTTCCTGGTCAAATGCAATGTACTCCACACATCCAGTTAGTTTCATCTTCCAACGAATATTTCCTTGATTTCATCTTTTGGTGATACTTTGTAAACATCTGATGTTTCTCTGTAAGCAGTAAGCCACTGGTAAATCATTATTATTTATAATCTAAAGCCATCATAAGTTATCTCTAACAAACAATAGACAATCTATAACAAAACATTTCTATAAAAAAAGAGAATCTCTATATTTTCTCATATTTAGTTTCTCAATCTCATATCACCCAAGGAGAAAAATGCTAACATATCCTCATGCAACCTCATAGTTACAAAACAAGTACCCCTAAGGGATACTATTTTACTACTTTTCCTTGACAACATTGTAAATCTGGTGTAAACAATAGAATAAAATCTCGACGCGACTACTCTCACGCAGTGTTTTAAAAACCAAACTAGACACTTCAACCGGTTGAATCTTGAACGGGCTGTTACTAGGGTTCGGCTATTTTGGCAATCCATCACAGTATCATCCCAATTCAAGCAGTTTAAAGTAATTGAACTATGATCCAGAGGTCTCGCCAGTTTGAAATTTGATTCGATTTTCAAAACATTGCTCTTTAAGTATAGTACCATTCCTCATATAACCTATGAAGCATGGATACTCACAAAGACACGAGACACGACACTAACACTAGTAATAATCTGAGAAAATGAATTAATTGAATGTAATCAAGGTAGCGGTGTCATGTCACTATGTATCACCGATACACGTCGGACACCAAAACACATTCGATCAGAGGCGTCGGTGCTACATAGCACATAACACTCAAATAAACAATCTCTCACTCATCTATTTTCAAGCCTAATACAACCTACAACTTCTGATCTTCCAACAGTAAATCAAACCAATATCATAGGAGCAAAACATCTTGAACTTCAAAAATTAAAAAGAATGGAGAATCAAATTGTCACGAGATAACAATGTCAAAGATCCATGCTCAAATCTAAACCTACATATTGAATCAGCTAATTTAACTCAAATTCTCAACTAATCGCTATGGTTTCTCTCTTTTGGAAACTAAAAGCAAACAAGTATGAATGAATTTGAAGAGAAAATAGTGAGAGAGAAAAAAAAACCTGTTTCGTTGACAAGGTGCAGTCGCGGTTGAAATCGTCCATGAAAGCAAACGAGTTTTGGCTTTCCAATTGTTGCTCTTCGTCTTCGACTTCCATTCCTACCATTATTTTCACTTTCTCGAAGGCTTTGTTAAAGTTTTCCATTGTTTTCCCACACTTTCTCGGGAAAATGGAAAAACGAAAATAAAAAAGTAAGAGACCGTGGATCTGTGGTTTATGGAAAGAAAGAAAGAGTAATAACTAACTAAGTAATGAAGTTGGTTAGATTTTCAGAATGGAAATTCGATTCTCTAGTTCACTCTAACCAAACTCATGATCATCATGGAAGAGGACATCTCTCTCTCTCACTCTCGTTGTAGATTGGGCTTGGAAATCAGGCCCATATATAAAATATATATAAAGTGTATTCTACCATGTACCTCACACTTAAATCTGTCACGACGTAAAAATACAATTTTTCTTTTTTAAATTTCTCATTTTTTCAGATATTTTGAGACTTTTGAACAATTCAAAACTTCCGAAATATAAAATTTCAGAATTTTTGAAACTTTCAAACAATTCAAAACTTTCGAAATGGGAATATTTTGAAATTTTTCATATTTGCATATTTTCAAAACTTTCTAGATTTAAAAACTTTCGAAACTTTCCAAAATTTAGAAATATAATCCTTATTTCGAAAATTTGAAAAATGTTCAAATCTGAAAAGTTTCGAAATTTTCCTATTTCGGAAGTTTTGAATTGTTCGAAAGTTTCAAAAATTCTGAAAAAATTAGAAGTTTAAAAGGGTAAAATTGCATTTTCATGTTGATTAAGGGGGTGGCAAGTTTAACGAAATTAGTTTTTTTATTTTAAAATTTGTCAGTTTTAATTTTTTTAGATTTTTGTAATAAAAAATAATAATGTGATATATTTTGAATTACATAAATACAAATTGATGATATAAAATAGTTAACATTTATGATATTGCAAGAAAACCATCAAAAATATCATTTTTAACTTTCAAATTTTTTTATAATTTAATTAATGAAATGTAAATAGTTAATTCATCTACAAATCAAATCCTATGTTATATTATTTAAAACATGTCGCATCAATATTTTTACATTTAGAAATTTGAGAAAGAGAGAAAGAAATTGATAAATTTTGAATGGAAGAATTAAATATATTTTATGTTTTGGTAAATATATTAAAAATTACAATTTTTTTATTGCTCGGTATGTATTTCAGAAATAAATGTAGAAATTATGATTTTGAAAAAAAAAATTATTTGTTATGAAATTGTTTGGGGTGTAATGTAGGGTGTAGGAGTATATTGTTTAAGAGTATATAGTTAATTCATCTCAATTAAAGATTTAATTTTCAGACTCAATTTTTTAATCTTTAAAGTCTTTCAAGAATACACATCTCAAAAGTAATGAAATGGGTACCAAAATTAATTTAAATTGTTGATGTGCATGTTTTCCTATACAATTATTGTGTTTTGTTTGACATAAAAGTATAATTTAAAAAATGTTTGATATAATTCAAAATGGTGAAATTTCTCTAATGTTTGTAAAGCCCAGCACCGAATATCTTCACTTTCCATTGTCTTTGCCCATGCCTTCACACATTATTCCAAACAGTACACAACACCAGGAGTTAAGTCTTAGCGCCAATTTATTTTATACATATTATTATTCGTAATTTTGATTATATATACAAGATATCATTTATTATATTATTAATTGTATAATATAATAAAGTCATTAGAATAGATTATTTCATTCAATAGAATTTTAAGTGTGACTTGATTGTGAAATCCTATTGAACATTAAGAACGCTACATAATATGTATAGTTAAAGTATTATTGTTAATTAGGAAGACATTATACATTGAGACTATTATGTGAGTAGACTAATGACCACATTTCACGGGTCATGGTTATAAGATATTAAGTCTTCACATATATATTATTTTATAAATATATACCTTGATAATAAAATATCCGTATAAAAAAAGGTAACTAGAAATCCAAGTAACTTAATGACACATGGGAGAAATAAATATTTTACATGAAAATATATCATATATCGCAATCAAATTTTTAAAATATCTTATTAATTTTTTACTAGATAAAAATATAATCCAAAGCATTCAAGAAAAATCCCAAGAAGTAGAGAATTTTCAAAAAATAAATATAAAAATTCTTAAACTAACAGAATTATTTAACTACCTAGCTAGTTATACTGCTCCAACAAGTTCCATACTATATTGTATTGTATATATTCCATTAAAAGTCACATTATGGAACATCCTTCTGCGTTATCCTCACTAAAATACTCACTTGACTGTTGGACGACCCTTGAGTCATACGAGTGATTCTCTTGAGGTTGGTGTACTGGATAATATGTAGTGTCCGTTTGTTGTGTATTCTCATAATAATTCGTGCTTTCATAGTTTCCATGATCATATGAATAGTTTTGTGGATGATAGTTTCCTTGATCATATGAATAGTTTTGTGGATGATAATTTCCTTGATCATATGAATAGTAGTGTGGATGATAGTTTCTTTGATCATATGAATAGTTTTGTGGATGATAGTTTCCTTGATCATATGAATAGTTTTGTGGATAATATGAATGGTTCCATGGTTGCATTTCATGTTCTTCTGAAGACTGCTCTATCTCTTGCTCTGATGACTGCTCTATCTCTTGCTCTGATGACTGCTCTATCTCTTGCTCTGATGCCTGCTCTATCTCTTGCTCTGATGACTGATCAGCCTCAGCCTCAACCTCTTGAGATGCTTTCTCTTTGCTTTTTCCACCCTTCAATATTTTACCAATTTTCTTAAATATTGATTTCTTTTTTGGTTTTCCTTCCATGATGATGTTCTTTTTGCTCGGATTCTGTTGCTTGACATTGAAATTTAAAAGTCCATAAAAATATATTAACAAGATTAAATAAGCCATAATTTTATGTAAATATATATTAACAATAGAATAATGACTGTAAAGGAAAAACAAATTAGTATGTATAAGTGTCCTAAGTTATGCGGGTAGTTAAGTTGGTGAATAAGAGACATCTTAAAAATGTTTTTAGGGTTAACACCTAATTTTAAAATTATATATTTTATTAAATTTATTTAAATATAAATATAAATAAATTTTTTAATAAAATATTTAATTATATTGTTTTCAAGAGAAGACGGTACCATGGTCCATTTTTTCAATATTTGCAACCATAGAGAATACTACTCATTTGAGAAATGTGTGTACTAGTATTATTTATTTGGTTTAAATGCACTTTTAGTCATTCTATTTTCTTTAAAATTTATTTTTAATCTCCTTATATTTCAAACTAGATTTTTTATCCGATATTTTATAGCTTGTGGGATTTGGTTGGTTCGCCTCTATTTTCGTTATGTGGCATACTTATTAATAACATGACACTGATGTGACACAATTGAATAGTCTAAAACAGAATCTTGTTGAATGTTATTATCTTTTTCTTCATAAATTTTCGCTTACATTATCACTAAAAAAAGCATTCATGAAGCTTTGTCGAATAAAAAAACAAGAAAATAGATATTGATTCACAACATAGATTCAATTTTATCAAATTTAGTTGTATCACATAATTGTCACGTCATAATTGAACATGCAATATCATAAAAAATAGAGGAGACCAAAAAAACCCACAAGATGTAAAATAGAGGGAACGAAAACTCAATTTTAAAATAAACTGACTAAAAGTTAATTTTGAATAAAATAGAGAAATAAAAAATATATTTAAACTTATTTTATGTCATATGTGAATATCTTTTTTAATAATAACTCTCACGCTATAAGAAAAGAACACTCAAAAAAATATTTCTAACCTGGACAGGTGTTTCTCTCTTTGAACTCTAAGATGAATTGAGAACTTTGAGCTTGAATTACTCTTTTCTGCTTTTTGATGTTTTTCTCCTTCAGCCTTGAGTGTCTATTTATAGTGAAAATTTGGGCTTCAATTTAGTTCTTATTTAATTATGAATTGTATCTTGTTTAGATTGAGTTTGTAAATTCTTCATATTGATTTTGTTCCTATTTTGTGTAGATTGACTTTGTAAATTCTTTAGATTGATTCTGTTCCTATTTTGTGTAGATTGACTTTGTAAATTTTTCAAATCAAATATTCTTCAAATCTTCATTAAATGTTGATCAAATATTCTTCAAATCTTCATTAAATGTAGATCAAACATTCTTCAAATATTGATCAAATATTCTTCAAATCTTCTTCAACCATTCTTCAAATGTTAACCATGTCTTCTTTTCAACTTGGTCAAGAATTTTCTTCAATTATAAATATGAATCAAATCTTTATTTTAGATTTTCATCAATTATAAATTTGAATCAAATCTTAGTTTAGATTTTCATCAATTATAATTTTGAATCAAATCTTATTTTAGATTTTCTTCAATTATAATTTTAAATAAAATCTTATTTTAGATTTTCTTCACAAACATGACTCTTCTTTCATACTCTTTAAAGTCAAATATATTGTTCTCACAAAATACTTTTGTTAACATCAAAACTCTAAATGTAAAACCAACTTGGTTTCAACAATCTCCCCCTTTTTGATGATAACAAAACTTGTATTTTTGACTCCCCCTAACATAGGGCTCTCCATAAGTCTTAGTATCATTTTCTCCTCACTTTACCAAATATATTTCTCTCCTTTTGTCATCAAATAAAAAGACTTGAACTCTTATTCTATTTGTAAAGATTTATTCACTAAAACCTTAAGACTCAAATTCTGGTCTAACTCAAAATTAATCATAAATAATTATATTTAATTAAATAAAATTATTAATTAAATTAAATCAAATTTAATTTAATTAATCGTCCACCTTTGTTTATTTAATCAAATTATATTCAATTAAATAAATATAAATATATTAATGTATTAAATATAATTTCATATGATTAACATCTAATTAAATAAAATCTAATTTAATTTGATTGTTCGTTGTGCTGTCAGCACTCTCTAGTTTTACTAATTCACGAAATCGGTCCTCTTATTTTTAAAAGTCGACAATTTTGGTCGATACCTATAATTTTTTTAACTAAAAATGATGGCATTGGATGCTTTAAATAACGTGACATATGATACGATGATGTAGAATGACAATACTCCCTAGAACGGTCATCTAGTACTTCATAGATGAAACAATGACCCAATCAATGTAAAAATAAATAAAAATGAATATGTCCCTCAAAATTCAGCGCGTCGAACAACACTAACAAGTCACGGTCTTAAACATAAAGACGAGGAGAACTAAAAAATTATACTTCTAAAGAGTGTCATCAATCATCTTTAGTGTTTTGAATGACTTTTAAGCACTAATGCACGGTAGACCTAGTCCACCTTAGAATTATATATATATATATATATATATATATATATATATATATATATAGCCACAAACAGAATCATCATCATGCATCATGTTCAACATCACAGAACACCAATTCAATTTGAAACCAATTAAACATTCAACAAACAATTGGGGTGCCGAACTTAAAAAAAACTCCAAACAACATAATCTAAAAAAAAAAAAAGAAAAATCACAAATTATGAAACCTTAGCATCAAACTTAAAGTCTCTATCTAACTAACATATTCATCTTAAAAATAAATAATAATTTCAAAAACAAAACCAAATTAATTAAATAATAATAATAATAATAATAATAATAATAATAATAATAATAATTTACATGAAGTTGGAACAATTCACAATGCGAGGGACGAGTGAATGAAGCAAAATGCAAATGCAATTGAAATGCATTGAAATGAAAGGGGGTAAAATTGTATTTTCATGTTGATTGAGGGGGTGGCAAGTTTATGTCTTGGGGTGCATGGTAGAATCCTCATATATTTAATTGGAATCTTGTTATTTTATTTTTGTTCGTTTACGAAATTGATTTTTTTATTTTAAAATTTGTCAGTTTTAATTTGTTTAGATTTTTGTAATAAAAAATAATAATGTGATATATTTTGAATTACATAAATACAAATTGATGATATAAAATAGTTAACATTTATGATATTGCAAGAAAACCATCAAAAATATCATTTTTAACTTTCAATTTTTTTTATAATTTAATTAATGAAATGTAAATAGTTAATTCATCTACAAATCAAATCCTATGTTATATTATTTAAAATATGTCACATCAATATTTTTACATTTAGAAATTTGAGAAAGAGAGAGAAAGAAATTGAGAAATTTTGAATGGAAGAATTAAATATATTTTATGTTTTGGTAAATATATTAAAAATTACAATTTTTTTATTGCTCGGTATGTATTTCAGAAATATATGTAGAAATTATGATTTTGAAAAAAAACATATTTATTTGTTATGAAATTGTTTGGGGTGTAATGTAGGGTGTAGGAGTATATTGTTTAAATGTATATAGTTAATTCATCTCAATTAAAGATTTAGTTTTCAGACTCAATTTTTTAATCTTTAAAGTCGTTCAAGAATACACATCTCAAAAGTAATGAAATGGGTACCAAAATTAATTTAAATTGTTGATGTGTATGTTTTCCTATACAATTATTGTGTTTTGTTTGACATAAAAGTATAATTTAAAAAATGTCTGAAATAATTCAAAATGGTGAAATTTCTCTAATGTTTGTAAAGCCCAGCACCGAATATCTTCACTTTCCATTGTCTTTGCCCATTCCGTCACACACTATTCCAAACACTACACAACACCAGGAGTTAAGTCTTAGCGCCAATTTATTTTATACATATTATTATTCGTAATTTTAATTATATATACAAGATATCATTTATTATATTATTAATTGTATAATATAATAAAGTCATTAGAATAGATTATTTCATTCAATAGAATTTTAAGTGTGACTTGATTGTGAAATCCTATTGAACATTAAGAACGCTACATAATATGTATAGTTAAAGTATTATTGTTAATTAGGAAGACATTATACATTGAGACTATTATGTGAGTAGACTAATGACCACATTTCACGGGTCATGGTTATAAGATATTAAGTCTTCACATATATATTATTTTATAAATATCCGTATAAAAAAAGGTAACTAGAAATCCAAGTAGCTTAATGACACATGGGAGAAATAAATATTTTACATGAAAATATATCATATATCGCAATCAAATTTTTAAAATATCTTATTAATTTTTTACTAGATAAAAATATAATCCAAAGCATTCAAGAAAAATCCCAAGAAGTAGAGAATTTTCAAAAAATAAATATAAAAATTCTTAAACTAATAGAATTATTTAACTACCTAGCTAGTTATACTGCTCCAACAAGTTCCATACTATATTGTATTGTATATATTCCATTAAAAGTCACATTATGGAACATCCTTCTGCGTTATCCTCACTAAAATACTCACTTGACTGTTGGACGACCCTTGAGTCATACGAGTGATTCTCTTGAGGTTGGTGTACTGGATAATATGTAGTGTCCGTTTGTTGTGTATTCTCATAATAATTCGTGCTTTCATAGTTTCCATGATCATATGAATAGTTTTGTGGATGATAGTTTCCTTGATCATATGAATAGTTTTGTGGATGATAATTTCCTTGATCATATGAATAGTAGTGTGGATGATAGTTTCCTTGATCATATGAATAGTTTTGTGGATAATATGAATGGTTCCATGGTTGCATTTCATGTTCTTCTGAAGACTGCTCTATCTCTTGCTCTGATGACTGCTCTATCTCTTGCTCTGATGACTGCTCTATCTCTTGCTCTGATGCCTGCTCTATCTCTTGCTCTGATGACTGATCAGCCTCAGCCTCAACCTCTTGAGATGCTTTCTCTTTGCTTTTTCCACCCTTCAATATTTTACCAATTTTCTTAAATATTGATTTCTTTTTTGGTTTTCCTTCCATGATGATGTTCTTTTTGCTCGGATTCTGTTGCTTGACATTGAAATTTAAAAGTCCATAAAAATATATTAACAAGATTAAATAAGCCATAATTTTATGTAAATATATATTAACAATAGAATAATGACTGTAAAGGAAAAACAAATTAGTATGTATAAGTGTCCTAAGTTATGCGGGTAGTTAAGTTGGTGAATAAGAGACATCTTAAAAATGTTTTTAGGGTTAACACCTAATTTTAAAATTATATATTTTATTAAATTTATTTAAATATAAATATAAATAAATTTTTTAATAAAATATTTAATTATATTGTTTTCAAGAGAAGACGGTACCATGGTCCATTTTTTCAATATTTGCAACCATGGAGAATACTACTCATTTGAGAAATGTGTGTACTAGTATTATTTATTTGGTTTAAATGCACTTTTAGTCATTCTATTTTCTTTAAAATTTATTTTTAATCTCCTTATATTTCAAACTAGATTTTTTATCCGATATTTTATAACTTGTGGGATTTGGTTGGTTCGCCTCTATTTTCGTTATGTGGCATACTTATTAATAACATGACACTGATGTGACACAATTGAATAGTCTAAAACAGAATCTTGTTGAATGTTATTATCTTTTTCTTCATAAATTTTCGCTTACATTATCACTAAAAAAAGCATTCATGAAGCTTTGTCGAATAAAAAAACAAGAAAATAGATATTGATTCACAACATAGATTCAATTTTATCAAATTTAGTTGTATCACATAATTGTCACGTCATAATTGAACATGCAATATCATAAAAAATAGAGGAGACCAAAAAAACCCACAAGATGTAAAATAGAGGGAACGAAAACTCAATTTTAAAATAAACTGACTAAAAGTTAATTTTGAATAAAATAGAGAAATAAAAAATATATTTAAACTTATTTTATGTCATATGTGAATATCTTTTTTAATAATAACTCTCACGCTATAAGAAAAGAACACTCAAAAAAATATTTCTAACCTGGACAGGTGTTTCTCTCTTTGAACTCTAAGATGAATTGAGAACTTTGAGCTTGAATTACTCTTTTCTGCTTTTTGATGTTTTTCTCCTTCAGCCTTGAGTGTCTATTTATAGTGAAAATTTGGGCTTCAATTTAGTTCTTATTTAATTATGAATTGTATCTTGTTTAGATTGAGTTTGTAAATTCTTCATATTGATTTTGTTCCTATTTTGTGTAGATTGACTTTGTAAATTCTTTAGATTGATTATGTTCCTATTTTGTGTAGATTGACTTTGTAAATTTTTCAAATCAAATATTCTTCAAATCTTCATTAAATGTTGATCAAATATTCTTCAAATCTTCATTAAATGTAGATCAAATATTCTTCAAATATTGATCAAATATTCTTCAACCATTCTTCAAATGTTAACCATGTCTTCTTTTCAACTTGGTCAAGAATTTTCTTCAATTATAAATATGAATCAAATCTTTATTTTAGATTTTCATCAATTATAAATTTGAATCAAATCTTAGTTTAGATTTTCATCAATTATAATTTTGAATCAAATCTTATTTTAGATTTTCTTCAATTATAATTTTAAATAAAATCTTATTTTAGATTTTCTTCACAAACATGACTCTTCTTTCATACT
>JBBPBP010009780.1:27324461-27342064 GCA_037974735.1 Cicer chorassanicum | reverse complement strand
TTCTTCAACCATTCTTCAAATGTTAACCATGTCTTCTTTTCAACTTGGTCAAGAATTTTCTTCAATTATAAATATGAATCAAATCTTTATTTTAGATTTTCATCAATTATAAATTTGAATCAAATCTTAGTTTAGATTTTCATCAATTATAATTTTGAATCAAATCTTATTTTAGATTTTCTTCAATTATAATTTTAAATAAAATCTTATTTTAGATTTTCTTCACAAACATGACTCTTCTTTCATACTATTTAAGGTCAAATATATTGTTCTCATAAAATACTTTTGTTAACATCAAAACTCTAAATGTAAAACCAACTTGGTTTCAACAATCTCCCCCTTTTTGATGATAACAAAACTTGTATTTTTGACTCCCCCTAACTTAGGGCTCTCCCTAAGTCTTAGTATCATTTTCTCCTCACTTTACCAAATATATTTCTCCCCTTTTGTCATCAAATAAAAAGACTTGAACTCTTATTCTATTTGTAAAGATTTATTCACTAAAACCTTAAGACTTAAATTCGGGTCTAACTCAAAATTAATCATAAATAATTATATTTAATTAAATAAAATTATTAATTAAATTAAATCAAATTTAATTTAATTAATCGTCCACCTTTGTTTATTTAATCAAATTATATTCATTTAAATAAATATATTAATGTATTAAATATAATTTCATATGATTAACATCTAATTAAATAAAATCTAATTTAATTTGATTGTTCGTTGTGCTGTCAGTACTCTCTAGTTTTGCTAATTCACGAAATCGGTCCTCTTATTTTTAAAAATCGACAGTTTTGGTCCATACCTATAATTTTTTTAACTAAAAAATGATGACATGAGATGATTTAAATAATGTGACATATGATACGATGATGTAGAATGATTAACATCCATGAAATTGAAATAAAATGTCGTAAAAACTTAAATTTCAACTTTGGAATTTTTTCATATTTTTAATTTAATTAATGACATATGAATAATTAATGCATCTAGATGATTCTATATCATATACGTGTATGTCACGTCATTAAAAATATGTCAACTCGTCATTTTTTAGTTCAAAAATATGAGGAAGAGATCAAAACTATCGACTTTTAAAATAGGGGATCAATTATGTGAATTGGTAATAATACACTCTCTACATGATTTATTGCAGATCTAATAACCACATTTATGATTGTCATGTTACAGAAAACGTTTGATGACTTTAAAACTTACAATTCTCTATGTAAAAATCGTGGTGACTTCAAGTCGAAGGACTACAATTCATTATGGTTATATGATAATTGCTAATAACACTTACGCAACAATTACGTAGCATTCTAATGTCGAGTCAACCTATGATATGATAACATGTATAAGCTTCAATGAATGTGATTGGTGGTTGAGTTACAAAAATACATATGATATGATAATATGTATAGATTTACTACATTAGAGTTTGGGTTTTGCAAAACCAACAATGTTCTGCATTAAATTATAACATGAGAAGAAGGGATAAAGTACTATGGTGTATGTAGTAGGATCGACTATGTGCATATGCATCCAACCCAAACCTCCAATTGGCAAGGGGTTATAATTTTTTTTATAATATAACAAATTTTTTTGAAAAATACAATATGAAAACTTAATGAATTTGGTTCAAAAAGTATAAGAATGATTATTATTTTTAAGCATAGTTTATATTAAATTTAATTTGTATTAAGGTGCTATTTACAATTTAAATAAAATAGTTTGAGTTTTTTTGTGTTTCATTTGATAAAATACAATATTTTAAAATAATTTTTAACAATAAAAATTTTACTTTATTTTTACTAAGAATCCAATTTTAAGATTAGAATAGAATTTCCAAAATATTTAAAACCACTAAGTCATATTTGTATGTGTGGTAGTTTACCATGGAGGATGATTTTTTAGGTATTGATTAACTTATAGCAATGATTAAAATTATGTATCATGTTACAAGGTTCCATTTAGATTGGTTGTTGTGTGTATATAGGTTACATTGTTAGATTTATAAGTAATAAGATGCATATATATGGAAATCGAATAATAAGTTTGAAGTTCACTTTGTCAAGTGTGACAAGATATGAAGACACTAATTGAGTTGTTGTTTTGAATTGTAGCACTTAGTTTATGATCCTCTAATATAATAACTTAGAGTTATTAATGAGATACTTTAGTAATTTTTTTTTGGAAACGTTGGATTAGAGAAATTAGATAATCACGTCTCGAATTTGAACCTGAGATCTTACAGTTATGTGTTAATTAAGATAAATTTATTATTTATGATATCAAATAAATAAATAAATATTTTAATGTTGTAAGGTCTAATATATTCCAAGGGCACAATCAATTTCTCAAACCAGTCTAATTTCAAACATAATTTTTTAAAGATCGTTCAAATGTGTTTTCTCTGTTATTTTCATCACCCTTAACACTTACATCAAGAAAAATGTTGTCTTCTACCTCATAATATTTGTTCTTACGCAATATTTTTGCTTAAAAAATACAATTGTTGACCTTGTTATTTGCATAGAGTTATTATGGTCCATGAAGTCATGGTTTAAAGTATGTGTGTCAATATTTGCCGAACCACTAATTTTTGCATCATAGTTAGTTATACACATCACTACCTAAAACATTTTCAAAGAGCTTACGATCATAATTGATGAAGTTTGTTGTTACTATATAAAAACAAACAAATAAGTTATATACAAACTATTTGAAGTACATGTGAATTATTATTTATGGAGCACTAGCATATGAATATCTCCTAATTTTTCTGAATGTTATTTACTACTTAACAATATCAGCATTTCTCAGTTGAAACCAAACAAAAATGTTCAAATGTTCTGAATCGATTATAGATCAATTTAGAGACTATTTTTCTCCATTGTTAAAAACTTTTGTTTCACAAAATTGAGTACTTTTAGAGATATACTCCAACGGTCATATCTTATAAACACTACAAGTGCATGTTATCCCTCTTATGTGAAATTTCAATTCACACCAACTAACTCTTATTATTATCATCATCGTCATTTTTCTAATAAGTATTAGTGTTATTTTTTATCATAGAAGCTGTTTTTCTCCTTTGTTAAAAATTTAAATGTCAATTATTATCTTCATTTCTAGTAAATACCAATTTGTTCCTACGAAAATAACAATTGCCATTTAAGTTTTCAACTATGAGACTTATTAAGAGTTTGGCTTTAAGTTTTCAACTATAAGATCTGTTTCTATTTGGAAGATAGTTCAATTTCTTCCTGGGAAACACTCCAACAATTCTAGTATTAGCACTAATTTTTTGTGTTATATTAATTTTATAATATGGTTTCATAGACTTATCTCTTGTATTTTATGTCTGTGTTTTTTGGACTACTTATTTATAATTATAACAATATTAAAAATTAATAATTGTTTTTCTACTCCGTCGAACTTCAAACAAACACCCGTTGAGTGTGTGGTGTAAGTAGTAAAATAACTAACTTGACAAAACGTTAGCCAGAAAAAGAGAAAAGAATGAACAGCGTAACAATAATCGCTTTCAAACCATGGATTCCTCGCAACGTGCTTTTTCCCAAAATCCATTCCACAAAAAAATCCACAACAATAGTTCGTGCGAATCTTCAAGATTCTCAACCACCAACCAATTCCACCGTCACAAACCAGCAACAACAACTCAACCTCTCTGTTCTTCGCTTCACATTAGGTCTCTCTTTCTCACGTGCGCACTCACACACACGTGTGCATTTTTGAGTTTGTTTGTTTAACTTAATTGATTGGTGTGTTTATTTTTTTGGTTGATGAATTAATTCAGGGATAGCTGGTTTTGATGAATCTTACTTGCCTAGATGGATTGGTTATGCTTTTGCTTCACTTCTTCTCTTAAATCACTTTCTTGGTTCTCATTCTATTACTATACCTCAGCTTGTAAGATTTCATTTTATATATATAGATATATTTTTTCCTTTTTTTATTCAATTAAATTTATTTAATGGGTTGAATTTGCTTTGGTTATGCAAATATTACATTTTTTGTATTTAGTTTCTATTTAAATTTCATCTATGAAGCATAATTTGGATTAACTGTAGTCGACTGCCGGCACATTTGAACCGCCAGATTAAGATTAGACGGTTCAGATTTTAAGTTCGGATTTTAATTGTTTTTAATTTTAAAATCTGAACTTAAAACCTAAATTGTCTGATCTTAATCTCACGGCTGCCTCGGAGGGACCAATTGCAATAAATCCCGGTCTTATTTACAGACAAAACATTGACATTGACAATGATACTGACACACGTTAACACGGATAATAATTTGAGAAATGAAAGAAATTAAATGTGACTACACATGTTAGTGTTGGACACTAGATACGCGCCTTGTCGGTGTTGTACGCTTGTATATAAAAAGAATGTGTTATCCCCAATGTGTAGCACAAATGGTTGAGCAGGGACGTCTTAAGGAGTTTAAGAAGGACTAGTGTTCAAACCCTAGTCGGCAACATAACATACCAATATTAACAACTAGTAACATTTACTTAAACAAAGATAATGATCAGGGAATATAAATACACAATTACTATCTTTTGTGAAAAATAAGGTTTTAAATTGCAATCACACACCTTGATGTTGATGAGCATTGCGGTTAAATGTAGCCGTTGTGGCCTCAATCGTGGTTGCAGACACATAAAATAAAAATCTTGATGTTGAGTTTCTCAAGGACTAAATTTATTATTTTAATTTCTTAGGAGGTCTCAGTGCTTTTTTTGTTTATCGGATACTAATTTAGATATTCACTCTAAAATTTGTTGAGATTAAAATAAAATCATATTTGTAACCTTTATTTGTTTTTCGGGGATGACCTTCAATTGCTGTCTTTTCCTTTATTATGTAGAGAACAGAGGTTTTGGGTCTGTCTTTAGCTTCCTTCTCAATTGTGCTGCCTTACCTTGGTAAATTTCTCAAGGTAACTTTACCCTTGTATATTAAGTATATCATTGCTTTAATCCTAAATAAATTCAGTAAGACTTGTGATAGATATATGTGGAGCTTCCATGAATTCAAAAAGGCTTGTAGTTATGACTCAAAATGGAATGCATTTGGAAAAACGCTTAACTAAGTGCTTATTACGAAAATCTGATTAAATTGTTTCCATACAAGTTGTGAGCTGTTTTTATAAGCTATCTTAGACATGTCATTAACTATTTTTGTAAGCTCACTCAAACGCTCACAAGAGAGTAGACCAATGGATAAACCCAAATAAGTTTTTTACAAGTCAATCTAAACACACACTAATTTTTTGCGTTTAGTATACGCAGCGCAAATATGTTTCACGTATGATATTGATCCTCATTTCCTCAGCCATGTCTGGAAAATTGTTAGGGTGCTCAACCAGTGGATCAAGCAACTCTCCCAGATGGAACGCAACAAATATTTGTTATGTCAACTGATATAGCGGATGGTATGAAGGAGGACCTGGCTTGGACTTCGTATATTTTGCTGCGTAATACAAATGCCATAGCTACGGTATGTCACATAGATAATCATCATTACTTTATTAGTTTTGTAATTAATTTAAACAAATCCATAGTTGGTGGATCGTTGATGTGGTCGGTCTTTTATGCTATAATGGTTGGTTGATAGCTGATGTGGTCTGTCTTTAAGCTCTTGAAATGGAGCAACCTCCCCTCTCGCATAAGTTTTATTGAAAACAAGAAAAGATGGAAACATGATATGGACAGTTGTGAGATATATAGTGTTTGCTGTATTGGCATGAAATATGGGCATGTTTGGATAAACGCCGTAATTAAGCGTTCATATAAGTGTTTAAGGTATAAGTTGTTTTCATAAGTTATCTTGAAGAGCATACAAAAATAAGCTGATAACAGTTTATTGACATTTCATATGATGTTTCTGTAAGCTCTATCAAACAGTCTCACAAGTGGTTATGTAAATAGGTAAGCTCAATTAAGTCAATTCAAACAGATTTAGGATCAAAATTTGAAATTAATGTTCAAAAGGTAGAATTGTCAAGAAGCTAATGCGTAAAGTTTATGCGATTTCTGTTCCTATTAAGATTGGTGAAAATAGTTAATAGTTATGTATATAGTTAGATGATTACATTGTAGTTAAAGGTTAAGAAGTTATCATGTAAATATAAACATTAAACTCTGTTAATTCTTCAGTTCAATTCGGCACTACCATTTTATGCTCGCAATCTTGCACAGTATTTTTTTCTGCTTGTAAGCTTTTATTTGTTTACCTTATTTTCAAAAAATTCCGATGTGTTCAGCTCATTTTTATTCAAGGAGAAATATGTGCGAGGGGCTACTGGAACATAATCGATGATTCATCGAAAGAAATTCTTCTTGGACAGTTTAAGGAAAAAATTGAAAATGCCGGCCTCTGTGATTTGAAGGACACCCTATATTTTCCACAAGATACAGGTAATGATGATAGTCATAATAATTATAATATATATGGAGGTTGCATGTAGTTTTGAACAAAATGCTATTGTTTTGCGATATGCTATTCAATATAAAGTTTTGCCAAATAACAGTTATAGTGGCGTTATAGCAATGTAGCGTAGCGGAATTTAAACAAGCCATTGTTTTCCACAATCCGTTATTGACAACAGTACTACCATAAAGGACAGCTAACCTCATTTTCATACACAATGATGCGTTCTTTGAATATTTTGTTGGAGGGTATGCTAGATTCTAGCTCGGGTTTGTGCTCGAGATTTTACCTGAGACCTTTCATTCCTTTCCTAACTGATTTAACAAAAAATATTAGAAACTGGAAATGTGTTTTATATAAAAGTATAATCTCACGATGAAATTATTGGAGAAAATGCATTTCTTTCCACAACAATATGACTTGGAACAGAAATCTCTACTATGTTTTTGTGTAAAAGGGTCTTTAGCCAATTGAACTGAATCATAGAGATTATTTACAGTTGCTGCACCATGCAGCGACCTCTAGAATTGTTAGATTTAGAGACAGAAAGATTTCTTTCTCAAGATCTAAATCTGAGTCGAATAGATAACTTCTGAACTGTATTACTCCTACATTAAGGCTGGCAGTTGATATTATTATTAGCAATAAAGGTCTTACTGTATTAAATGAATCCACTCCTTATTAGCATGACTTACATTTTCTTGTACTTTTGTTCAAATAATGTGGAATTTTGATGAATGTTTCAGATTCTGAATTTCAGGATCTGGTACCTAAAGGGACTCGCTCTCTTCTGGTGCAGCCAATATTACAAGTTTCTATCGAGAGTGCTACTGATTTACAAAAACCGGTAGGATTCATTCTGCTGGTCTCGACCGTGAGGTATGCATTTAGCGTTAAAGACAGAGCTTGGATTGCAGCTGTGGCCAACAAGCTTAGAGGTAACAAATTTGTAGATGAATCTAAGCTTCATTTTATTTATTAGTCAAGGAAGTCTGAATTCCATTGGAGGCCTTTTTATTCATATCTAGACACGAGTCTTCCATGCAGATTTATTATTATCTGATTGGTTTTTCATTTTGATGTTTCTGTTGAGTTGTTTGAAATTCTGTTGTACATAGGATAGATTCAAATAATGTTATCACTATAAGCATGGGATTTAATTATACACATTGAGGGATTAATCTCTCAAGCATTCAAAACCATGTTCAATCTCATATATAACTGCTCCAAATCAATGGATGCATCTTAAATTAGACTTGAATTTGAATAATTAACATTTCTCATTTAACTTCTGCACCATAGTCCATATTACTCTTTTTGTTTTGTATAAGTGAATGTTAGTAGTTAGTATATATGTTAGGGGATGGAGAAATGTTAGAGTAGGGATTGAACCCCGAACCTCTTGCATATAACTCTTTCGGTGCCCCTAGCTAAACCACTAGGCAATTCTTTTTGGGACGTCCATATTACTTTATATTCTCTTTGTTACTCATTTTTCTGTTATCACTGTATATTAACAAAAGGCTCCATGGCATAAGTACCCTCGTCTCTTTCCAATTTTTTCCCTTCTACTTTTCAAACCTCTGCGATGTTTGTTTACAGGCTGATTCGGATTTCCCTCAAGTTTAAGCCAAAGTTCAGTTCAATTTTATATAAGTGGATTGAAGAGGTAGAGTATTTTCTGCAATGGTGATAAGGAGGTAACAAAAAGAATGTGTAAGTAATAGTAGAAGCATAATGATATAAAGAAACTAAAAAATCAGAATTCATATAATCAGGTACTTCCTCTTGAATGAAATAAAAAATGTATTTGAAAAGTTGATATATTTGGTCTAGAATGTTTCTGATGGCTAGTAACAAGTTTGGCATGAGATACACATCTTTAATATCATGCTTGGCGGTGTATTAATGCAGCTTCTTGACCAGATGATCATAAGAAATACATTTCCCAGAATATGTGGAATTAAATTGGACTACAAGATTATTCCAAATCTCGAAATTTTGTTTTAACTATCAACCATTTGATCTTTTTAATATGGTTCAGATTTGTTTGACTGTGTGAATTTAGAATTCCCTGATTGCAAGGAATCTAAGTTCCTCACGAGGGATAGAAAGTGAAGTGAAATTTTGTATTTGATGGAAGGCTTATAAGGACCAAGATGTGCATACATATTCCATTATTTTCCAGAACCTGTATCTCTTCTTGTCTTGTGGCACAAACAAATGTACAAGTAATCTTATGAGGTATATCAAGATTAAACATTTTTGTACTAGCTTTTGTATGTTTATTTCACATATAAGTATTTGTATCTTTCTCTTTTGGGGATATAATGCATTTTCACATGAGGTGCCTATATGCTTATAATTATTTAACTTCTGCTTGCAATGATTCATTTATGCTTAATATGTGCTTGACTTTAACCATGTTATTATGTAATATTTCTTAAGTGGTAAACCATTCTCATTGGAGTATAGAAGAGCAATTAAAGATTATGATGAAGTTAGGGATTTGCAGTAAAATTTTGTTAGCAAAACTCATACATACACTAATGCAAAAAGAGAGATATTGCAGGTCTGAATTTGCATCCGACATATCTAATGTACTTCTAGTTTTTTATCATTTGAACTACACTTCCATAACTCAATCAAGTATTTATTATTATGAACTTTTATAACTAAATCCCTAAGTACCAACATTATTTAGATTCTATCAAACCTAAAGTTAATTTTAAATTAAATAAAGCATTAAAATTTATTTTATGGAGTAGTTTTTGATAAAGGACTGGACTAGCAAATTATTTGTCTGTACATTAAAAAACAATACGATTCATGATCATATTACATTTATTCTTAGAAAAACATTTAATAGCTTACTTAATTTTGAAAAGAAAAACATGTATATCCTCCCTCAAAATTTTACTCCCAAACAAACCCTAATTTACTTTTGAACAACACAAATTATCTTTCAAACAACACAAAATAAGTATTTTTTATTTTTGAGTGATGAAACTCATGTTTAGTAACCAGGCCATGCTAGCTATCAGCTAGACCACATAATAATACATCACCCTTGTAAAATAAAAACACTTTCCCTAAAGTAAACTGAATGTACATGATAAACAAAGCTAGAACCTGAAATGCGAACAACCAAACATGGCATACCCTAAACCTAATGGCACCTATTAGGCCTTTCTGTTATATACACACTTCATTCAGGCCCAAACAAAAACAATAACGACTTTCTTATATACATATATTTAGGGAATTGATTCCACACAGTTACTGTGTCCTTTGGACCGACTGATCTGAAATGTATGGTTGAGATCTAATACTATGTGAAACTACCGAAATCAGTACTATGTTATCAGAGCTGTTCGATCACAGATAAACAGCAGAGATTCATGAAACTGCATGAATATGCAACAGCAGTGAATTCGGATCCCATATCTAGTCATGTCTCAATGAACATCAGAAGGCACTGGTAACCCCTTACCAAAGCAACTGCTACTGCCACTTATGTTAGTCAGAGTTTCATCTTTGCAATTCCCAATTGATTTAGGTTTCAAATTAGGGTTTCTACATTTTGGACAAGTAAAATGGGTGGGAACAGGTTGTGAATCATGAATGTTAGAACATATAGTATGCTGCCACACTCCACATTTATCACAAGCCAACATTCTCTCACCATCATCATCCTTAGCACCACAGCTGCAATCGACAGTCCACCTCTCAAGTCCCCGTTCCATTTTGAACTTGCTCAATCCATTCTTGCTGATGCATCGTCCTCGGATGCAAACCGCTTCTGCTGATCCTAACAAGAGTTTGATTTGTGTGGAATCATCTACATTGTTATAGCCAACTAGGCCGTCGACTACAAATCTTCTGAACATGAGATATACATCTTCAAAAGCATTTACTGCTTCGTTTTTAAGGTCGGATACGGTTGCATTTATGGGTAGGACAACCAGTTCTGCTGGAATTGTGGGATTTTCAGTTTCGTCGATAAGTTCCACGTGACATGAGAGGCGTATTTTGTACAAATCTTTTATTGGCGACATCTCTGGCCTATAATCTTTTACTAGCTGCTTACAGTTAAGAAGTTTCTGAGCTGAGCTCATTACAGGAATCTGTATTCCCTCAGGAACACAGTTCTGCATCATTGGAGAGTTGAGCAAATACCCGTACAAATATTTCAAGTCATATAGGAGGCTCTCTTTAGATGGACGCTTTGAGCCTAAAGAATAATTGTTCGATGTTTTTCCATCGCAAGAATTGTTTGCAGCCTCAAGTCTGCAATAAATAGAAACACGATGGTACGTTACAAAAGAACCAATTTAAAAACAAATAAATAAATGACATTGCAAATAAAATAAATCAACCATACGTGAATCTTCTAAATAGTACTCTACTGAACTGCCATTTCAAAAAAAGTATTACTAAACTGCATAAAATGCTTTAAGAAAAACATCAATGTTTCAAGGCTCACACTCAATATGAAGAAAACGTTATTAGGCTACTTAAGCGTTTAGTGTTTTACAATAATTATACAGAATAAGAATAACTTGACACACACAACTCAAATAAAATAGATCGAATATATTTAAAATTGTGCTTTCGACAATCCTAATGCATGGTAAACCAAATAAAAAGCATCAGACTTACACCATGACGCCATTAAAGTAATAAAACAAAGAGCTATGATATGTTGTTTCATATAAATCATAAAAATGATGCATTCATATATTTAGTGATTTTTCCATTTTCTGGTATCAGATTGTATGACGTCATTTTAAATTGCCGAAATAAAAGATGCAGAAGAATAAAACAAATTATAAGAACAGAGTGAAGTCTCTAACCTGTACTCCAAAGCTCCAGTCTCAGGATTGTGTCGGGTATTAACAATCATTGAACCCAAGACCACTTTTCCACCGAGTTCTCCAAGGCAGTAATCAAGCAGCTCTGAAGAGGCCACCTTGTAGACAGAACCCTTAAGAGCTCGTGAGCTCACCCAATTGGAGCGAGACACAGCACGTAGCACTCTGAGCATGGCTTCCTCAACACGTACCACATCACTCTGTTCCCAGGAACATGACACTCCCATGGCGTCAAAGCAGCGTTTCTTACAGGTGATACTTTCAGCCTTTGATGAAGTCTTGATAGAGTCATGAAGCAAACTCATCAAAAGACGGAAGAGGTCTCTTATATTTACAAGCTGATGCTCCGACAAAGACTGGTAAAATGAGATGATGCCTTGCACACAAGAGTGGGGCTTCCAGCCCTCAGAGAGGAAAACGGACAAGGGTAAGTTGGACAAGCTTTCAACAGCAGTCTTATATGCTTCCTGTGTGAGACCATAGCTACCAGAGCCAAATTGATAACCCCATTCGCCATACCAGGGATGTCCCCTCGTGAGGGCATGGATCAGACGGTACTCGAGCCCATATTTCTTTGAAACATCCATCACACTAACTTTTCTGCTCATAAAGAAAAGTAAAGACACATACACATTTAACTCAAAGCTACATCAAGAAGGTTTAGGGATTTACAGATGCCCAAAAAGTTTAGCATGTATGTGTATTGTATTGTATTACATCTGATCTTTAAGACATAGTCCCCAACCTAAACAAAATAGGTAAATGCATAAATGATGCCACATTTAATTTAAGCAATAATCAGTTTTTTCAAAGAAGTTTGTTAAATTATTCTTACACACTGCCAAATACATGACACAAAAGTTTCATGGTTTAGTAATTACATGATAGCAATTGAAAGAATTGATCCAAAACGAACAACTTACTTAATCATTAACAATCTAGAAGCAATAATTAGAATCAAAAGATTCCTAACCTGACACCAAGTGTCTTGCAGAGCCGATCCCAGAAGTCCATGATAAGGGAGCCCGAAAGAAATCTTGAGCCTCCTTCTCTTCCATTAACACGAAGAAGATGCCCATAACCATTGGCATGAACCACACCATGTAAAAGATGAGTAGTGCTCTCCAATTGTTGGTACACCCAATCTTCAACATCATCTGTGCTTGTCACATGGTTGCAAGACTTGCACCTGAAGGTTCAAAGCATTATGCAAACCATAACAGGACTATTATGCAATAATAATTTCAAGATACTAATGTGAGCTATAGTCACAGCCACTGTTATAATTTCAAAATATAATCTCAATGACTGGACAATCATCTCAATGACCACAGAGAGTATGCTATAATTTAAAAATATAACTGCAGTTATAATTTCTCACATAAATCATCTCAATTCCGTTTTATGGGTTACGACCACTGTTATCCATCTCTGCCAAACATCCACAAAACCAAATTCAAGGTCATCATAACACCTTCCCGACAAGTAAACATTGCTCCCAATTTGAGTTAAATTTTCTAACAATTGCTAATAATTTTCATAAATATTACCATTCACATCATAAACACTATTAGAGTTCACTTAAAATAAATAATAATATTTCTACCAACAATCTAAGACTCGAACTACAACAGGCAATAATAAGCCTTCACCTTGATCCTAACCCAAGTTTCATGCTAACAGAGCTAATCACATGGAATCAACTGAAATTGAAACATGAAAAAGTGAAATACTACGGGATCGCTTATTTTGCGAAAACATTTCTTGTTTTTATTTCTTAAAATTTGTGTTAATTTTACTCATTCATAAGGAAGTTAGAGACTCTTGAATTGAACAATTTGTCTATATTTCTAGAAACAATGGAAATTAAATAAAAAAAATCATTATTATCATAAATGCATCTCCATTAACTAGCGAGACAATAATTTACTTCAAGAGCCGCTCATCAAGGTAAAATGAACACACATTTTAAGAAATGAAAACAGGAAACATTTTCACAAATTAAACGGCCCCTAAAAGCCCCTCTCAACTTTGGGACATATAGACCTTCAATTCAGCAATTAACCCTATTTCAACATTTTTGAAAATATATCAGTAGCTGTTTTGCATTTGAAAATAACATAAATATACATGCCATTAAAAGATATATGAGCAGTGTTGTCAAATAGTGGCTATAGCGTTATAGTGTAGCGAAGTTTAAACAAGTCACTTATGTAGTTTAAACAAGTCGCTTAAGTTACACGATATGCTTTTCAGTACAAAGTATTGTCAAACAACGGCAACACTATAGTGTAGCGGAATTTGAAATGCTATTTTCGCGATATGCGATTGACAACCCTGAATAGGATTACAACATAGCACTCATTAAAAGTTCCAAGTTAATTAATCCAAAAGAACAAAAAAAAAAATCCAAAACAACAAATAAAAAAGGGGTTTCCATGAAACAAAAAATAAGCTTATTGGTGGGTGCGTGGGATAGTACTAACTTGGATTCTGACAAACGCAAGATATCTCCACAGCACATGCATGGCTTGTGATACCCACCAATAGAGCTCCCATCAGCCTTTATGATAAAATGGTAACGTTTCCCACACACCGGGTGTCCACTCCAACCTAATCCATCACACCAGAAATTTCAAAATTTTCACTTCACAAAAGAACACAATTAATAATTAAAAATTAATTAAAACCTTAACAGAAATGATAATGGCAAAACCAATCATTTTCTTAACTAAACCAAAAAAAAGTGCTGCACACAAAATGTAAAGTTTGAAGCATGAATGAATAAGTAAGAAATGCATTCAATGTGAAAGGTCCACATTATCCAGTCATGCATAGTTGGGCCACAGATAATAGGTGTCACATTAAAGCTCCTTGACGTGGGGCTCATTTAACTTACTTCCACAGGGTCCCGCCACCCTATTTTATTTTATTCTCTAGCTACTATTGCATATGCATTGTATCGAGTCACATTAACAATCACATTCGCATGCTTATACAAATAAAACAACAAATTTTATTTTTTTCGGTTATTTACATGAATTGAGTTGAAATAGTTTATTTAGGTGAATTGAGTTGAAGTAATCTATTTTAGTGTAACAGAAAGAAAAAATATGTAACAAACAAAAGTGAACAAAACAATCACCTTCGCATCTTTGCATTGAGCAAAAAATATGGGTCTCATTTTCATATAAACGATTTTTAGTTATTTTAGTACTAGAAATACTCTAATTAGTTTTTTTTATTAAAAAAACTCATAAATAGTCATTAATCACTAATTATAAATACTAGTAGTACAATAAAGTATGCATTAATTATTGGTAATTATTTTATTTTAAGAGATATAGTAATAATTCCTATATTTCCTAAAAAAATCTTAATAATCTTAAAATTCATGAATCTAAACTCGTCTCATTTTAAAAAACCGGTATTCATTTTTCATTTTCCATTTTATTTTCATTTTCCTCTGACGCTACCGGAGCAAAGAAAAACGTGATCGGAAATAAACCGATAAAAAAAAAAAAGCAATACCGAAAAACAAAATCGTTTAACTATGTACGAGTCAACTCACCAACAACTCGGCACTGATCACAGTACACAGATCTAGATCTAGCCACATCCTCTTCAACAACATCAAGGTATACAACCGGTTCCAGTCCATCCTCCACCGCCGCATTCGAGTCGTCACCGCCGACTCTGAACATGATCTGCCACGTCAGCAAGTGAGGGAAAAGTGCGGATTGTGGAGGGAGAAGCGCGTGCTTCGTTAGAAACAAACGTACATTCGTCCGGAATGGTTCGCCGGAGAAGTTAACTTCCGACGGTGGTGGAAAGGTGTGGAAATCGGAGGTTGGTTTTCTCTTTGGACGGTTTAGTGGTTTTTCTCCAGTTACGGTCATGGTGGAAATGAGCGCGTGGTGGAGTTGGAGAGAGATGGGAAGGGAAATAGAGTGGGGGAGTAATGGAAGGTTCTAGATGTTCGTGATCTGACGGTGGAGAATGAAAAGTGTGATTGTGAAAGAAAGAGAGAGAGAGAGAGATGGTTTTGTTTGGTGTTTGGATTTGGATAGTGTGATTTGATCCTCGTTTTGGATTAATCTTTGATTAATATTAATTTTTTGTCATATATAAGAAAACTAATTTAAAAAATAACAGAACCGGTTTTGGACCGAACCGGTTTTGGCCGGTTTAACTGGTTGAATTATGAATCAGGCCTGATTCCGGTCCGGACAGTCTGTAGAAACCGGGAAAAACTGTAAAAACTGGATCGAACCGATAGAAATCGGATGAACCACAGAACCAGAAGCGGGTTTCAGAAACCGGCCGGTTTGCATTTTCTACTTTTTTGGTTCGGTTCTTTGCGTTTTCCTTTTGAAGGAGCAGCTATACAGTGTAGGTGCATAAGAAAGAAAGAAACAAGAACAAATATGGGAAGAGAAGAAATCGACTTCGTTTTCCTTACTTTTATGAAAGAACTAATTCCATGAGAGAAAGAAAAAAGAACAATGTGGAAGGTGAAGTGGTGGTGTGCAGGTGCATGAGATGATATTGCATTTCGTTAAATATTATCATATTAGAGTTTTTCTTTTGAAATATTGAGCCTAACATTTAAGCAATGTGGAACTAATTTTATGGACTTTATCAGGGTAAAAATTATGATTTGTACTAAAATGTTTAAAAAAATTGTTACGTTTAAGAGTAGAAAATTTATGAATCTTCTATGGAGTAGTCTAGTGATTTGGTTAAGAATATCAAATATATTAAAACGTTTAAAAATATTGTCACATTTAAGAGTAGAAAATTTATGGATCTTTAACGGAGTAGTCTAGTGATTTAGTTAAAAATATCAAATGAGTTACATGTACAAGATTACGGATTGAATATATGGAAATTAACATTTTTTTTCTCTCCCTAACATATATACTAACTATACTAACATTTGTCCATAAAAAAAATAGATAGTTTATGACTAGAGATGGCAATTCACCTCTCAATTATAAGAATCCTCACTACAAGTTTGGGTATGTGATTGAGCGATAAATTGCAGAATTGAATAGGTATGAGTATGGGTAAAGTGTTGAACACTATAGTACCATGTCAAGAGGGTGTCCATTACCCTCCCTATTTATGGAATTTTTTTAATCAAAGTTTATGATATGTTTAGTGTGCATGATACGATAAAAACATAATATGATACAAATGTAAATAAGGATATGAGAAGATAATGATAGAATAAAAAATATTTTACACTGAGAGTCATTCATGATGCGGTTATTGTCACAAATGAATGCAAAAATACAATGACATATCAAAATCAATTGTTCTAACTGACCGTTAGTGTAGCCTTAAAATTTGTTTACACAGATGGTGCATGATCTATTTTCTCTTAACACAAATATTATTACATTATTTTTTCATGTTTTTGATATATTATGCATTCAATCAGAAGCCATTTTTGAGCTTGATAAGGTTTGGATATATGATTTCCCTATTTCTCTTTTGGGTCAATCTAGTTTGGATTTAGTTTTATTTGAAGTATGTTTTCAAAAGAAAAAACATATGCATTTCATTATAACATGATATGATATGTATTATATTTAAATGACAAAGTTATCATTTTAAACAATTGCATATCATTTTTTCTAAATTAATTAATTTATAATACTTTTAAATATTATAAATTAACAAGAAAATATTAAAAATTAAATTAAATAAGCAATAAAATAATTTAATATTAAAAAAGATTAATTGATGCTACTAAATAAATATTTTCAAATTTTGAAAAAAAATAATGAGTAACAAAATAATATTCTATTTCATTTAAATAAAGGTATGATATTTGTTATGAGTAAATAGAAAAGTCACCCTTGTAAAAAATATAATATTTATTTTAAAAATTTAATTAATAGGCTAAATTACATTCGTTGTCCCTTAACTTAATTTCAGTTAACGTTTTAGTCCTTTATCTTTTTTTTCCCGAGTTAGTCCTTTATTTTAATTTTAAGTGACAATTTGATATTTTATGTTTTAAAATATCAACAATGTTATCATTTTTCTTACAAAAATTCAAAAAAGTTATCAAAATTTTCAACCAAAACCCATAAAATTAATAATCATCTTCAATATAATTCAAACTTCATCAAATTCATAACTCAAATATTCAAATAAACTCATATTTTCATCTCGAACAACATCAAATAAAGAATGAAAATATGAGTTTATTAAAAGATTTAATTTATGAATTTGATTAAATTTGCAT
>JBBPBP010009780.1:27306256-27316303 GCA_037974735.1 Cicer chorassanicum | reverse complement strand
AAAAAAAAAAAAAAACTTAAAAGGGAATGGTGGTACTAATATTGAACAAGGTTATACAGATAGATGCAAAAGAAATACTCACATGGAAATGATCCTTTCTAATAGTTGCATCACAATCTCACTAGTTCCCAATCTTCTTTTGACATGTCACAAATTTCAACACAACCATCCTCAAACATGATCTGAAAAAGTAAATGAATATTCATATTTAATCACAATTTCAATCTAAATTGTCAAAATCCGACCAAATAATCTCTTACCTTGTGTTTTCGTGAAAATTCATCAAACCACTTAATAATCCCAAATCTGTATCATTATAATTAATTAAAAAAAGATTAAATTCAACTTCAGTTATAACATGAAATTAAGGATAGTACTTTCACAAACTTCACAAGGATAATATCACAATTCAAAAAGACAATCTTATTATACCTCACATTTCCATGTTTTTTTATCATAATAACTTCATCAATGCAATTGTGTAAACATTTTGATTGGTCAACAACCCTAGAACTTCCTGTAAAACCAAGAACAACAGAAAAATGAAATTTTCAGTGTAGAAGACAAAAATAAAATGAATATAGCAAATAAATCAAACAGTTTTATATGTAACGAACAAAATAAAGAAACAAGCTTACCAATTTGCAAGCCTCCATTCTGACAAACCTATCCAGAGAAAAAAAAGCCCCAAATTTAGTCAGCAAGGCAGTTAATTATAAATAAATTATTGTAAATAAATAATAAATAAATTGAATAATATACATGTAGTACATAACTAAATTCAATAACAGTGACCGAGCTTACGAGAACGGGAAAGACGAATGAGAGGATAGAAAGTCTGGTAGCATCATCAAAAAGGGAAAGTTGTGCATCTCAAATTCCACTCTAGAGAATCATTCTAATTTTTATTTTACCTTTAATATATTTTCAAATCAGTAATTATCCTAAATATTAGAACCCTAAAAATCCCAAACCAATCATGCTTTTTCTTTGATATCCCAGAGCAGAGCTCTTGCCTCATTACCAATAATACAGCAAGCACAACCTTTGCTGTCACAATCACAACCAGAGCAATGTTAATTATCTCAGATATCTTCCTGAGCTCTCTTCCGAAGATTTCGCTAAGCATCGTGGCGGCAATTGATGTGTTACAGACAGTGCTGTTGTTTTTACCCACCCTGACCACTTGTCATTTCAATTTTTCTATTCGACAGAGATATAAAATCATTCACGGACCATCACTGAATAACTCAGGCTTTTAGGAGTTGGGTCTTTGCAAATGTATCAAAGCAAATTAGGAGTTGGGTCTTTGCAAATGTATCAAAGCAAATATGAACAGGTGTTTAATACTCAGTGCTCCCATTTCTTCATAATTAGGTTCTTAGGAGGGTCAGCCCAAGTAAACGTGCACCAGTGTCGTCAAAAGTCCTCCACGGCAGATCCATGTTCTGATGGCGTGGTGGATCCCGTACCAGCCGAATAGGCTGCAATGCGTATTAACCTACTGTTTTGTCAAAGCCCGCAACAGGGCATTATGGTGGATTTATGGTGGGCTGCCATAACTCGCCATCTCATTGACAACACTGTATGCACTTTGAGCAACATTAAATAGCATAGTCCTGCTCTATAGTGCAAATGACTCGCTCACGAAATTTGACTAAAAGAGAACAAAACTAACCATACAAGGGTTCATTGGTAAAATAAAAGACAAATAATAGATAGTAACAGATAAAATAGTAATAACAAGTCAAATAGTGCATTTCGTTGGTTTCATAGAATTGATTGTCGTAACATTCAGCAATTTCCAATAGTATATTGGGGAAATACAAGATACAATTATAGAAGAGTAATTAAATTTTCAAAAATATTAGAATAATACGAAAAATATCTTTTAATATTTTGAACATATTGAGAGTCCCACACCGACTAGAGATATGACACAAGTAGTATTTATAAGGTTTGGACATTCTTTATTTTAAAAGTTAGTTTTGTAGGACTGAGTTAGGCCCAAATTCTAGATGTTGGCGGTAAATGGATATGCCATCCCGTGGGCTCGACGTGCTAAAACTTGAAATCTAGGTCACATCTCTTTTTGATGTGGGCCTCTTGACACACTCCCTCATGCTCAGGATTGAGCATCTAATGTAGGTGAAATAATAGGGATCTCGAAAGATCGTATAGATTAGGATTGGCTTTCCATATTTCCTTATATATCATGATTTGTTTCCTTATTTATTTTTAATTAAGATTAGGAGTCAAGTTTTAGTAAATTATAGTGTCCTATCTTTTGTAATAACAACATATCATTATTCACATTATATCAATATTAATATTAATATAATAATTAATTTGAGTATTCCTTTTTCTTCCTTCATACCTACAAGACTATACCCCACCTTCAACATGGTATCAACACGGTACCATCTGTTGTAACCCCTCTTATCATTATTTTGTAGATGGAGTCTCTAAAATCTAGAACTCATATGACAATATCAGTATCTCCGCAATATTTTTATTCTCGTTGGTTGAGCATAAGATGCAGTTACGCTCTTCTTAAATTCTCGCTCAAGTTATCTTTAACATTGAGATTTCTGCCAGCTGACCACAACTTGTCTCAAATCCCCAACAATCTCAAAAATGCAGTTTGACACCAGCTCACCCAGAGAAATAGTCTTTGCTTTGGCTATCCAAGAAGCACTCAGATCCAGCTATTCCAGCTGAAATCTGACCCAAATTGTGTCATAGCTGCAGTTTATCTCATCTTTTTCGCCAGAAGGAATATGACCTTAACTTAACGCAGCCTCTAGCCATATCATTTTTCCGAAACGTGATAGGGACTCGCCAGCATCCAATCTCAAATTACCTTCTTTTCTTTTACATTTTTCAAAGGTATATCTGTAACAAGACTGAAGCTTAGCAAGCTTTAGCTTGACGAAGACTATTAAACGAAAACTATCGCCTAATTTAGAGCATCTTATATTATCTATTCAGATTAGTTTTCATTTTTCCTAGTATATTATGATTTATTCCTTATTTAATTAAGATTCAGAGTCTATTTTAGTAATGAAGATTTATGCTGTGTTGTATAATAACAGTACTATTCCTTTTACTCCAACTATACCTAAATCATTAAACTCTATAACTTCAACATGTTTTTATCAGAACTTAAATGTTCTATGGTGTATTTCCATCATCGACGAAGGTAAAAAGAAAAGAATGGTTTAGTACACAAGGCTCCCACCACTGCAAGGTGCTAAAAGGGTAAATGTTCTAATGTGTTGAACCAACATTGGCCGATGTACAACCTTGTACCCTGTAAGCGAAGAGGTGGTTTTCGTGACAAGAACTCATCGTGAATAGAACTTGTGACCACATCTCAAGGTCACAACAGAACAACCTTACCATCGTGACAAGGTTCAGCCTCTGAACCGCAAGTCAAACAGATATAACTTTAAAGTAATATTTGATAGTTTTCAAGCATTTTTAGTCCACTTTAAGTAATTTAGCACCAATTATCAAATTTTATAAAGCTTACACTATTGTTTCAAACATATGATATTGTTCACCCATTAAGCCCAATTTTAACTAGAGGAAAAAAGAGTGTAAGAAACACCATATCATACTTTGGAACCTAATTGTAAGCACCATAGTTTTGAATTTGTCCTCGCAATCACTGTTAGTACTCTAAAAGATAATGGCGACTTTTCACTTCCCAACTATTTTTAGTTGTTATTTGGTGAAATAGTTATTCTATAAGTATAAACACTGCACCAACATGGAATACACTGCCTAATGCTGAACCTAGTAAGGGCATTTTAGCATTGCTGCTCCTTGCATTTCCATCAGAATTTTACGAACTTCGATGTACTCAGAATTCGCGAAACTCATTGGCAACGGCAATACAAATAGGAAAAAATAACTCTCCCGATAAAAGAAGGGAATTGATACACATGCAAAACACAAACACATACCCAAAAGATAGGTATATGATTAATTCACCCTTTTTGGGTTGAATGATTTTGATATAGGTGGTCAGCAATAACCAACAGACTCCCTCCCCTCTCATTTAGCAGTCCAAATAAGGATTTTACAAATCAAAGCAAAAATACAAGCAAATCTTTGTATCTGATTGTTAGAATTCACAGTGACTACAGCAATCTTATCACACCAGAATTATGATTTTAAAAAAATTACAAAAATCATAGTCACTGGCTATGGAAATATATTTTAGAGTATAGGTTTTTATTTTGTCTTCAGTCTTCACTTACTTCAGTAATATCATTTTATGATGACATAGTATAACTTTAAATCTTTAATATATTTCCAACCATTGTCAACAATACTGAACAAATCAATCAGCACATATGGGAGGACATATATCCTAATCACAAGTCTAATGAAAGTTTGACAATGTATATTTATTCAACCAATTCAAAAGCATTAGCTCATAACAAAGCTATAAAATAATAGAAAGATGCTAAAATTCAGTTTGGTTTAGCACTTTATTATTATTGAAAAGTCATGGAGAGTAAGAGACATATCTACTCCAAGATAAAATGGCTATTTAAAAGAAGAAGATGGAGCCACCTGATATGCAACTAATTTTAATGCAGCATCGGAAGACATTTTAGGCTTAGTAGGTCGAGCACCCAGCTTACGCCTACACTGAACAGCACCACAGTGGCAATCTTGGTCTGCACCAAATTGAACAAACCTGCAACGCAGTTAGAAACTTAGAATCCACCATCACTACAATAAAGCAGTGTTGTCAACCGCGGATCGAGTAAAGAGCAATTTGTTCAAATTCCGCTGCTTTACAGCACTATAGTTCCATTATAGCATCTATTTGACAATACTTTGTATTAAATAGTGTATTGCAGAATAGTGATTAGTTCAAATTCCGCAATGCTATAGCGCTATAGGACTGCTATTTGACAACAATGCAACAGTCATACTAGCATCATTCCAGACACCAAAACTTTTCAATAGAAGAGAATTCAACTAAAAAGAGTGTAATCAAAGAAAGTGCTCATACTGGTAATCATAAGTCAGATGCTCGCCCTTCTGAATGTCACGAGTAGCAAATATGCCAATTCTTGTTTCAGTATCAATTATCCTTCAGATGGAAAACAAGTAAAAGAAAAAAGAGATTGTTAGATGATGTGAGCCTAACTATTCTATCATACAATGTTGGATAAAATACAAAATAATACTAAATGACCATGCGAATAAAACAATTAAAAGCAAACCATTTCTGCATCTCAGTATTTGGGCAGCAACTATGATTGATATATCTTGATTTGTTTCCCTTGTATGTTGCATCTATCACCATATCTCGATTGATTTCGCACAAGTAAAAGTTTGTTTCCCCACGATCTTTCATATTCCAAAGCCTCTGTTCGCATGTTGTATCATCAATGACTGTAGAAAAAGATAACAATAACATCCATAAGTAGGTTTTAAAATAATAGAATCATTGTTCTACAAATGTTGATCATTAAAACAGTTAATCATCACCTTCACCAACATATTCAATGACAAACTCCCCAACCTTGATATCTTCATCCGCCACAATTCCAAAACCACATTTCTCAGTCTACAAGCAATATATTACAACTCATTATGTCAAGTGTGGACATCACGACAGGAAATAGAGTGATTATATGCAATACAAACAATCTAAGCTACATGAACACTCATATATCTATGTGCAGAAAAATAAGGTGGAGGTATTTACCTCTGTAACCAAGTACATATATATATACACACACATAACAAACCTCTAAAAGAAAATATCCTGATCCAAAAGTTTGTACCTTAACCAATTTCAGCTTTTTCACAGGACGATGCTGAAAAGCTTTGTTGAGACACGAGACCCCACATTTGCATGCTGAAGAACAGCCAGACAGAAGCATCCTATAGGGACAGTGAACATAATGAATCATATGATTGCAGATTTAAGTTCATACTCTTGCTGCATTGGTAACATAAAAAAAAAAAAAAAGCAGAGACAGTGAGCAAATAAAACAAACCAAGTCCATACAAGGTGCACTGACAAATAATAACTGTTTATTATTCAATGGTTGGATAGGCAAATAATACATTCTTTTTAAAGTTTATATATATAATATATAATAGGTGTAACAATGTCCAAGTATTACACTGACCAATTCTGTGCGTATCTTTATTATGATATTATTATGATGATGATATCTTATACTAATATTAGAGTTATCATGCTTAAGCTATCCCAACTCAACGTAATAATACATATTCAATTGAATCACAAACACTATACATGAAACCAAAGAACATGAGGTAGATTCGAAAACATTACTTCACAACGGAGTAGGCATGTACTGGAATGCTTGCCAACACATGAAAAACATCATGAAGTACATAGAGAATGAATACTTAGTCACTTACGCACAGTGGCAATCTCTACCACATACACCAGTAGATCCAGGTGAAGATGTGCAGGAACAGAATATGCCATCATCAAACTTTTTCTTGGCCTTCTTAGTGAGATATATATCTTAAACTTTAATAAGAATCAACAAAAAGGTGATCTGAAACTATAAGTAAACAGACAAACTAAGCCTAACCAGTGCTGTCAATTGCAGATCACCGAAAATAGCAGTTTGTTCGAGTTCCGCTACGATACAATGCTATAGCTACTATTTCACAACACGTTGTACTAATCAGCGTATCGTGCAATAATAGAGATTTGTTCAAATTCCGATGCGCTACAGCGCCGCTTTAACCACTATTTGACAACACTGAGTGGAACAGGACCCAATATGCAAAACAAACAAGGAAATCAAAAAACAACTGAAGATCGCATATTAGCTTTGCCAAAGTAGACAGACACTCATAAAAAGCAGGGGCAATACTGTAAATATCAGATATAAACAGTTATTGTGAAAAATCTAATCAACATTTATAGAGGATACTGCGCTTTATATGAGTGTACTGCGTTGTCCTCGTCTTAATCCATTCTGGAAGTTCAAAGTCAACAGGTTCCCCAAGTTCACTCAACAGCTTGTTGAATACAGATCCAAAGCGATCCTGTTCAGAATTCTGTTAAACAGAGAAGCAAAGGAACTCACTTAACACCTCAAACAAAATTTTAAAAATAAATTATCATTGCCTAATCGAAATTGTCATAAGCAAGCACAGTGACAAAAGTGTATAAGTGTCATAAGCACAACACAGACATATAAAGAAACCCTATCAGAACCAAAATACACTGTTTCATTAGAAAAACCATCTCAATTAAAATGACAAACTTAACAGGATACAACAGCATAGAAATATACATGTGTATACATACTTTGATACTTACATACATACATACATATGATCGGAAATTATTATTAGGAAATTCTGGTTGACTAATTATTAAGAATTGTGCCAGTGGAATAGTATAATATAATTCAAATAAGCTCTGGCAAAGAAATCCAATATTGCTACCTAATTAGATTATAAAAAATTTAAGAGAAGAACAAACCAAAGACAACATTAAACAACCTTTTTCATGACATCTACACAGAAGACTTGCTTCCTTCAAAGGTATTGCCTACAGCATGAAGAACAATTTGTCAGCTTTTAAGTAATGAAATCATCAAATCAAAAGCCAAATTAACATTGAAGTTTCAAATTCAATTAAACAAAGCTAGCATCCTCGTTGAGATATATGCATGAATATATTTTTCTTGTGCAACAAGACAGAAATGAGACAGACTTAGCAGAGAAATGATGTTCAATTACTCGAAGACATTAATCTAAAATGGATTGCTCAATTTAAAGAGGATTTTAAAAACGTATAAAACCAATCTACCTATATCTACAAACATATAAGCAAATTGCAAAGCCAAAATGTAAGTTCTATTTCAACAATTTCATTTTCATCAACAAGGGAACTGTTAGTATCGCATAAATTCATTCATTTAAAAATTTAAAGTGACAGTAAATAATTAAACTGATATCAAGTCTAAGCCATCATCTTATCTCACTTCTTTAAAACTATTTATAACTGCCGATTATTTATAACTTCAGATAACCACTTGTTATCTGTTAATTAATCAATTTTGCAATTATGAATGCAGAAACAAGTGCCTGCATAGAAAAACTGTACATAGACCCAACAGGGTTTAATTTCCTGAAATCTCATCATTCTCTCAATTTTCGAAACAAATTATTCTTGTTAAAACAAAATTCCCAATATGCATGTCTCTGCCTACCATCCATTAATTCCACCAATTCAGACTTCTTATCCCCAGCTTCCTATCTATTAACACCTTTTCCTTCCTACATTCTCGATACTCGATCTATTACACTTTCGGAATCTTCCACCATAAATGTTTCAAACGATTTCTGTAAAATTTCCTAATAAATTATAAATATACACTACTCCCAATTTCCAACAAAAATAAAATAAAACAACCAACTATATTTCTCCCTTTAAAGCCCAACACTCTCACCGTCCCTTTGTATGAAAGTAAAATAAAATAAGATATACAAAATTGTGAAAATTTAATGAGAAACTATTGTGAAATCCAGCATACATAAAATTCTACATTTCTCTTCTCTTCAATCGAACTACAGAAAATCCCCGAAGAGAAAATAAAAATAAAAATCAGCATTAAAAAATTCAAATAATGCAATACAAAATTCTGAAAATTTTGATGACAGAAACTAATGTGAAATCCAACATACATAAAATTCTACATTTCTCTTCAATTGAACAACAGAAAATCCCCCAAAGAGAATAAAATAAAATTCAACATTCAAACATACATGAAATAAAATAGGATACAAAATTCTGAAAATTAAATGACAGAAACTAATGTGAAATCCAACATACATACATACATAAAATTCTAAATTTCCCTTCACACAAACAATAGAAAATAAAATAAAATTCAACATTCCTATTTTTATTTTTTTTAATGTTGAAGTTAAAAAAAATAAAAAATTCAACATTCAAACATACATAAATTAAAAATAGGATACAAAATTCTGAAAATTTAATTACAGAAACTAATGTGAAATCCAACAAACATACATAAAATTCTACATTTCTCTTCACCCAAACAAGAGAAAATCCCCAAAATATCTAAAATAAATAAATAAATTGAATAATTAAAACAATGGCAAGATTCAAACTTTTAGTTTCCCGCTGTTTTCTTTTCACTGAACTGAATCACATCACAGTGTGAGAAAACAAGTGGAGTAACCACAATTATTAATTAATTATTATAATTATGAATCTAATTAAATTAAACATTTAAAAAAATGAAATCACACACTGAGAAAAAGAGAGAGAGTTTGTTAAAAAAATTAATTTTTTTTTTTGGAGTTAATCGAAGAGGGATTCGGTGAGTGTAGAGTGAAGAAAGATGAGAATTAAAAAAAGGATTTGAGTGAAATCAGCGAGAATTGAAAAGGGGATTTGATTGCAGAAACAGAACAAGTACAGTGAGGGAGAAAGGGGTAAAATGGGAATATGAAAAATAAAAGAAGAGAGAGAAAGGAGAAAGAGAGAGAAACCTGTAAGAAACGGAGTTGAATTGAATTGAAGAGAAATGAAATGAAAATTGAAAAGTAGATTTGTTTATGTAAGAAAGAAACTGTCTTTGGTTCTCTCAGTCATAACTTTCAACTGCAAAATTCACAAGAATAGGTTTTCTTAATTTATTATTATTATTTTTCATAAATATTAATTGTTAATAAATATTAATAATATAAGAAAGAATTTAATTAATATACAATATTAATGTAAATAATAGACAACTGTTAAATTATTTAGTAATATTTAATTTTTATCGTAATTATTTATAAAGTCACTTGTATAATTGATTATTATTTGTCGACATCGTAAAACTCTTTACGTAAATAATACTTACAAATTATAGAATATATTTATTTTGAATAAAAATATTAAAAATTATATCTGGAGTAGGTAGTAGTGTCTCAATTCAATATAAGAAATACTTTAAGTTTTATTTGAGACTTTATGAGAAAAAAAAATGATATTTACAAAAA
>JBBPBP010009780.1:27275496-27305366 GCA_037974735.1 Cicer chorassanicum | reverse complement strand
CTTTATTTTTTTTGTCTTAGAAAAAATGGTAAATATTATTTTAATTAATTCACACAAGTGTCTCAGATGTGAACTGGGACATAACGTCCAACATAACATAACAATATCGACATTTGTCAATCTTTTTTTAATATATTATTTTATTGCTTAAACTACTCCCTTTACAGTAAACCACGTGTTTTTGTTAAAAAAAAAAACTAAAATTAAATATCTAAAAGTTGTTAAGTTTCTACATAAAAAATTTTCTCCCAAATTGATGACAATTTTGTAAACTTGTATACTTTATCTATTTATTTCTCACACTAATTGCATTATTATTTGTTATTATTTATTTAGTCACATCTTTTTTTTTTATAGATATTTTTACAAATTTCTCTTACATTATTTGATCATTATATTTATATATCACAAAAATCTCTATTTATTCTAGTTGTCAAATATACAAGTTTTTATTAAACTAATGATATCAAACAATTTGAAGATTATGTTGAAAAATGAGCTAATTTTTTTGTCTCATTTAACAACGCATGAAAGTTTAAGTTAACTACTCATGAATATTATCGGAAGTTACACAAAACACCTTTTAACAAACTTTCTGCAACTTTCTTTAACTTCACAAAATATCTAGAAATATTTTGCACTATTGACAATGATCTTTTGATAGATCGGACTTTTCACTAACCTTACAAATATAATATTGACCACATTCCTTTATTTTTATAGTTCGTTATTTATAACTATTTACCACTTTTGTTTTGTTGTAGAAATTTCAATTTATATGATCATTTGATTTGTTTCTTTTGTTTTTTCAGTAATAATTATGGCAATTGTGTCGAAAAATATAATTGTATTTACAATAATGTTGAGGGGTTCACAAGTTTCACTATTTCACCATCTTTTTATTGTTTAATATAGATTTATTTGATTATTATGTTGTTGAGCATGATTAAAATATTTAACTTCATGTAAAAAGTTAATTAACTTGAAGAATCTTATATTTTCTCGGTGTGGTATTTTTTTTTTTATATTTTCCAAGCATAACAATGGTTATGAACAATAAGATATTAGGTACAATAAGATTATTGGAGAAAGAAAACTAATAAACACTAAAGCATATCAAAGTAAAAAGATCATCAATTTCATAGAAATCTAACGGAATTAATTGATTTCATTAATTTGTGTAAAATAACCTACAATGATACTTAAAATGAAACTTAAGTAGTATTATATAGTATATTTTCATTATAGATCAATTTATTATAAATATTATTCTATTATTTATACCTATGCAACCCCTATGCAAAGAATTGATATCTAATATGTACAATAAGTGATATATAACCACCAAACTACACATATAATAGTTTCAATATATTATTATCAAACTTATGAACACTAATATTTAATTATGAAGATCTAAAAATAACGTTTTCTTGTTTAATAGAGTTTATCCACCTAGTCACAAATTTGATGTTCTATTGTACAAATTTTTATGAGTTTTATTTGAAAAATTAATGTATAAAATCTAAAATTTAGGCTATATACCTCAAATTTTTAAATATATATTTTTTTTTTAATTTTCATTCTAGAGTGAGCACTAAATAAATTCCTCATAAAATAAATTCCTCATATATAATATAATATATTCTTAAAAACATTGTGATACAATGCAAGTTAATAGTACTAGACAAAATCAAGAATAAACCCATTATGTGTTTATCTACCATCAAACTCTACTTGAGCAAAGTGGTTTGGTCAATGAATCTACAAACTTTTCTAGTGATATTACTTCCTATATCTTCACGTCTTTTATCGATGATCTCTCAAATAAATTAGAAGTGTCTAAGTATATATTTGGATCTCTAGTGAGATCTAAGTTTCATGATTTGCATGATTACTCCATATTATCATAGTGATCAATTGGGTCAACAACCAAGAACAATACCAAGTTCATAAATGAACTTCATAATCCAAATTACCACATATGTTGTATCGGAGACAACAATATACTCGACTTCTATAGCATGATCAACAACACTTGTCTTCTATTTAAAACTCTTCTAGTTCACACTGTCACCATTTATGCCATTTATGCAAAACACAAATCCAAACCATGATAACGATTTGGAAGCTAGCATCGTCCTCACCACCATAGACGAAATATATTAAGCGGAGAAAGAACATAAAAAAAACCTAAAGAGGAATTGCACCGAAGAAAAAAGAAAACTAAAAACGAAGTGGCAGTTGAATTATTTTTTAGCAAGGCAGTTGAACTTTTGATTGAAATGGAATGTGAAATATATAAGAGAATATATGAAATGTATTGTCAGTGTAAAATTGTTCGACAACCAATAATAACTCGTCGCGACAACTAATTTAAAAACTGCACAATATGATGTTTCAGATTAAATGATCATGATTGAATGATAACGTAAACTTCACATTGTGAATCTATCTCCTTTAATATCAATATATAATTTCAAAACCTAAACAGATTCTTGTGAACTTTTGGAACCAATCTACAGGTCAATGAAATTCTATTGGAAGTCCTAGATATATTCTTATACTCTACTTTTCCTACTGTTTCCAATGCATCCTCTGTGCCAAAAAGATGGCTATCTGATTCATTGTGTTTCAAAACTTCAGTTTCATTTACAGCCTGAAAAAACACAAAGTTCGAATCATGAGAAATAATTAATCATGCAATCAAATATTTATGGCATAAAAGTTTAGTATCTATAGCCTTACCCCATCATAGCCATGTACTGCACAATCTTTTATACCATGCAAGTAATCTGTAATCACATGCAGAATATTTAGGGTGCATTTGGATATACAATAGATGTTATCATAAAGAGTTTTTGTATAAGTTGTTTCTGCAATCGAAGAAGGAATGAACGTAAACTCTGTATACATTGAAAACAATTCATTTATGAATATAGTCCATCAGGTGCCAGCTCAATGATAAGAGTATGCTCTTGTAATTTTAAGGTATAAAATTCAAATCATCTCAGTGATGGTTGTAAATTGGTCAATAGTATCACTTTAATTAATTGATAGTAAATTGGACAATAAACTAACTAGAGGAGTTTAAGAAAATAATCCTAAAATAATATACATGTGTCATTAGCTATTTTCATAAATTTTTCTTAATACTGTGTACATGCTTATGACACAAGATAAGTCCAAATAAACTCTACCAAACGCCTTCTTATTTTATTACCAAATACAAGGATTTATTGTAGTAGTTGAGAACAATAACCTGAGTATGCCTGATCCTTGAATATCAGTAAACTGCGAGGCATCAATATAACTGAAAACGGGCTGTGATCATCAAGCCACTTATCTTTTGCAATCTCAGTAATTTCTCCATCTGAATCTTTGGAATCCAATTTTAACCTGGCATGGGGTGTGAAGTCCATGACAACAGGAGATCCAAGTGATAGAATAGCTACAACAGGAAAATAGGAAGGTCCATCTTGGTGTGGCTGTAGAATAAAACAAACAACCTTCATTGTAAACTAACAAGAAGCAACATCAATCTTGTAAAAATCGAGAGTTTACACAAGATCAGGAGAGGGTTGATGAAAGCTCGAGGATCGTAGTATGGATCGTAAGATCCCACCTAAATTACAAAAATATACTTATATGTGTACCTGTGTATGGAAATGTACTCTAGAGCTTGCTCATGACTATATATAAAACATATAGGACTAGAAGAAACAATCAACAATGAAATGTCAAACAATATCAATGAAGCACGAATACTGACATGGACATCGGACACAACACTGAGATTAACATGTCGACACCGATAACAATTTGAGAAAATTTATTAATTGAATGTAATCAAGGTGTCGAATTCGTGTCACTGCCCTGCACCAACACGTGTTACACACAGGGACACGTCTTCACTCTTCAATAAGAGGTGTCGGTGCTAGAGAGAACAATATACATTTCAATGCTAAAAGGGGAAAAAAAAGTGAGCAAATAAATGGCTAGAAGCAGGGGTTGAGGTTTAGGACGAACCATTATGCCTTGGTTAGGTAGGTATTCATTTATGAGAACATGGTTGATTGGTGATGGGAATAGTCCTGATTCTTCAGATATTTTTTGTGTGAAATTTGTTAACCATGGAGGCACTGCAATAGAGATATTATATTAGCAGAAGAAAAATAAATCACTAAATTAAACTGAAGGAGCAAATACCCATTTTGGTCCTTAAAATTGCTTTATGAAATTAAAAAATGTTAATCAGGTGCGTCTCATTGTTGGTATTTGCAAGGACTATAATGGCATTAATTTGGTAATATCGAGGTAAATTTGAAACTATGTGAATAATGTCAAAAATGCATTTGATAATAGATCCAGACAGAGGGACAAACTTGGTTCACAATTTGCAAATTCCATAGATCATTTTAAAATATTGACAATATAGAGAAGACTAAGTTGATACATTGCTACAATTATAGAGACCAACTTGGATATTTAGTCCAAAATTAAGGTTATGCATAGCATACAGGAGCTGAAGTAACAATTTCAAGAGCGCCAAAAGGGACTAAGTCCCAAACAGCAACAAGGCAAACCGGAAGAAACAAAATAAAACAAAACTAAAAGCCCCTATGAAAGGCTACAACACTCTTATATATAGAGTCAATATAACGAGTTTTCATGTAGATACCATATTCAGATTATAGAAGAAGTAAAGGTATCCTCGCTTACAAGTTTGAGGTAGAAGGCCCTTCTCATGGACAACACCACCTACAATAAAAAGTGACCAGAAATAACTTATCAACATTAATAAGTAGGACAAATTTTCAAATCACTTTTGGTAATCAATCATATTTGGTTGGTATTACAAAATAAATAAATATTCCTAACATGGGCATTTTCAAATTACCTAAGGATGTGGAAAAAACAAGTCCACTCCAAGCCCCAAAACATTGTTATTTAGACATTTTGCAAGAGAGGAGTGCTCCACCACAATATCTCAACTAAGATTTTGGTAAGTATTGAAGCACTCGGGGAACCCACTCTTAAAAGCTAGCTATCAAGGAGGAAGAATCAAGCCACTTAAATACTCTGTTGAGCATCTTATACCATGCAATGTGGGACTTACGCCCTCCATAATACCCATATCCCTATCATAGCACCACCCATGAGGTTGCACTCTACGATACTTTGCTCGGTCTTTTCGGTAGGCCACTTTTCAGCTCTGATACCAATTGATAAGTATCCAAGCATTTGGGAACCCTCTCTTAAAAACTAGCTATCAAGGGAGAGTAAACAAGTCACTTAAATACTCCACCGAACATCCCATACTAGATGTGGAATTTAAGCACCCAATAAAGTCCATATTAAATTTTCATGAAGGTGAATATGAAATAGACTATTATGAGAGAAATTTCATGTGAATCATAATCTTCTATAACATATAGAAAGAAAACACTCTATTTTGGTGTAGCCTAGTTTACTTCGAATTATACCCTCTACGGTTTAAGGTTTAAATTCTTACAGTTGAAATACACAATCAACTTAAAATTAATGTAAATTATATAAAAAATACAACAAATACGAATTCAATTCAATTTAGCACAATAAAAAAGCGAACAGACAGATGTCTATATACTAGTACTTATAAAAGGGAAGTTTATTTCCTAATTTCTATTTTCTTAAAATTCTTGACTTTTCTATCAACACCAAACTTCCAAAAAATTCAAGGATTTGATTGTTTTAGAACCATTTATCTATATATTCTATGTTTGGGGAGGTATGGGGTTGGGGGTGGAGAAAGTAATAGTAACGAATCATACCCCAATTTTGAAGCCTTCTATTCTTCAACAACTTCCACTTTGACGAAGGGGATCCATAAATCTAATAACAAACATAAAAATAAAAAAATAAAATCATTTTTCACAACAACAAAAAGAAGGAAAAATATAGTGAAGTTAAGAATTAAGAAACATAAGATTGAAGAGTAAATTGATTACATTGTTGAGAAGAAGGGTTTGATGAGTATCTGTGATGAAATCAGGGATGTAAAATAGAGTTGGCAAAGACCCAACTTTGAAATTAGTTAGTTCCTGTTTTGCTTCAGTTTCCATTACTCTGCAAAATCAAGGTTTTGAAATGTTGTCATGAAATTAAATTTGAAATAATTAATAAAAGTTTAGAAATTTGAATATTAGGACAATAGAGTTTAGATAGAGAGAGAGAGTGTGTTCACTCTGCAGCGGCGGAGAGAGAAGAGAATAGCGACCGATCGATGGCTGAACCGAACAAGAAGAACAGAGTCTACAACTAAATAAAAATAAATAAATAAATTGTATTTTAGTGTTTATAATTATACAAACTCTTTAACTTTTTAATTTCAAATATATTTTTAGTTTATGATTTTAAGTTAATTTATGCATATTTATAATTTTTGAATTTACAAAAATTTATAATTTTTTAACAAAAACACATAAAATATGAATTTTAAGTGTTTAGTGCTTACAAATTCGCATTAAATTCATATTTTGTTTAAAAAACTTAAATTTTAATTTAATTTTTTTTATAATATTCTAAATATATATGTAATAAATAATTACAAAATTATAAGAGTACACATGAATTAACCCTAAAAATAGACATGATTATGCTTTTTAACTAATTTTTCTATTAGTCCTTTGAGTTTTTTTCATTCTAATTGATAAATTACAATTTTGTTTACACCTTTAGGGTGTTTTTTCACATCCACCAATGACTAGTGCAATTGAAAGTATGAGATTATTAGAAAATCTATTAAATGGTACAATAATATGTCTTTCATATTAAGCATATAAAAAGTGCTCATCAAACCTTATAAAACTCGACATTTTTTGATTTTTTTTCTTGTATATAATCATTTAAACACATACATAGTCTTTAAAAACTTGATAATAAATATTTATCCATATAATTAATGTCATTGACTTCATTCGTTTGCAATTTAACTTAAACAATTAACTCAATTGTTTGAATTAGATTTTAACATTTTACGACAATATTTTAAAAAAATTGTCAAACTTAAGGGAGTACATGTCTAATTTAATATAATTTAAAGAATAATAATGCAAATTCAATATAACATAAAAGATCAATTCAAGAAAAATAAATAAAGAAATAATTCAAGAAATAAGTAAAACTTAAAAACCACAAAAGTAAATTTTCCAAATAATAAAGAATGGAGATCAAATTTTTATCATAAATTGAGAGATAAAAAATTAAGAAATTCAATTTAATTTATAAAAATATTATTTTAATCATATAAAAAAAACTAAAATAAATTATTCGTTACGTAAACCACAACTAAAGAATTAGTTTTTTTACGTTGATATATTAATAAACAACTTTATTATTTTATGTGTAATATCATTTAAAAAATAAATAATTTTGTTTTTATAATAACTAAAAAATGACAATTAAATTTCCAATAATAATTAAAAATAGATAATTTGTTTCCTAAAAATAATTAAAATGATACAATTTAGTCACTACAATTAAAAGATTCTCTAATATAAAATGACAATAATATCCAAATTGACAAGAATATCCAAATTGAACGTGAGACTTACGGTAAACATATATGAAGTTGATAGTGTTACGAGGGCACATGACCTCGAGATGGTCTTGCAACTGATACTTGTGGTGGATCTACACGTTATAACAAATGCATAATTGTTCTAGCGGTTTCTTAACTTAATTTCAAGTAATATTTCAGTTATTTATCTTTTTTTTCTCGATTTCGTTTTTCCATTTAATTTTAAGTAACAATTTGATCATTTATATTTTAAAATGTCAATAATGTTATCATTTCTTTACAAAAACTTAGAAAATTCATCAAAATCTTTAAGCAAAACCAATAAAATTCAATACCAATTTCAAGAAAATTTATATATTAATCGAATGCATAACTCAAATATTCATATAAATTCATATTTTCATCTTCAATAACATCAAAATCATCAATTAAAGAATGAAAATATGAGTTTATTTGAAGATTTGAGTTATGAATTTGATGAAATTTGCATTATATTGAAGACGATAATTAATTTTATGGGTTTTATTTAAAAATTTTGATAATTTTTTTGAATTCTTATAAAAAAATGATAAATTATTGACATTTTAAGATATAAAGAATTAAATTATTACTTAAAATTAAATAAAATACTAAATCGAAAAGAAAAAAAACTGAAATGTCATCTGAAATTAAGTTAAGAGACCGACCGCGCGATCAATTATGTTTATAAGAGAGAAAGCTTACATTATAAAATCGAACTAAAAACTACATTGTTACGTAAATCTAAAAACTATAAATCTGCACTAAAAAAGAGCACATAAACAATGACAACAAATTAAATAAAAATTGCATTAGTTGATAGGAACTAAAAAAATGTATCATATTAGTTTTTTTTTTTTTTTCACTCGAGTCCTGTGGACTTTGAACGGATCGAAATTACATTGTACTATTTATATTATTTATCAAACAAAATTGAATTTTTAGAAATTTTTTAAATCATATTACATTTTTATTTTATTTTTAGCTATGACTGTTCAACAATTGTTTTCTTCACTATAGTGTTACTCAGTTTGGTAGGTCATTTGATTGTACTTTATAATGTCAAGTTTCTCCGTATTTTAGATAAATTACTTAATACCTCTTTTTAATCTTTTTCTACATACAATTTTATTAAAAGAGTCCGACAACAAATAAAAAAATAAGACAACATAAATATAAGGTAGAGTTTCTTAATTCACATACAATTCGGATTATAAAGAATATATAATGAGTAAATTGGTTGACCGCACACCTATCGTGTAAAAAAATTTGACTATAAAAGTAAACCTTAAAATTAATACAATCTCCAATAATAGAACCAACATAGACGAGAAATTGTTGATTTTCCAACTCATATTTGAAGCATTTGATTCAAATGTCTTCTGAAAATCTTGTGTTGTTTGATTGTGAGACATATCTTATGAAAATAATCTTTCCCCGTACTCTCGATGAGCCTTTTTTATCTTCTGTGGTTTCAACTTCATGCGGTCAATGACAATAGAATATTATTGGTAGTTGACAAGGGTGAATGTAATGCTCATAAGTAACATTAAATGCATTCATGGTTGATCACTTATGTACATGATTCTTAGGTCTTTCATTCAAGGTCAATATAGGCGCACAAATGACTTAAGTCTTACACCATGTACAAACTTATTTATAACCATTGAATTAATAAGTTCCACTATTAAATCAAATGTTATATGAACTTATTATCCATGGTAAAAAATAATCTGATGCATAATGCAAGATATCTTGCTTGTGCATATTACATATGACTTTCATTCATAAATGCTAGAGTAAAAATAAGAGTTAAGTGTCATCCTTGTTAACAAAAAAGAATTCAAATCGATAAAATATAATTGATTTAATTTAATTTAATTTTTACAATATTTTCTCCAGAAATCTATACCAAATTAAATAGATGAAGAACAAGTTTATTTAATTAAATAAATTGACAATTAAAAAAAATAAAAAACTCGTTACACATTTTCTATTTTGTATATTATTAAAAAGTACATAACCTACCATAAAAAAGTAACATACAATAGTAATAAATTACGTAAATATAAACAATAATAGTGCAAAATAAAAAAATACGTCATTTAAAATAAATATTAAATTTTATTTACTTAATTTTGACACAAACATGAAAAATACCATCGGACCAATTTTTCTATTTCACACCACAAATTATAAAATATCCTTAAAAAATAATAGATTTTAATTTACTTTTTATATTATGAAGCACATTGATTTAAGATGGAAAGGAGAAAGAGTTTTGAGAAGAAGAAGGAAGAAAGACAATGGCACACAAAATCCTCTTCAAACCAACCTTCATTCTCACCACTCTCAAACAATTCACAACTACAAAAACTCACTCCTCCTTCCTTCATCATCTTCCATTTCTCCATTCACAACCTTCATTCCTCTTCACCCTCAAAACTCACCCAATCTCACTTCACTCAACAACCACCGCCGCCTCCGGTTACGGCGGTTACCTAGAATTAACAGACGATGAATTAATTCGACAGTGCGAAATGGATACGTTCAAATCCTCTGGTCCCGGTGGTCAGCATCGTAACAAACGTGAATCTTCTGTTCGACTTAAACACTTACCCACTGGTATCGTCGCTCAGGTTTTCTTCTCTTTTTATTTACCTTTTTTTTTCTTCAAATTTTTATTTGTTTTTTTTTTTTTTTTTTAATTTTATCTTTTTTTTAGGCTTCGGAGGATCGGTCTCAGCATAAGAACCGTGCTTCTGCTATTAATCGACTTCGATCTCTTATAGCTCTTAAAGGTTTTTCATTCTTCTTTATTTTTATTCTCTTTGTTGTTTCTTTAGAAGTGTCACATTGCAATTTACAATATGAGTACTGTTAGGTATGGTTCATACTTAGTGATAAGCAGATTAGTCGGACGAAGATGAATATTAGAGTACTTAATAGTTAGTTAGTTAGTTGGTTATGAGGTAGTTACGACTTTTGTATATAAATAGGGAGTTATGTACTTAGTGGGGATCATTGAATATTGTAATCAATTGTTGAATAGAGAATAATCTCTATTGTGAAGGGGAAACCCTTGGAGGAGAGATTTCTCTCCCAGTTCTTAATAAAAGTGTTCTTTCTTAGGAATCCAATTCTTGGGGTCCTAACACATATTAACTCCAGAAATTTGGATTCAAAACAAAACACAAGCTTGTAAGATGAGTTATATAGTTTTCATTAATGTCTCTGATTTGCTGATTGATTGACTGCAGTAATTGTATCATTTTTTTATCTGGTTCGTAACTTCAGTGCTTATTAGCCACCAATTATTTCTTATAACTGGTGCATCCAAATTGAGTACTCTAGTCAGTTACTCCTTTAGAGTCATTCCCTCTTCGCTTGTAAGAGCTAAAGGTAGTTTGAAATAAGTATTTATTTACTGTTAAGTCTACAATATCACTGATAACTTGCGAGTGAGATCAGTGATGAAGTGATACTGTCCCCTGTTTTTTGACCCTGAATCTTGTATTGAATTGCACGCTTTAATGCCGAACTGAAAATTGATATGGCTTTAGTTACAGTTTGTAGTTCAATACTTCAATTGGTTTAAGCAACTAAAACTGGCCGTTGAACCGTAGTTGAACTGGATAATTAGACCAGAGATATAGATGGTTCCCACTTCATAGTTCGACCTCTTTGAATGGGTTGGTCTGGTCTGTCAGTCTGTGGTTCCAAAATTTGATTGTATTGTGTTGAGGGAAGGGGCTTCCCCATATATGTGTTCCAGTCATACTTACTCTCAGACAAATAGTCCCTTTACTTATAGTATGCAATGCATTGTCTGATAGACAGCTTGTTATTTTCTTGAGCTAGTCAGGAAAACGGTAGATCTTGATGCGTATTCACCACCTCGAGAGCTTCTTCAGATACTTCCTCCCAAGTCATCTATTAGAGGGTCAGATATTGGTTCACAAATTGGACCCAATAACCCAAAATTCGCAATGGTATGTTCAGGTGCTTTTCCAGCTTAGCTTTTTATTTATTGCTTCTTTATCCACATATAATAATCTATTACTGAAAATTCAAAACCTAATTGCAACTTAACTACATATACTTATGATTCTTCAACAGGGAATGCAAGCTCTTTTGGATCTCATTTTTGCAGTTGAGGGGTCTGTCTCGGATGCTGCGAAATATCTTGGGTATTTGATATATGCTTTAAGTATTATTTATTTATTTATTTGGGTGTCATTGATTATGTGAAGTCTCGTTAGTTACTACGGCATTTATGATTTAGGAGGCCATTTATGGGGTGAAAATGTATCTTTTACCTAATACCAACATCTAAAAGAATAATTGTTTTTACTTGCCATTGAATGTATGGCAAAGAATTTGATACAAATCTGATTATTGTTAATAAAAGTTTATGGAAGGAAATAATGGTAATTTGTTACTTGTCATATAAACATGAAGCAGTTACCCCCTTTAAATTATACTAATGTGATATACTTCTAGGTATATAGATGATTATTTTAATTATTGGTTTAGCCTTAGTTTTGTGGATACAAACATGGTTCAAGTGATTCCTTGATTTATACTGAGCCAAGAAAGAAAACGTACTGAGTATAATTTCGGAGGTCTAATACAAGGCACAACAGAAGTTTTAAGGGAAGGTGTTTGTGTAGATGTGAGGGAGCGAAATTCAATTATCGAGAGATAGTGAATCTGGTCTGTTAAAGGGAATGTTTCTCAGTATGGAGCGGACCAAGTTCAGCATAATGGTCTCAGTGTGTAGTGCCTGAAATTCATTCTTTGGCTAGGAGCTTCTGCTGTCATTTTACTTTAATATCTTTGCTTTTTTATTCATACAATATTTTTTAGATCTGTTCTGTTCGAACAGTCCTACAATTGTTTTGGTATTTGCTAATTATATTGCAGGTTATCAACTGGAGCAGTGTCTCGGTTAATCCTATCTGATGATTTACTTAGAAAGGAAGTAAATGATCTGCGGGCATCAAAGGTATACCTTTTGACATTTTATTAAACTAACCAATAGACCTAATAAATACCTTTAGGCTAATTCTATCTCATCAGTTCAGGTTTAATTTAATAATAAATAACATAAAAATTAATGAATTTTACAGACAGTACTTGTTTTTAACTTTTTATTGTGTTATGTAATAATATTAAAATTAATATATACATACTAAAATGATTTACCTAATAACGCTATTTGAAGAAAATATTTAAAATTAACAAAAAGGCAAAATAGAGGGTTAGAGGAATATGTATCGGTGCAGTCTCGGGGAAGAAATTCGATAAGTAAACAGCGCATTAGTTTAGTTGTATAGTCTATTTTCTTAATCAAACAGTCTGTATGGGGTTCTTGGTGAACAGTAGGTATGTACTTTCAACTTGCAGCAGGTTTTCCTAATACATTCTTAAAGTTTTGACAGAAACTAGGAGTCTATGGTTTTTATTATGAGCAGTTAATACTGATTATACAGTTATAGTGTTATACAATGTATCTAGGAATTTACGTTTTGTTTTAGATGCCTTTTTGTATAGAAAATATATACTTTTTAGGTGATTGATTGATTTTGGTAGCTGGGAAAATTAGTTTTAGCTTGTATAGCTGCAAATCGTTGAAAATCTTGTAGCTAGCCTGAGGAGAGGCTTATGGAACATTAAAAACTCATCGCTTTAGGGTTTTTAGGTTATTGTTCACTCTCCAAACATCAAGAATGGGTGGATGTGCAATTAGTAATATCTGTTAACAACCAATAGTGGGGTTTTGACTTCTTTAATATATACTTGATGCTGAACCATGATAGTCAAATTTTCTTGTTAGCTCGTAGAATCATGTGACTTTACAACTCTTGGTGTCAAAATTGAGTTATAACTTGGGTAGACTTTCATAGATTCATAATTTTGTATAGACTTGCATATCATCACAAGCTTGAGGACAATTGGACCAGTGTATAATATAATGGTTGTTTTGAGTCTGATAGTGTCTCTAATAGGATTACCTCCAGTAGAGGAACCTGTGGGAAACAAAAAAAAAGAAGATCCAAAATGCAACAATTGAATGATAAGGCTCCATAATGCACAAAACATTAATCTCACAGTTGTAGCACTTGACTACATCCTAATGTGAACCCAAATATCTGCATCTTGCATCCAAAGGAGGTAAATGATGCTGTATTGGGTTTCAACTCCATAGCTCCTAGCATAAACTAAGATGCGATGAAGAATACATGAACAAACCTATCGTTGCTTGTAAATAAACCACTTGGCAATGAACAAACCTATCCTGCATCATCATCATCAAGCAGTTATTAGGCAGTCTTCAGTCTTTTGTAATTTTGAACCTTTTGATTTGTCAATTTGTCCATCGATTTTGATCTTGTTACGCTCATCTTTGTGTGTTGACTTGTGAACCTATCTTGTATGGTGAAGGATCTTACGTCGCACGAGGTCATTGTAGGTAATAACTCTTATTTGTTATAATAATTGTGTGCTCTGGTAACTGGCAAGTAACCTCATCAACCAAATACAATTAAAAAAGTATCTTGTAGTAAATGATTTCTCATGTGTATTGGTTGTTGAGAATCCAACATAGGATGAGATATGACTTGAAAATATGTTTATAAATGGGAGGCATCCTTCACCATACAGACCTAATATAAAAATTTAATATAATATTAGAGATTCAATATCTGTTCGGCCACCCGCTATCGGGCTACTCAGGTCCACTCCAAATGTCCATTCCTAGACATGAAGTGTGTGTGTTGAGAGTCCCATATTGAATGAGATATGACCTGAAAATATATTTATAAATAGGAGACATTCATTACCTTACAAGCTGATTTTGTATAAATGATTTAGGCCTAACATAAAACCTGATATTGGTTGAAAAGAAATGGCTGTTTTCAATCATTATTCCTGCTCATTTCAATACAACTTTTAGTTTCCATACCCATAGTGAAGAATCTTGATGGAAATTATAAATTTCATATTTGATGTATTCTAGTTATTTCGTCCTGGAACCTTGTACCTAAGGAATGCTGGGAAATGTTGTTGAATTTGGAAATGCAAGACAATCCATATTTTGTTTCTTATCCAAAAAGAATTAAAAAATTCTTGTGAAATATGCTTCCTTATTCTATAAAATTTGTTGTTAAGTTAGATTTTGAATTAGATACAGTATGGGTTTTTTCTGTTACAGTAAAAAAGAAAAAGACAAATCCTTCTCTTTTATGAAGTGCTGTTACATTTGTTCTCAGCTTCATAGGAAAGATCTATATTTGCTTTATCTAACAAACAGTAACTTATAATCTGCTTTTTGGATCGGGAACAGGGTATGAAGCCTCTCAAGTAGAAGCTCGAAAACCCGACACAATTGCAAAGGTTGAAAATGAACAACAATATAGAAGCTGATGAGATTGTGAAGAGAGCTCATTCTTCAGAACACAATCACTATAGTTGGATAAAACTTGTGCTTTAAGGTGAGTGCTGAAGGAATATCAAGATGATAACCTATAATAGAAGCCAAAGTTCTCTGTAGATTTTTTGAACAAGATAGCTGTGTATAAATTTTTTATTTGTACTCATGTGTGTACACTATACTATACTGTGATTATTTTTCCTTGTTTTTACAGAGCATTTAGTTGGAAAATTGTAATACAACATGCAGATATTTGTAGATTTTTAAAAAAGATAAAGATTATAAATTTATTAATTTTTTGATAGGATAATTGCTTCAGCACCTTTTTATGAAAACAACTTATGACATGTATATGAGTTGTTTTAAGCTTATTTCCATAAACTCTCTAGAATAGCTTACGAAAACAATTTATATCTTATCAGCTTATCTCTTATAAAAAAATAAAGATTTTAAATATATCAATTTTTTGACAGGATAATTGCTTCACTGCCTTTTATTCTTTGGATTAGAAACAACTTATGACATGTAGATGAGTTATTTCAAATTTATTTTCATAAGTTTTCTTGAATAGCTTATGATTACCGTTTATACCTTATATAAAAATGGTTTGACTTTATTTTATCTTTTGTTGTAGAAATAATTTATATATAAACACTTAGTTAATAAGTGTTTATGCTATAAGCGCTTAATGAAACTGTTTATACAAACTGTTATTTAATTCTCCAACAAGATTGTTATCAATCAAATTATTGTAATTCATGATTAAAGGTATACACGGGTTGGGTTGAATCAATTTTTACAATCCGATATCGAATTGATCAATTTTATTTGGGTTGAGTTGAGCTCTTAACCCGTCATTTTTACATCTTACTCGAATTAAACCAATCCGATTACGAGGAGTTGGGTTGGGTTGGATTCGCGTATCATAATTTTTTTTTTTATATTTTAAAAACAATGCAATCAAATTTAAATACTTAAATATTTAAAAAATAATGAAACTATATCACAACATATTATTCAATACTTAAAATACATTTACAAATACAATAAAACACTTAATCAATTAAAATAGCAACAAATTCTCGTATAATCTATCAATTAAATTTTAACTATACATCAATAATAATAAAAAAGATATACATGTCACGCGTTAATGAGTTCGATTCTCGGGTTCAAAATTTAAATCCGCTACTCGAACCGAAAATCATTGAGTTTAAATGGATTAATCCAAATTAGATCTTGACTTAAATAAATTGTGTCAAAATACATATTAGATTGATTTGAGTGATCAGTTTCATTGGTTTATCTGTACATGAAGAACACCGTCCATGATTCTAATCATAATTATTTATTCACTTATTGGTATCAACTCAAAAGATGAATAATACAACCCTAATTTATTGGCTGAGAAACATACATGTAATGTAATCATATTCCTCCACATTGATCTCTTCCAATTTTTCAATGGTGCTGGTATTCATGAATGCATGAACTCCACTTTATATTTTTTACTTATTTTTTATGTTTGACAAATCATAATGTTTTGGTTAAAGATGCTTTGAGCTTTTTTCTTTAGTAGTTTTTTTCACTTTTGTTTTTCTTTCACTTTTTTGCTTTGATCATTTTCTCCCTTTTTTTACCATCTTGCTTATGTTGCTGTTACTTGACTTGTGCATGTTTGGATACAGAGCAATATCAAAACTGATTTTCTTTCTTCCATGCAGACATGATTTTGGAATGTTTATAGATAGTGCGTTGGCTCTCACATTAACACGTACTCAAGTAGTAAGCTCCAAACCTTGACTTTTGTGTTTGGTCAAAAAATGACACTAACATAAATATAAACTACTTTATTATTTCTTTTTTTTTTTTTAAATTATAAATATCATTATAATTAATTCACATAACTGCGACATAACTGCGAAGTACCAGATTCGAACCTGGGACAAGAAGTTCAACCTAACAATATTGATATTTACTAATTGAACTAGGACTTAAGAATTTTATTTTGAATTGTATTTAAACTAAATTAACTATACAAAATTAATATTATTCAAAATCATATTTCACAACCATTGGCTCATATAGACACTTTGTCAATTAGAAGGCTATAAACAATTTAACATTGAAAAGGTGAATTTTAGAATGGAAAAGTGTCTCCAAAACTCTAACAAAGATCAATGCATGCCCTTATAAGGGAAAGATTATGATATTATTTTGACACGAAAAAAGAAAAATGAATATTAGTACCTCATAATTCAATTTTATATTATGTTGAGTTAACACCAATCAAGTCACTTTTGTAGTTGTATATATATGTAGATTATTTTAAACCTCTATTTAAAGAAGACAACACGGAATATTTGTGAACTATTTTCAATGATCCATCATATACTATATATAATATGATACTCTCTCCAGTCTCAAATATAAACAAAAGTATAATAATAAAAAATTAATATATTTGATTTAAATTTTAAATCAAATATATCAATTTTATTTAATTTAATTGTACTTTTATTTATTTTGAGTTTGGAGGAAACATTGTCCTACCTACCTTAACATTTTTTCATGGATATAACATTTATTATATTGATGGATATAATAGAGAAAACTCTAAATTAAATTGATGGTACAAATGCTGTTTCCATTATTATAAGTTGGAAATTGACACAAGGAATTCTAAATACCAACCAAGGATATTCCCAGTCGCCAACAGCATACACACTGTATCTGATTGGATGGTTTTTATTTATCTCCTCACAATGAATAGTCACATTAATGAAGCACTACTAGCAGTAATTAATTTAAATTTATATATTAATATTATTTTTACTCAAGTTTATATATTATTAAAAAGGGATATATATATATATATATATATATTATATAATAAAAATATAGATATATACTACTAAAGTAATTAAAATCAAATTAAAAATTGAACCAATGTAGTCACCAGTTTAAAGTTTAATGATCCAACCGTAATTGTACTGGAATTGAATTAGTAGTAATTAAATAATATTTTTATTAATTTTTAATAAATTACACCAAGCAAAATACAACTATTAAACTAAAAAATATAATAATATTATAACTTCAAAATATTCAAACTCCGTCTTAATTTTCAAATTTTTAACTGGTTATGTAATAAGTGGATTTTCAAGTTTATTCACATCGAATAAATATCTAATTTCTAATTCAACTTGTTAAACCGACTTATATAATTTGATTTGATTACTTTGGATATAACCATTGCTTTCAAGGTCTTCAAGGGAAGCATCAATTTTTTCTCTTTTGACTTGGATATTTTGTTTTCTAGGTTGCATTTGATTTAACATGAAATAGAAATTCTGGCATGACCTTAGGGAAGAAAATTGACATATAGGATTATTATTGGTATAGAATATTACAACAAAACTTTTTTATCCTTTGAATCTCAATGCTAGTGGGTGGGGCTTTAACTCTCATACCAAAAGCAATAATATGAAAGTTGCATGATTATATTTGTGAACTTGTGGATGAGATTAAAGATTTCACAAAGTCAAATTATTTTGTATGTTGCTAATGGCAAGGTAGTGAGATGCCTCAGAATCATATTCTTATAGAATAAGGTTCTTTTTTCACCTTCCACAATCCTTCACTTTTTTTTTCCTTCTCGTTGACTCTTATAAAATGACATTAATTAAACTTGTTTTTAGGATAATTAAACTTTTTTATTTATTTAGGAAAAGTATTACTTCATACAAATTGAAAGAGGACGTAGAAAATCACACAACTTTAAAGAAACTAAAATAAAAAAAAATGAATTTGTTTACGAACATCTAAGTTAATAATATAAAATAGTAAAATAAAGTGTCTATAAATGTAATAAAATCGAAGTGTCTGAAATAATCATTTCTCCGGATCTATAACATTGACAGCGTCAATGTCATTAATTGAATTTGTAATGGATCGAGATTGATCTGACAATGTGAACCAAATAACACTACACCAATACAGAAAATCAAACAATGTTGCATTTAAACAATAAATTCACCAAAAAGAACGGAAAAAAAATCTATGTAAAATTTACTTATTTAGATAAAAAAAAATGTAATCCAAAACTATCCATCTTCTATAGATGAACGAGAGAAAAAGTTTAGAGTTTAGAGATAGAAGAAAACATTAATTAATTTATATAGTCACTATATGTGCACTATAGTCCCAACCTAAGGCCCCAAGGACTTGAAAGCCTTCCAAGCCAAACTTTATTATTCCATGCTTTTATTATGATTTCGAAAGCAATCAATTCAATGTTTAACAAATGGAACTTGATTTGATCATCTATAAGCATAGTTTTTTACTCATGTTAGTTACTTAGTGCTTATCTTTAAAATTTTCCTACATGAATTTTTGTTTAGAAAAATGATTTCTTTTTTTTTTTCTTTCATAGAGGTAAAAATTAGTACATGTGCAATGAGGACTTTTAAGAAACCTCTTAGGCCATCCATTGGAGATACCAATTAGAATGTCTTTTTATTTTTATTTTTTTTATAGGTGGGTCACATATTTTTAATATTAAAATAAATAATTTTTTTTTTATATAAATATAAATGAATATCATTGAAATTCGAAGATATAGAGATTTTTAGTGAGATTTATTTAATTAAATATTAAGTACTAACGTTAAAAAATTATAAAATAAGTTATTATACACATGAGACTTATTTAAGTATTCAAATGAGAGTTCTTCGTTATAGATATTCTTGTTATTTTCTCTTACTTACGATAAATGTTATTTTAGCAAAAAAAACTATCTCAAAATAAATGTTATTTTTAGCGTAAAATTAATGATTTTTTTAATTGTACTCTCTAATTAATATTTTATGTTTATTATTATTATTAATTTTTTTATTTTATTTTGATGTAACATGTTCTTTATTTTTAGTATTATATTATATTTTATTTTACATTTATATTTATATTTATGATAATGAAAATACATTAATTATTAATTAATAAGGATAATTTAATACAGTTTCTATTTTATTTCTTTTAATTTTTCGCCTAGTCACACTTAACTTCTAGAAAATAAATTTGATTAGAGACAAAAAATGGTATAGCTACCTAGGGAAAATAAATACCCTTTGAAAGGTAAAAACTATATACTACAGAAATAAAGGGAGGTTTGAGTCAAAAAATAATAAAAAATCCAAGAATGCAACAAGTGAACTTTTCAATAAATCAATATTGATGTACTTAGCATAAAAAAAAATCCTTTATATCTTGTCACGAATTGAATAAAAAGGATATACTCTTAAATATGCAAGCATATGCCCACTCCAACGGATCATTGCTTCAAATAATTGGTACATGATTTTAACTATTTCACCCCAATCTCTTCAATTCATACTAGTACATATTGACATTGCCATTAACTTTGCAATGTTTGTTTTGGATTAGTTTTGAGATAAAAATTCATCTTATTTAAATACTAAAATAGTATGTGGTTAGATTTAGTTTGAATTCAACTTTATTAAATACATATTGAATTGAATCGGTTTATTTAATTTTTTACAAGACATAATTACATATTTATTTATATTAAGATAAAACTTAGATGTATTTTCATAGGTATTTTTTGTGTTATTTTTAACATAAAATACATCTATTATTATAATTTTTAATTTAAGTTATTGATGAGAGAGAAATTAAAAAAAATAAATTAAATAATATTGATAATAGAGATAGGTGATTACATTAAGGGTTACAAAAACTTATATAATCAATTAAATACACAAATAACTACTCTAAATTTGTAACTAACTTAACTAACTAACTAAAATATTTAAGATGTATATTTTCTTGTTATAACAAACTTTTATAAAAGTATGGACCATAAAATCATGGGTGATTATGTATACTTTAAGTTAAGAATAACACAAAAACACCTACATATGAATTTGGATGAGAGAATTTTACGAGAGAATGTAATATTTAAAGGTAATTTAAATATATATTCATCGGTATAAATTACATTGTTTGGATAATAAATTTGAAGAATTTTTTAAATGAAATGATTTTATGAGATATTATGTTAAAGCTCAATTTAGAAAATTTAAAATACCACATAAAACTTGTTTTTATTTTTGAATTCTCGCAAAATGATGGTTATAATATTTTAAAATTTACAATTTTGTTTACATATGTTCCAAAATTTGTACTTTCCCTACAATTTTTAATTATTTCAAATTGGTCTCCTTAAAATCTTCAAACTTTGCAAATCGGTCTCTAAATTGTTCTCCTTACTAATTAACAATTTTAATCGATTTCAAGCATGAAAGTTGTGCTGTGTTAATTTAGGAAGAGTAAGCATCTTTGGTATACAGAATCTAACTTTTAAGCTGTAATTCATATACAAAACAATCATCATTAATTTCTTATCCTTTTTATTTTTTCTATGTATATGATTATGTGGTTAGGAAAATAACTATTAACAAATCCAAGATATTAAGATAAAATGGTAGGAGTTTTTTCTAGCTTAACGAGAAATTTTATGTTTAAATTTAGTTATGAGAATATCACTGTTAAATTTTTGGTTTAATCGTAATTTTAATCTTATTTTTACTTATTCACGAAATTGGTTTCCTATTTTAAAAGTCAATTTTGGTCTCTCTTTCTGATTTTTTAACTAAAAAATGATGACATGAAATGTTTTAAATAACGTGACATATACTACCATAATGTAAAAAGATTAACACCCATGTAATTGAAATAAAACACAGTAAAAATTTAGCTTTTAACTTCAGAAATTTTTCATATTTTTAATAATAACATATGAATAATTAATGCACCTAGATGGTTCTATATGATAGGATTGTATGTCACGTCATTAAAAAGGTTCTATATGATAGGATTGTATGTCACGTCATTAAAAATATATCAATTCAGCATTTTTTTAGTTTAAAAATATGAGAGAGGGACCAAGTCGACTTTTAAAATAGGGATACCATTTCCGTGAATTGGTATTAACAGCTAGACTAAAACTACGATTAAATCTAAATTTTTTAAAACATTTATTTTATATTCATTGTAGTCTTATATCCAGTTCGAACTAGGATAATATTCGATTGAGATAAAGAAAAAACGATTAGGAAGGTAAATTTGACATTTGCCACTAATCTTTCATTCCAGTCACTTCAAAAGGAACAAAGAAAAGGATATATAGGCTTTTTGGTTATACCCGTTGACTTTGCACGTGTATTATTTTGCCTTTTAGTCACATAATAAAATCACACTATAAACTATTTTACATGATGAATGTTCTTGTTCATATTACAATTCTCTATTTAAAATATCAACTTAGTGTGGTGTGAATATTCTCTTTACTGGGGTCCATGACTGTATTTGCAGCTACAATAAAATAATTTTAAAGATATTTTTAATTGTATCGTAATCGTAATTGTAATAATATTTTTCTTTAACTAAATTATACTATAATATAAAGTGTGATAAATCATATTTTTTTTATTTGTCTGATTTTTTGTTGGTAACTACAATTATAATTTAAAATTATAACATAAATAAGTTATTATAACGCTTCAAAAAGTACAATTAAATGTAAAAAATGGCTATAAAAGATTTTTTTTGACATTGTGATAATAAGCATTTTAAATTAATTAAGTATGTGATGGGGGTTTGTTGTTACTCATGTGTACAAGAATTCACTATTTAATATTTATAAGAGACAACCCTTAAATATTAATAAGTTTTTTTAAGGGATAAGTCTTTATAGTTGTGTGGACATAATATGGTAAAAAATAAAAAACTCTATTTAAAATATGAAAGATTTGATTCTCTTATTAGTTTGTACTATACTTCAAATTTTTTAATTAAGGCCTCACTTTTTCTCCCCACTCACCTTTATATGTGCATATTTCTACAACTTCTCAATTCTACACATCAAATTGTTCCATTAATTAGTCTTGGTGCATTTTTGAACTTCTTCTCCTTTTTATTTTTCTTCATAATAAGAAGAAGAATAATGGTTATGGATATACAAAACAAATTTCGTTTAGCTCTTGGCACAATGAAAGATCAAGCTTCAATAGGCAAAGCCATGATGTACCATCAACAACATGATGGCTTTTCCAACATAGAAATTGCAATTCTTCATGCCACTAGTCATGGAAATGGAACCATTGATGACAAATACATGCATGAAATTCTTTTCCATGTATCAAACTCAAAAGGGTCAATTCCTTTTCTCGCCGAAAGAATTTCGCGCCGCTTATGTAAAACAAAGGACAATCTTGTTGCTCTCAAGACTCTTGTTTTGATTCATAGACTTCTTAGAGGTGGAAATAGATCATTTGAACAAGAATTATGCAAAGCATATGTTTCTGGCCATTTACAAATTAGCATAAGGTATTGTGTCACAAATAATTTTTCTAACCCTTTAATTTGTTTCCTACACAATTATGCATCTTATCTTGAAGAAAGGATGAGTTGGCTCATCAATCAAGCTGGCAAACTTGAACCAATTATGTCTAAAGGGTTAGAATTTAGAAGATATGATGAAAAATCTTTTGATATGGCATTTAGAATATTGCCTAAGTGTCAAATTCTTATTGATAAAGTTTTGGAATGTTCACCATATGATATTTTAAGGTCAAATAATCATAGTCTTGCTCATGTTGCTATGAGCAATACTTTGAGAGAAAGTTTTCAAGTTTACATGACATTTTGTGAAGGCATTGAAGCTCTTGTCAACATGTTTTTTGATTTAGAATCATCAGCTAGAGGCATAGCTTGTGAAATACTCAAGAAAAGTTGTATTCAAACACAAAAGCTTCATGATCTTTATCAAACTTGCAAAAAAGTGGTTGAAAACAAGAATTTGGAGTACCCTTTTGTTCAAATTATTAGTATGAATCATATAATGGCATTGGATCAATTTGGTTGTGAACAAAATCAAGTTGAAGCTTCAAAAGAGGTAGAGTTGGAAGTAAGAGCAAAAGAAAGGAAAAAAGATGAAGAAAAAATTGATGTAAATTTTTCAACAACACCAACACTTTTTTCATGGACACTAGAGACTAAAATAAGCAAGGTGTGGGTTGTTTTTGAAGATGAATTAGTTCCTAATGAATCACAAATCCTTCCTACACAACAAAAGGTTGGAGTTTTGATGAGTTCTTCAATGTAGTTTTGGTAGATTAAATAATTATATTAATCACTTTCTCTGATTTACAAGATCTTAAATATGGAAGAGTATATGGTGCTATACTATAGCTTTTGTAATCTATGTATAAATGTCTTTGTGATAACCTAATATTTAGAAGAAAATACAGATAGAATAGGTGATTTTGGTGTTTGAGGTGTTAACCTAGCAGGAATTATATATTTTATTGTGATGTTTTTGGATTAATTTTTGCTTAAAAGCAAAATATATTATTTTAAACTTTTGTTATTATATTTTCATATTTCAATTATTAAAGGAAATATAAAAATTATTTCAATTCTTTCGTTCTTTCATCAATCAATTAAGATATCTGTCAATCAATAAAAAATTACAAGAATTTTTAAATCCTAAAAAGGAAAGTGTCAAAGGTCACACATCAATGTCATAATAATTTGTACAAATTTCATTTCTACTACTTGAAATATTGAACGAAGACACAATCAAAGATATGTTATGACGAATGTTATTGCTTTAGATAAGCTATAAATACTCACACAAACTTGAAGTTTCAATATAAGCAATTATAAAAAAATATCAGTCTTTTGAAACTCATTTTAAAGCGCTCATATTGTAAACACATTTAGAAGTTTAAACAAGCTTTCTGATTGTTTCAAGAACAACTTGTCTTGAGTTTTCTAAAACAAATTAAAAAGCTAAATTTTTTGTTTCAATAACTATATCTTTGTCGAGTGAAGGCAAGTCCCTCAACAAAAGCAAGGTTGAGTCTTTGTTAAGAAGTTGTGTGATATATGGTGAGTGACAACCAAGAGAAATCACAAGGATTGTGTAGCAAATGTGAGTTAGAAATCTTACATTTGATAGAAAAGTGAAGGTTGAACAATATATAAGGTGAGAGGACTCATGTACGTATTGTCTTCCTAGTAAATTACCATATATCACTTGAGGTGTCCTATTTATAGCATTTTTCTCCTTTATTGTTATTATTATTGGTATTGGTTGTAGTTAGCTATGATGTTGATATTGAACTAGATTGTATTCATAGTTTGAATAATGAAAAAATTATTCAAGTGAAGAAAGGACTAGATGTCACGACCCAAAAACTGAACACCGTGATCGGCGCTCAAGCTATACTCCTAGCCTAACAAGCCTACTAACTAACTTAACAATTAAACGGTTTTTATAGTTCTAAATAACCATTTCAAAAACATATAATATTTCTCGAAATTTCGACATAATATCCTTTGTAACTTTAACGTTTTCAAATTTTAAAATCATGTTTCAAATTTTTAACTCAGTCAATATTCAAAAGGTGAATCTAAGTATTTAATACATTCCCAAATGACTTTTTAGACTCAAAATAGTTGCGAAATACATAACGACTCAACACATACTTAACAGAAGGACCATCGATCAAATAGGCCTACCAAAAAAATGATTGAGTCTTGAACCTACTAACAGTTTGCTACTCAGCTGCCTGTGAATCTGGAAAAAATGAACAACATAAAGGGGTAAGTCATGAAGACTTAGTGAGGAGACAACAACCACCACCAACTAGAAGAGAAACACAAAAAGACACGAATAATTATTTTACAATCTTGAGGCAGTTATGCTAAACAATACTACCTGAAATATAGATAATTCTCAAATAAAGTATACACATGATAAAATCATTAAACTTATAATTTAACCGTTCAGGTAGAAATATTTAAAATCCAATTCATAAAGAAGTGAAATCAAAATGAGCAACCTTAAAAAATCAAACAAGTAAAAACATAATTTTTTTTTTAGAACCAAGAGGTGGCTTCATCTCACTGATAACCCTCTTCTCCTAAGAGTGATATTTCTCTTAGGGGTGGCTCCATCTAACAGATAGCCCTCTCTTTTCGATCCCACAACGCAACATAACACATCAATTAGGGAGCTTACATCTCGTTGTTAGCCATTTCCTCTTAAGGATGATATTTCTCATAGGATACTTCTCATAGGGACGGCTCCATCTAACAGACAATTCTCCCCAATCAAAACGATGTAATTAGGTGCACCTACCTCCTTTAACGATTTTATAATTATAATAACGATTTCCAAAACACATATTTAAAGATCATTTCTCATTTTATCGTAACTCATGGAAAACATATTCAATTGTACATCAATTCAATATTTAAATATTTTATAACTCATAAATAAATCAAACTATAAACATACTATACAACAAAGACTAGGAAAATAAATAAGAATGAAATCGAGAAAAATTCAAATGTCGTGTTTTCCAATTTTTTAAATAAATACTTTAACATAGAAAATGAGTAAAATAATAATTATAGTAATAAAAATATGTGACAATGATCGTCGTCTATTCATAACTATGAAGAATTGACTAAGTTTGTTCTCCAACAACTCCCCGAGTAGTAGGCAGAACCTTAGTTAACAAATCTGAGTATAAAAAATATTCTCAAGACTTTAGAAAAAATATTCTAAAGTTTAGCTAACTACAGGGAACCATAAAAATCCTTAAAATCTACTCTAAACACCAAAATAACATTTTTTTTTAAACAAAACCACATTTTTCTCACGATTCATTCTTAGCATCAGAGTTGTGTATTTACCTCAAAGAGTCTCACTAAACACCTTTCAAAGAATGAATACTCTTCTCCTTCCTTGACTCACTAACCCTAACCCCAAAATTCTAACCAAGAGCATTTGTAGGAGTATGAGAAGTTATGTTTTTGGGGATGTTAAATTTATTTTAAGGGTTAAAAGGTTTATGTGTGCAATTTGTGTTGTGAGGTGAGTAGAAGCAAGGAGGAAAAAAAAAAGAAAAAAAATAAAAATAAAAATGGAGAGGTTGGTGTTGTTGCCAAGAGAGAAGAAAGAGGGAAATGGTGAAGTGAAAAAATGAAGCTGAAATAGAGTTTAATTTGGTGTTTTTGTTTTATTTATTTATTTATTTATTATTATTATTATTATTATTATTATTATTATTATTATTATTATTATTATTATTTGAAACGGTGCGTTTCAGATATTAACTTTGAGTGTGACCCATAATAAATTACTACATGGTTATACTCTATTTACTCTAACCCCTTTTGATATTTATTTCATGTGATTTGAACTAAATTATTTTTTGTCAAAGCATTTTAAAATATTCTTTTATACAAACTATGTGTTTATCACATAGTCTTGAAGAGAAATATATTAAACTACAATTGATTACTCAAAAAATGACCTATACAATAAACTCTAGAAATGATTGTCACACAACATTAAATACTTAAAAAAAACGTGTTTGACTCACATACAAAATGTGTATTGGAATTTGCATTCAAAGATTGATAATATTAAAATCGATTAACACAAAATACAATGGTTAATTTACACAAGAAAATATAATTTGATTGAAGGTTTTAAAATCACTTTCACTTTGATCAAATTAGTGAAGATCTCTAAAACACTTAATGAAATCATTATTGATAGAAACACATAGAAATTAAAATTTACATCATGAATTAAATATAAGATACTGAAAACAACGTCAAACATAATTTTTGACCAACAATTGAAATCAATATATGATTCAAAAACAAAAATTCCTAAGATCGCAATTTATTTATCAATTACAACACAAAACATAAAATTTGCCACCAAACACCAATTCAAACAAAATTAACATAAAATGAAACTGTAGAATTTTAAAAGTTTAGAAAAAGAGAAAATTACTCAGCAAAATAAGACGGGGAGAGAGAGAGATATAAAAGATGAGGGAGAAAAAAAAAAGTATTTTTAGTAAAGAATAAAAAAGTATTTTGGTATTTTAGATAGTCTGTACAGAGGACAAAAAGTCGTCCAATGGTTGAGCGAGGGAGGAGAATTTCAACTTTTGTCTAGTCCATTGTCCCCCAGGTTGTTCAGTCCTACAACTAGATTTTACATCAAACATGGTAATACATGAGTTGTTCTATCAGGTCCCTCATTTTTCAGCAAATCAAACACACCCCTAAAGGCACATCTCTAGAACCTTGAAGATATATCATATTCAGTCCTTCAACGCAATATTCATATGTATCCTTTTGATGATCCACATATGGAATAAATCCCTCAACAAACGATATTCCTTCGATGTTGTTTCTCACACCAAATCTTGATTGCAAGCACGGCTTGAACAAGAAAGAGCTCTCAATCTATGTTATGATCTTGAAAACATGAAATTTGTGGAACAAGTGAAAGTATTCTTACTGTTCAAAAACTTTTTGGATTGTTTATATATGATGCATGAAAAAGATTGACAAAAGAAAAAGTTTCCCATGCGAAATAACAACTTTCTAACTATCATAATTGCCTAAAAATTGTCAAATAACTTGTTTGCAGGTATTGTGATTCAATTCACACATGTAGTGTGAATCGATTCACACAGGTGTACTTCGATTGATAAAACCCTATTTTGTGGTAAGTCGATTCACAAGTCATGTGAATCGATTCACATATATGAACATAAGAAATTGAGTTATTGACATCTTTGAGTCGATTCATAAGCTTATAAGTCGATTTACAATGTTAAAAAACATTTAAGAAAGATTTTCCATGCAATTCAAAGTGTGCCAATATGATATGAACATGCAACAAAGTTTATACATTCTAAAACATGATTTTTCGTGAACTCTTTTTGATTCAAATGATATTTGTAAGAGAATGAGAATTGTTCCGGTTACACCAAAAAGTCCCACATCACTTGTAATCGAGACTAAAGATAGTTTATAAACTACTCTCACGCTCCTCAAACCACTCAGACACCTTTTCACAAAGAAAAAAACCATGAGGGCTCACGGCAAACCAAAAATGGACAATACCTCAGAGACATGTTACTGCAGACTTGAGGTTGGAACAATTGAAACAATGGTGTTGTTTGTGGGACGAACTCACGTGGGTCTCTGCCACACAATTGACATACTCTTTAGCCCCTTAGCCGAGGTTGGAACAATTGAAACAATGGTGTTGTTTGTGGGAACGAACTCACGTGGGTCTCTGCCACACAATTGACATACTCTTTAGCCCCTTAGCCTGGATCGGAGGGCTACTATTTCGGTCACACCAAAAAGTCTCATATTGCTTAGTAATCGAGGTTAATCGAGGTAAATTACTCTCATATTCCTCAAACCACCGAGGCACCGTTTTACAAAGAACAAAACCGTGAGGACTCACAACAAATAAAAAACGGAGAATACTTCATAGACGTAATGCTGTAAACTTGAGATCAAAACAACAATCAACAAAAACATATACTCACCATCTAATTAATTTAAGACCAAACTGATTGTCATATCACTCAAGATACTATGTTTAACAATTTTTGACATCCAACTATGTTAAAAAATATCTTATCTAATTTGGATTTTTTTAAAAAAAAATGATACCTAACGTGTTTCAAATTAATAATTTTGAGAAATAATTCGTAGACTTCGTTTTTCTAAAATATTAAATTGAGTGCCACATTGTTTTTAAGAATTAATTAAAATATACCTCCCCCTCGATTCATTATTATGAAAATACAATCGACATAACAAACAAGACTATTTTATGGAAAGCCTGCCAGATAGCCTTGCAAATATTAAATAAAATTAAACAACTTATTGGTTCTATAAATATATATATATATTTTTTTTTTGGTCTTTTTT
>JBBPBP010009780.1:27242535-27257680 GCA_037974735.1 Cicer chorassanicum | reverse complement strand
ATAAATGACTAAATCGGAAAAATTAAATAAAATAAAATAAAGAACTAAAACGTTAACTGCAATTAAGTTAAAGGACCACATATGCAATTTAGTCAATATAAAAATAAAATATTAAAAATTTGTAAAAAATTTATTTTTGATTTTTTAACACATTACCAAGACCCTTGTTTTACTTCTTTTCCTACCTTTTAACACCCAAAGATCGTTATAATATGTAGAAAACTCATTTTCTTAAATGTTGAATTCTTTACTAATAAAAATAAAATAATAAAACTCAGTTGGGCGCTTTACATAAGACAAACAAAACAGATTATTTTTGTTATTTCAAACCAACAAACCATCAAATTGTGAACTTTAATTATTCTTTAGCAATAGTTTATGAACTTTATACATAGACATTATTGAATCAAATAACGGAATTGGACATGTAATCAAGAAAGTACATATGTATAGGTAATATGAGTACCTATCCTATTTAGTATCTATGAAAGCTTTTTAGAGGAAGTAGCCATAGAGTTCAAAGTAACAAATAGAGAAGTTCCAAGGATTAGTGGCATCAGTAGTGGGACCTGTGAGAGCAATCCGGAAATACCTAAAGGGAAGAAGGGCATTGGGAGCAACTATGGGCCAAGATGCAAACTGACCAGGTTTACATATTGTCCCATCATTTTCATGGATTCTCAACTCCCTCCAGCTCTTTCCGTCCATTGAGCCCTGATAATTTCACACAACAATATTAAAAAATATTCATTAAAAGTACCGCATCTAATATATGATTTAAAAGATATGTCATGTCTATGTAAATTATTTTTACATCGACATCTAATGAAAATCCACTATTTTGTAACACACTATATTTTTGTAACAATGTTTTAAAATTAACGGTATGACATGATAGAATTGAAAGAACTCCAATTGAATGTTAGTGTTACACTTACAATATATACCCATCAAATATAATAATGCATTAACTCTATATAGTAAAAAGAGTTTGTTGCAAAAAGTACAAAATATAAAATAAAAGGAATGAATGATCATGTATGGTAGATTCCATATAAAATTATTTATGAAGTAAATATTTATCCTCATTCACTACCTACACTCAATCAATCACACCCATCAAATTTCTATAAATAAAGTTAAATCATTTTCCATATTTAAAATCTAAGAGTTAAATCATTATACACTAGTATTGTAAACTTTTTGTGTTAGAATTTTACACTAATAGTGTATACACATTAAATTCTTTTCATTTTTTATTCCAACACCAATCCTTTATATCTCCTTCAACTTGAACAACTGAAACAATGGCCCACAGAACAGAGATTGTGTACCTGAATATTCCAACATCTCGGAAAGGCCTTGGAGCCATCCTGCCTCATGGTATAGTAGTTGCACATAAGCTGCATTAAAAAATTTGTTTTCTTAATCAAATGCCTGATTTCAATCGAATAAAAATGATCTACTCATTGAGTTGCAATTCTACTTTTAATACTTATTTGTTAGGCGGCACTTAAATCTTCATATTAAGAGTTTTAGTTTGAAGTCAGGTAATTTGATGTTTTTCACAAACTAAAATATAGAATAAATAGATTGTTATTGTTATCGTCAGTCAACACTGATAAATATCCACTTGCTCGTGATAAATAGCACCAAAGAAATATTAGCCAACATATATACACAATCAGCATGTTATGTACCTGATGATCCTGTCCAAGATCAACCATCCACCAGGAACAATTGTGTCCATTTTCCAAACGAGGCCCGGCAAAACATGTTCCCTGTGATAGCCAAATGAAGTATTAGGAGCCATCCAAAAAATTATTAGTTCAATAATAAATCACAGTAAATAAATTTAGCATACCCGGTATGTTCTTGATGCCAAAACCTTGGGATCAGTGTATCTTGAGTGGGGACTGCTGGCTGTGATGGTAATTTTCTTTGGCTGCCACAACATTTTTTTGTGAAGAGGATGTATAAACAGTTCAAAAGACCAGCACTTACAATAAGAATTCCTAAAAACTGAAAGGTGAAAAAATAAAGCTTGATTTACCTCTGCCAAAAGAGGATTAACCCACTGGTGTTCACCATAGGATGTGCCCGCAAAGTATAGAACTCCATGGTCATCTCCATCACAAATATACTGGAGCTCCCTGTAACTAGACCGTCTATGTTGGAATCTAACACTGCAAGGACAGCCAATGAAAGTAAACTCCTGTTAGGATCTTTGTGTCATCAGGCCGAGAACGGAGAGCATACTCATTTCCAAACATACACAGAGAACTAAAAGCACAAAGAGAATATGCACAATTATAATTGAACACAAAATATGCCTAACTTGGTAGCCAAGTAATCCAATTGTGAATTGAATTTGAACTCCGGACTTATTTAGAAAACCCTAAGCAGCCAAGAAAATAATGTGTAACTTATGATATTTTTCTACACTTCCGACATTTCTTTCCATTATCCATTTATCGCCAGTGTGTCAGTGGTCATATCCATGGCAACCTTGTACTATTTATAGCTCCTGTCAAGTCAGAGTCCAAGTAAGGGCAGACCATGTGTTAAAATCTACATGTACAAAATATCATCCTCTATAACAATACTAAATACATAATTTTTGATCTTATAATTCTTCTATCTCTAGCTCCGTTTCAACTTCTACTGAAGGAAGGACGAAAGCAAATAGAATGGTGCCTGAACTAGAATATTTCCCCTCATCGTGTACCCTAGAACTGTTATCTAGATGCAGAAAACAAGGATATGAGACAAGGAAAGATAAATAGTGTAGCTTGATAGCAAGTAAGGGAGGAAGAGAATGTTTGAGTCATTGGAATTGATTGTTCTAGTATGGATCTTGGAAAGAAATTCTTCCTATCACCCATATGGGATCATGGCCATAGGTTTGTTAAATACGAATGATAGTACCCAAAAATAGAATAAAATGTTTATAATACGGTAACAAAAATAGAATTGAATTAGTTTCACAACCACAAAAGCTATTGCTATCCCCTAAGGAGACAAACTACAATGAAGAACTTACTTATTTTCATTTTCTGACCTTCCCAGTCCAGATTTAACAAAATTGATTGCCTCATTAACCTGGAAGAATATAAACAACAACACAATTAATCAAAGATAAAATTTACAAAGCCGCACTAAATATACAACCACAATCAAATGGAAGAAGACAAATATTCTTAATTGGAATAAGACAGAAAACTTACGAGACTTAGGAGATCAGGAATATTCCTGACAATGTTGCTACTCTGCAACTGCACAGTTAATACAATGGTGTAATTAGAATAAGAATGTAACTAAACCGTGTGCCTGTAAAACTGGTCATGAATGTAGAGCAGGCGAACCTTGTCAAGTAAGGAACATTGTAGTAGTGGAAATCGCACAAATGACAGCAAGTCATAAACTAACTGAAGCCTCTCACCAAAAAGGAGTTCAGGTTTTGAATTTGTTATTAACTGGTCAACCACTTCCCAGCCAAATAACTCTTTTGCATTCATGCCAAACATTAGGATTGCATTAAGAACTTTCTCTTCAGATGTCACTGTCAGATCCGGATGCTGCATCGTTCAAATATAAATTTGAGAAATTATCAGCCGGTTGCTCTAATATTACAATACGACCTACTATGACAGAGTTAGGCAATTTTCTGATGTATAGTAGATTATCTCTACACTAATATCCAGGGGATTTTCTGTTTTGGCTTTGGTTATAGAGAAACTTAGAGCTTCAAATGTGTGAATTGGTATATACAGTTCTCAAACCAAGCAACTTAGGTCCAATCCACATTGCGCATGCAGAAATTTACCAAAAATACTGTTCCAACTTTGATGGTGTATCCATATATAAGTAAACCCCAATCCTTTATACTCTATGCCCTCCTACCCATAAAACTTTTCTGAATTACATGTAAGCAAATGATACGCAAACTCTTAAGAAGATACTGTCATTTAGTTATGATCCTTGGATTTAAAATCAAATTCAACAAACGGATCAACTTCAAGAGAAACACACCTTAATGATATTGAAGAAGGTTGTATCATCTAACAAAACAAAGTCAGTACTGGCACTGATAAAATAGTCAAAGTTCATGGAAATCCTCCTCTGCAGTGTTTCTTTAACAAGTCTACATGATGGGATTGAAGAAAGCACTTGGAGGAGTGGACATACAGAGTCCTGCAACAAAGTTCAATAGTTAGCTTCAAAAGCTACGGCATTATTAGTTGCCAAAATTGTCTTCTTCCTCCTCCATTTAATTTGTTTGTATAATAGAAAAACTCTGTTGTATGACCTTCACCCCAAAAGAGGAACTTCATCCCTGCATATGATATGTAGACAACAAGTATCAATATCTTATAATTGATTAGTGTAAAATGGTTCTCTTCTCTTCTTTTGTTCTCATAAGTCCGAGACCGCAACTCTCTTCTCCAATCACTAAATCAAGTGGAATCCACAAGATCAATGATTCTAATTTCCTAGTAAGTACTGATTGCTGTTGTGAGTGAAGTTTACCCAACTACCTGTGAGAGGCATTCTAAAAGCATTTTGCAGCATTCTTGGTGAAGAAAAGTCACTCCGAATCGATCAGCCAATAGAAGGAGTTGAAGCAACAAAGAACTAGAATCAATAATGTTCTCATTCAATTGCCGATCATATAAAAAGTCAAGCATGGCTTTGAAAGCTTCTGGCGGCACATCCCGTAAAGTAACCTCTGATGACATGCTTTCACTCATTCCATTTGTAAACATCTGTCAAAATAACATCTTTAACTGACGGCTCACATGGACGGTATACAAAATATAAAGTATACCACGGCCTAAATTACATTACAAGTAAACATTGGTATAGCATGAATATTATTTGCATAAAGATAAAGTTAAGAGGGATAAAGATTAAAAAAAAAAAAGACTTGTTTCTGGACAATATGCTAGCTAACTAACATTGCAATGATCCAAGTAGAACACGTTGAATGTTGAAACTATTTACAGTGGAACTGAGATGTTAATTGATCAACATAACAAGTGACAAGAATAAATTTGAAACAAGGCATAATCCTAAACATGATACTCATTTTATTCACCTGATCAACTTTTTTAGTAGTTCTTTAGAGATTAGAATGGAAAAACTTAAACAAAATATATCACAGACATTTGAAATCCTGCCAAATGTAGAAGAAATTATTTTGGGAGATTTGGAAACATCCTTTGAAAGTTTTGCTGGAGATACAGTCCATTAATTTTGAGCTGAAATTTCACATAATTAAGCTCACTTAATACTTTAATACTTCGTCTATAAAATGAAATGTTTGATGCTTAGGTGTTTAAATCTTCTTGTTATGAATCACAAATTATGAGATAACAAATTGTGAAATTGGCTCACCTTGGCAAAGGGGATACTCCATAAGCTGAGAACAATTCTATGTGCTCGTGCAATAAACCCATAACTCTCAATATAGATGTTGACATCACTGAACTGGCCCGATAGCTTTAATTGGCCAAGTCTCTGAATGCTGACAGGAAGTGAGGGTAACGTTGAAGAATGAGGTCCAATACATGGATACGTTAACTCCACATTCTTGCCAGTGTCAAACAACTTGTTATCTCCCTTAAAACGTTCCATAACGTCTTCACATTGCTTCACCAGTGGCATGACTTCAAACTGTAGACTTATAGCCCTCAAAGAATAAAGTTGTTCCTGTGGAATCTACAAGATAGAAAGGCACAACTACCTTAATATTAACAGTAAATCAAATTAAATAAAAATAGATAGGTGTCGTTGAAACAAGAATATGAAGAATATAGAGTGGGGTGGAATAGTAAAAAGGAAGGAGAGGTACCTGGGTCCAGCCAGTGTAGATGTAGCGAAGCAGTGCATGGAGAAGCGGATAAGAAATAGTTGGTAATGTGATGGCAAAGGAGGAGAAAGGGAAGTTTCCAGAAGCAGCTAAAATAGGCTTGTGAGCAGGAACAGGTCTTTCCTCTGGACCAACGATGAATAACATATCAGACAGATCCCAACTCTCAAGAAAATTGTTGAGTCCCCATTTGTCATAGTCCATATGCATATGCAAATCCTCCTCCTCTTCAACTTGGTGATAATGGTTGGAGTTGGAGATAGGCATAGGACGAATAGTGTGTGTTAATGAGAGAACAGTAACATTTCTGTACTTGACATGTTTATCCCAACTACTGAGACCAATATACTGAACATTACAATTGGGATGAGAATCAGACCACTGGAAGACAACATCCTGGAAAGGGTATTTCCCATTACCTATGCTGATGAAGCCATCATAGATACTTATCCAATAACTCTGAAAAGTGTTGGAACTACAGAGTCCAACACCTGCCGCGTCAACAACAGTTTTACCATTGACCTCAATTCTGAGGCGTCGATTCCTATGACTTCCCAATATGATTGTGTAGTGAGGACTGCTATCTCTTTTGTAGTGGTACCCTTGACTTCCAACATTCTCTCTAAAAACCAATGTGACATCGTTGCAAGCAAATGCTTCAAAAGCCACGCATCCCCTACCTGCTTCATGGAATTTTAAATCTTCTCTCCACGCGCACTCAAACGGCGCCACAGTCAGGAATTTCTCCACCATCTTTTTAATCAAATCAAACAATTATTTCCCTCATTGTGAGTATTATTCAATATGAACGTCAATACTCAATCATCAATCAACATATACATGTATATTTATTTGAATATGGAAGCCAACTAGTAAGGTACATCGAGATGCAGTTATATATCTGAAACAGTGAAACATCAGTATCTTGAGACAGAAAGCTACTAGAACCTTTACGATATAAATAGTATTAATGTGACACCCTAAACTCTAAATTGAAATAGAGAATAAAATGCATTAGTTTTGAAAGAGATTCACTGCGGTTCAAAAATAGTGTAAAAATTTCTTTTTAAAATATAAGGTTCAGAACCCCACATTCACACTTACACAAAATGCGTACATAAAAGTTTTCAATTAAAAATCTTTTAATATCGAAAATAGCTGATGCTTATTAAAAATAAATTTCTAACATCAAAACATGTTCAAAACTTAGAAACAATTAATTTTCATTTCTGAATAAAAGATTAAAAGGTAACACAATTTGACCAATGAAGTTTACAAAACATAAATTAGTCCAAAACTCAATCAAAATACAATAGATGACTCCCACCCGGTATCACCTATCAGAGCATGGATCACTAACCGATAACATGAAATAACTGTGTTTTTGCAAACGCGCACACACAAACAACGAATAAAGTGAGCTTTGAAAAAATGTAATAGTATAAAATAATTGAGAAGAACCGTAAAAACATCAATTAAATACTGTATCACATCAATTACAATGCAAATATTTACAATTCATCACGTTTTACATCATATAACAATATCAAGGATAGATATAAATAAACACAGTACAAAATATGTCAAATATACAATTCTACAATAATTCAACTATCACACAATCTTAAAAATCAAATCAAACAACACCCTACGAAAGTGTCTAATTCATGTTTTAACCTCATAAAATTCCAAGTATTTTCATTAGTCAATTATTAAGAGCTTAGCGAGCCCCAAATTAATTGAGGAATACGGTTTTCCAATTCATCTAACTTATTTAACACTCAAGAATTCAAACTCACTCTCACCTCGTACCTTAGTTTGAAGCTTTCCTACGATATAAGCATGAAAAATAATTTTCAGCAACAATGGCAGATCGGCAGCACGATCGAACAAGTCCAGAACATCGAACGAATCCGCAAAGTCAACGAAACATGGCTGATAATTTACACAGAACATTAAAATCAATATTAAATAATTATTATTAAAAAATTTAGAAACAAAAACGGAGTCAAAACGACACAAAACAGATAGCATAAAAAAAGTCTCACCAACGTACCGGAGAGCCGACAGGGTTGGACTCAACTTCACCAAAATTAGCGAATGAGTAATGCTTTCTGAAGATTTCGACGAGAGGAATCCAAAAAAGATATCAATTTTCCCAAACTTCGACCGTAGTGACCGGAAATGTCAAAAAACAGCTCGCCTAAGGAAATAAACATGGCTATTTCCGGTGAAACGGAGTCACGATCGATGAAACTGATGCTAAAAATAGATTCAGTGGTCAAACTTATGTGAGAAATAGGTTGAAATTGATTCAAATGGCAAGAAAATCGTGAGAATGAATTTGAGAGAAGAGAGTTTTGTTTTCCTTTTTCAATGGCAGCAACGCAATGAGGAAGAAGAGCTAACGTTTTTTCTTTTTATAAACAGGAGGAGCTAAAACTCATTTTATTCATTTTAAAAGTAAATAACTCGTATAAGTTCATTTTTAACACTTCAATAATTTAAAATAGAAATTCCAAAATATTATTCATATATATTTAGATAATTATTTATAAAATTAATATAAATAATTAAAATATAACTATTTGTATGTTTATTATTTAATCAAATACACACAAAAATATCACAATAATTACTGCGACGTATATTCAAGTAAAATTATTCTAATTCTTCTCTTAAATATTCACATTCAAATATTTTTTAATAAAATAATAATTAATTTATATTATTAATTAAATCAGATGTATATAAAATTATCACACACTAAATTATGTGAAAGGAATGCTTCTGTTAATCGATCGTTAGAGTTGGAGTTGAGAATGTTTTTGTTTTTTCGACGTTTATGTCTAATATTTATTTAACAGATTTTATAGAGATCTAATTTATCTAAATTTATTTTTTTATTTTTCATTAATAAAAATAAATAAATAAGATTAATTACAACATCACCCAAATATCCAAAGAAGAAATTTAGAGTATTACAATTTTTAAAATATTAAAGTACTATCAGTTGATACCGGTACTCATATACTTTGTTTTCTATTATAAATTTAATAATTTAATGATTAATGTACACGTACCTTAATATTTTATAAAATATCGTATTTTGTATTCCATCTAATATCTTAAACCGTTTTTATCAATACATATATATATATATATAAAAAAAAAAAATTGTTAGATTAGATGAGATTAGATGAATGAATGAATAGATCTGAATCCATGTTGAGCCACATTCTTATCCAAGAAAATAAGAAAGAAATATCTATGTTGACTAAGATCCTCGTAAGCTGAATGAAATGAAAACTACAAAACATATTTCTTTGATTGTCATCTTCTGCGTATCTTAAATGATTGGACACGTGGGACCGTCCTCGTCACCTAATCCTCAACCATCCATATCTCATTCCCAACATTATTTTTATTATTATTATTATTATTATTAATTAAAAAAAATAAAAAAAATATCTAATATCTTAATTTTGTTCAGTCAATTAAATTATAGTTATAATATATCAAAATTTAAAATTTATTTTTATCTTTATTTTGTTAGGTTAAGCTCAAATCAGCAAGCAATAACAGCACAACAAGCAGTACAGCAGCGCCCCCTTTTCTCCTTTCTTGTGAAAACTCAATTTTATCTGATGGATAAAAAGATTTACTATTTTAGTTTATAAATTGAGATATAAATCTCGAACAAGGGAAAAGTTTTTTTTTCTTTTCATAAAATTAGAAGAAAAAAAGGAGGATTTTTTTTGTATAATAAAAAAAAAAGAACAGGGATTTTGTTCTAAAAAAAAAAGTCAACTTAAGAAAGAAAAAACATATAAGAAAAATGTAGAGAGATCCAAAAATACACCCCTTCCTTCATCAAATCAAGTCATAACTATAAACAAATCTAAACTCATTTTAACACCACACCCAACAAAAATCACACTTACTTTGGTGGTGGTGGTATATGTAAAATCACCAAAGGGTCCCTAGTGGTTGCAAAGGATCAAAGTTCCACTTCTCTTTATAGGATGCCTACGAAGCTATGCAATGAAGAAGTGAATGCAATTGAAGACGCCTCTTCTGATTTATGGCATATGCGCCTTGGTCACTTGAGTGAGAAAGGACTCAATATACTTGCGAAGAAAAATTTTCTTCCTGTGAAAGGTACGTCTCTAAAAACTTGCACTCATTGTTTTGTTGGAAAACAACATAGAGTTTCCTTTCATAATACTGGTCCTCATAGGAGGCAAAATATTCTTGATTTAGTTCATACTGATGTTTGTATGATGGATAGTAAATCTCTTGGTGGTGCATCGTATTTTGTTACTTTTATTGACGACCACTCTAGAAAAGTGTGGGCATTTCCTTTGAAATCTAAAGACCAGGTACTTGGAGTCTTCAAGCATTTTCATGCAAGTGTTGAAAGAGAAAAGGGAAGAAAATTGAAATGTGTTCGGTCAGATAACGGTGGTGAATACAGAGGTCCGTTTGAAGAGTATTGTAGAGAACATGGAATCAGGTTTGAGAAAACGGTTCCAAAGACACCTCAGCATAATGGTGTTGCAGAGAGAATGAATCGTACTATTAATGACAGAATCAGATGTATCCTCTCTCATGCAAAATTATCGAAATCCTTTTGGGGTGAAGCAATGAAAACTGCAGTGGATTTGATCAATCTTTCTCCTTCTATTCCACTTGATGGTGATGTTCCAAATAGAGTTTGGACGGGGAAAAATGTCTTTTACCGTCATTTGAAAGTGTTTGGCTGCAGATGTTTTGTTCACGTTCCAAGAGATGAGAGGTCCAAACTTGATAGTAAATCCAAACAGTGTATATTCGTCGGTTATGGTGATGAAGAATTTGGTTATAGATTGTGGGATCCGGTTGACAAGAAAATTATTAGAAGTTGAGATGTGATATTTCTTGAAGACCAAACTATTGAAGATTTTGATAAAACTGAGAAACAGAAACCAAATTCCAGAAGTTACATTGATGTTGCGCCTATGCCCCCTGCAGAAACTTTTGTTGATGGGGGAGATATACAGGTAGATGATGAGAATGTAACTGATGATCATGTGCCTCACCAAGATGAGCAGGTACCAGCTGAGCCACTAGACGAGTTTGAGTTGAGAAGATCTACTAGAGAACGTCAACCTTCTCAAAGATATCCTCCACACGAGTATGTGATGATCACTGATAGTGGAGAGCCAGAGTACTATCAAGAAGCTATTACAAATGTTGATAAAGAAAAGTGGTTGAAGGCCATGCAGGAAGAGATGAATTCCTTGCATGAGAATCACACATTTGATTTGGTTAAGTTGCCTAATGGCAGAAAAGCACTCAAGAACAAATGGGTATACAAGATAAAGGCAAAAGAGAATAGTTCTCAACCAAGATACAAAGCAAGATTGGTTGTGAAAGGTTTTAATCAAAGAAAAGGTATTGACTTTGATGAAGTTTTTTCACCTGTGGTGAAGATGTCCTCTATCCGAGTTGTGCTTGGGTTAGCAGCTAGCTTAAACCTAGAAGTTGAACAACTTGATGTGAAAACTGCATTCCTTCATGGTGATTTGGAGGAAGAGATCTATATGGAGCAACCAGAGGGTTTTGAAGTCAAAGGTAAAGAGAAACTTGTGTGTAAATTGAAGAAAAGCTTGTATGGGCTCAAGCAAGCACCCAGACAATGGTACAAGAAATTTGATTCTTTCATGGAGAAACATGGGTACGGTAAAACTACTTCTGACCATTGTGTGTTTGTCAAGAAATTCTCTGATGGTGATTATATTATTCTCTTATTATATGTGGATGACATGTTGATTGTTGGTCATGACACTAAAAAGATTCAATCTTTAAAGAAAGATTTGAACAAGTCTTTTGCAATGAAAGACTTGGGTCCTGCAAAGCAAATTTTGGGCATGAGAATTACTCGTGATAGGAAGAATAATAAATTGTGGTTATCTCAACACAATTACATTGAGAAGGTGTTAGAGAGGTTTAACATGAGCAATTGTAAACCTGTCAGTACTCCACTTGCTACTCATTTTAAATTGAATTCTGATCAATGTCCTACAAGTGAGAAAGACAAAGAAGAGATGAAGAAGGTTCCTTATGCATCCGCAGTTGGTAGTTTGATGTATGCTATGGTATGCACAAGGCCAGATATTGCTCATGCAGTTGGAGTTGTTAGTCGGTTTCTCTCTAATCCTGGTAAAGATCATTGGCAAGCAGTGAAGTGGATTCTCAGATACCTTAGAGGCACTTCCAAAGTGTGTTTATGTTATGGAGGTGGTAAACCTGTGTTGGATGGCTACACAGATGCAGATATGGCAGGTGATATTGATTTTAGAAAATCTACTTCTGGTTATATGATGACGTTTGCAGGGGGAGCTGTGTCTTGGCAATCAAGATTACAAAAGTGCGTTGCTTTATCTACTACTGAAGCTGAGTACATTGCAGCAACTGAAGCTTCCAAAGAACTCTTGTGGATGAAGAAATTCCTGCATGAGTTAGGCCTCAAGCAAGATAAGTTTGTGTTATTCTGCGACAGTCAGAGTGCAATCCATCTTAGCAAAAATCCGACTTTTCATGCAAAGTCGAAGCATATTGAGGTGCGGTATCATTGGATACGAGACGCACTGGAAATGAAATCATTTCTAATTGAGAAGATTCATACTGATGAGAATGGTTCAGATATGATGACGAAAACCTTGCCTGTGTCAAAGATGATATACTGTAGAAAGAATGCAGGCATGGTTGAGCAGTACCTTCCCACTTGAGTCGTGAGGGGGAGATTTGTTGGGTGGGATCACTCCCCAAGTGGAACCCACCAAGTTTATTAATATTATAATTATTATTATTAAAATGAAAGAAAAAGAAAAAAAAATGAATATATGGTTTATTGGGCTTGACCCATGTAAAGGAAAATAAAAGGAAGGAACGGGATCTCAAATCCCAAAAAGGGGCAAAGGCTAACGAAAAGGCAAACAACAGTAACCGCACGCACGGCAACCAGAGAAAAGGAAAGGAATTCAGTTCCGGTGGTGGTAATAGTTTTACTTTCTCTGAGAGTTATTTTGGTATACCCACTTTAGTGGAAGGTTATTATAAGGCTATTGTTGTTGATTGATATTCCCTATTGTTATTAGGAAGGTTGATTGATATTCCCTATTGTTATTAGGAAGACTCTGGTGTACCCATTAATTATTATAGTGGAAGTTTTTACTGGACAAGGTCCCGTGGTTTTTATTCTCTCAATTTGAGGGAAGTTTTCCACGTTAAAAATTGTGTTTGTCTCATTTAATTTTCTGTCAATTATTACTTTCTGTTTGGCCATTTATCTGCACAGGTGGGGGAAAATATTCCGCATTATTGAGATAGTTATTTCTAATTATCTCTGGTTTTTTCCCAACACTAGGAAACAAGTCATGACAGTTTGGTAGATCTAAAACTCATTGTCACAAACAAATTAATCAATAAAAATTATTTTTAAATAGTTAACTAGATGTGACATCTTTTTACTATCGAGTTGTTAAGACACAACTTGTACAGCCTGATAGTCTTAAAGCTTACATTTTAAAATAATTATTCAAATCAAATAAACTAATTTTCTTTCGCCAAAACAACTTTTGTATCAACAACAAAACAAATTTTCTTTAAAAACAATCAACACATCCGTATTTTCTACCCAATAACTACGTAGCTTTGATTTATGCATTGTACCGGGAGATACTTATGAGCAAGATTACACTCTTGTCAAACACACTAACAAAAAAAAAAATTCTTTATTTATAGCCAATTTTTATTTCAAAATTATGTTCATAAAAACACAATTTATATCTGCATTTACTAATAAGGAGAAATCAATATATTTAAGTAAACATAAATTGTGCACAATTAATTATAGAATTAATTATAGGTAACCGTTTTTAACGGATGTTGTAGGGTGCTAATATTTTCCTATACATAATCGATTTTCGAACTCAAAATTTGGTTTCAAATACTATTTTTCTGTTTTTAAGGATTTCCCAATATTTTCCCTATTTTAAAATAAATTTTGGTGGCGACTCCAAGAATTCAAAATACACTCGAAATTTTATGTCGCGACAAGTAATATTCCAATCAAGCGTAGTTTGTTTGGTTTTTTTAGTTTAATTGTCATACACTTAAGATAAAGTCAAAATTGTAGTTTAATTATTTTTAAATTTAACGATTATGATTGACAAATAATGTAAAAACTATTTACACTGATAGTATATATGAATTAAATATATTTTTATGCTATTTATTTATAGGTTTAATTGTAGTTTTAGTATTCTGTTTTTACCAATTTACGAAATCGGTCCCCGATTTTAAAATATGAGAGTTTTGGTTTCTTAATTTTGATTTTTTAACTAAAAAACAATTATGTGACATATTTTAATTAACGTGACATACGATACGGAAAATAATTAACATCGATGAAATTGCAATAAAATCCAATAAAAATTTTACTTTCAACTTCAGAAATTATTCATTTTTTTTAATTTAATTAATGACATATGAATAATTAATGCATCCAAATAGTTCTGTATTATGAAATCGTATATTGCGCCATTTAAAATATGTCAAAAATAATATACAGAAAAAATGATAAGTGACTTCATCTCATTGATAGACGTCTCCTCATACAGGTAGCCTTTTCCTTAGAGGGCAACTCCATCTAACATATAGCATTTACATCTCATTGATAACTATTTCCTCCCTAAGAATGACATCTCTCATAGGAACGGCTCCTTTTAACGGGAAACTTCCCCGAATTGAAACGATGTAACTAAGTGTCTCTACCCTATTAACGATTATTTAACTACAACAACAATTTTTCAAAACATACATTTTAAAATTATTTTCATTCTATCGTTTAGTATTCAAATATCTTATAGCTCATAAATAATTCAAACTATAAACATATTATATATCAAAGAACATTATAGTAAATAAATGATGACAAAGAAAGAATTTCAAATGTTGTGTTTTCCTATTTTTCTTAGATAAATATTTTTAAGATAGAAAACAAATAAAATAAAAAATTATAAAATAACAAAAATATGTGACAATTATCGTCATCTACTCACAATTATGAAAAATCAACTAAATTTGCTCTCCAACAATTTCTAGAGAAGTAGGTAGAGTCTCAACTAATAGATCTGATAATCAAAAATATTTTTAAGACTTTAGAAACTTTTTCTAAAGCTTTACTATCATAGGTAAACATACAAATTATTAAAATCTACTCTACTC
>JBBPBP010009780.1:27219107-27235096 GCA_037974735.1 Cicer chorassanicum | reverse complement strand
AAATGCACTTAAAACAATTGCATAAACCCTTAAAAAAATTGTTCATTATACCAATACAAAAATTGTGCTATTTAACCTTCAACATCAACATTTACTAACAAACTAATATTTTTGCCATTCCAATATATATATATATATAAAAAAAAAACTATTTAACCTTAAAATTAAATTGCAAACACGACAAAATGCATTATATAACACTTCATGAATAAAATCAAAGTAAATGGCTAGAGAAGTCACACATATGGACAAACACTTCATGCCTCCAAATTCTCAACACCAGAGTTTGGAAACTTGAACTTTTTATCAAATGTAAATCGAGCTTAAATGCTTTACAGACAAACGAATCCAATTCACTACCCACCAAATTAAATTAAATAATCATATAATACTACTGGAAGGAGTTTCAAGAGTTAGGGAGGTCAAAACTATTGGAAATGCTGTACAGGCAAACTCAACCTTTGGAGTCAAGACATGTAGTAACTACATGAATCGTCTTCCAGAAAGATGTACAAAACATCACTATTTACAACTTGTATAAAAACACTCCATTTCAGTACAGGTCATTATGTTATCTTAGGGGTAACTTTGAGGTCCTCTTGAAACAGAGTTGATACCTGGTTATCCATGTATTGCGTGCAGTGAGCCTTACTGGCAGATCTAGATGGCAGGAAAAAGTGTTGGAAATAAATCCCAAAACTCTGTAACATCATAAGCTACTTAGGGCCACTTAGAGGCAATAGAGTAAAGAAATGTAAGAAAGTAAACTTCTAATCGAAAACATAGGGCATGTTTTGGTAAAACATTATTTGATTTCATTTTATAATTATGTAAATGATTAGAAAAATTACCTTCTTTTTTCCTTGTTTTCTGTTATCAGTTATCACACGGTACTAGTATTATGTGCATCACTGTCCAGTGCAATCTTAATTTCTTTTTTCCAATTGTGCCATCTATTTAATATTATGTGCATCACTCCCAATTTATTATTCTTCCACTTTATATTTACGATAATTCGATTATACAAATAGTTAATAAGGGTAATTTGGTAAAATCACTATTCTCTCTTTCATTGATTATATTTTCTTAATTCTTAAATGTGGCAGTTATTTTGGGAAATAGAGAGCAACATTTTTGTAAACATTAGTTAAGATCATGGTTGTCATAATCATGAGACAACTCATAGGACACAGACGAGTTAACGAGTCTAAGACAAGTTGACTCGCACTCAAACTCATTTTCATGGTAGACTTGCTTGGACTCGATTAGACTCGGATAAACTCATGAGTCTGAGGTGAGTTTACGAGTTCAGTATAATTTATGAAAAAAAAAGCTCAATAGCATGTTGGACCTCATCGTTTCACTCAAAAAATCCCTAAAAGGAAGTTAGAAGATCTCTCGTGTCTCTTCCTTTTTGTTTTAGAAGTTAGAAAGCTCAAAAGAGAATCTCGCGTTCGCACCGCACATTTCTCTCTGTTCATTTTGTTGTTGTTTATATGCGTGCTCTGCTTTTGTTTCGTTCTTGTTTTTTTTCTTTATATAGTAGGAAGGAACTAGGACTTAATCTACATACTTTGCTTGCTTTATTATGGAGTTTATGTTAGGAAATCTTGGCTTCCTAACAGTTTGAAATTGGAATTTTTATGTTAATTGATGTTTTATTATGTATGTGTCATTTATAGGTTTTTTAAAATCATTACTTTCCATAGACTCTTATGAGTTTACGGATCGAGTTGCGAGTCGAGTCTATGGACCTTTCACGAGTCTACATAGACTCGCACGTCATGACAACCTTGTTCAAGATATAAAATGAAAACAAAATATTTTCTCAAACTAAACAAGTCCTTAATTACTCTAGATGCGTTAATGACAACAACAACAATTCTAAGTCAATTTTTAAGAGTACGTCATCCCTACCTCAATTATTGCCAAAACTGCATCATAATTCCAATCTTACTAGCTTCAAATTTCTGCATAAGGCAAGCCTCTTAGTCTTGGCTGCATCATTTAAAAATAATACAAATCTGAGACAAATCTATCAACAAAAATAAATGTTTAAAAGCATTTTAAACTTTGACCTTTGATTTTCTAGACTTCCAGCCTCTGACTTCCCTTGTTGGGGAAGATAAGAATATTTCTCAAAGGAATTTAAGGCAGCAACTCCATCCATACCAGAGTCGATAATTGGGGAAAAACCCTATAGCAATTCAAAAGAGGTTACCTAGCTATTTATATATCACAACCATTTCAAAAATAGAGATGAAACTTCACATGAGTATTGAATATCACAATAATCGCTTTCTTAAATTCAATAAAAACAATTCAAGATATGCAAAAGACCGTTTTGGGAAGTTTAGTTGGTCCAATCTTACCACTTCATGCAAAAGAGTAACTAACAATATGATTCAATCTTACCACTTCCTCTGAAGCACTTTTTCCTGTTTCCTCGTGGTTTTTCACTTCCAAAGACTCAGAGAAAAACAATATCTGGGGAGAATATGTTAGTAAATACTACGATTAAAAGAACAGCAAACAGAAAAAGTTGACCCGGCTGGAGCTGGACCAGTTGAAACGGCAAATTATGATACAAAAAGGCACAATTAGATGTTAGAATCAAGCACAAGTGAAACAAGGTTGTCTAATGTTGGTTGTAAAATTCACCTTGTCAAGTAACTGAACATTTGATGAATTGGTTGCCATGATCTGAACTCCGAGCAAATTGTTGGAATTACTGCAAAAGGGACAAAAAATTGTGCTGAAAACACACCCATCTTCTGGACACCATATACCCTGATCCGGTGTATTTTTAGGTATTCTATTGCAAATACGTTGATCAACGAATGAAGATTCTGTAACAATAACTGGTACACTCTTTGCTGTATCAGTGGTGTAAGTTTCCAGTCTTTTTTTCAAAAGGAATCTCAAGTGAACTTTTGATGATGAAATCAAAGAGCATGTAAGATATAGATGGTTCTCATGTAGTCCCAATGGGTTTTTGCAGAGTGAACAAAACAGCTGTAACCTTTTGTTTAGTACAGGGACAGTTAATGAACATGAACCAGGTAAATTGCTTGTTGGTAACCGAGGAGATTGTGAGTTCAAAGTTCTCCCAAGACCACATTCAGTTCCATGAGTTGCTTCTCTAACTTTCAATGAGCTTTTTGTGTACCATGTAGGAGTGCTGACACAAGATGCATCATTGTTTTCTTCTTCTTCAATGAGGTTTATAAATGGTATGACCATGGGCTTTCTTCTTTTCTGATTGTGAGAATTAACACTCAAATTCAAAGATGATTCTGTTTCTGGAATATTTTTTGCAGTTACATTCTTTTCAGGAGTGACTGTTATTGATGTTTTACTTCCAGTAGTTGAAGACACTGGAAAACTTGACAAGCGATCCATTGCAAATCAAGCAGAAACTTCAATTATGGTGGAATCTGAATTGTCATCCTTAGAGTAATCGGAGCTGGCAGCATCATTGCCAGAGCTTTCCTTGACCATGGAGGTTTCTTCATGTGCAATTGTCACAGACAATGCCCCAGTGAACCTGTATGAAATCTAAAGCATTTTAGTAGATGAAAAGATAACTTTTGTCCAGATGCAGCTGAGAATTAAGATACTAGTAGAAAGACCTATAATCATAAGGTAAAATCCTACTAAAATTTCAACTTTTAAGATTACACTTTAACAAAATAGTTCGTCCAGGCCAAAATGATCAATTGGTATCTTTATTTATTCACCCAGAAGAGAACAAACTAGAGCACTGACATTGCCAATTACATAACCACATGCTTAAAGATCGGCTATTATGAATTTATGACTAAAGGTAAATTGTTACTTTTTAAGTCAATAGATATAGAATCAGCTGAGGTTGTGTGCACTCCAAGTTGCGCTGAAAAGAAGAGTGATATCCCTTGCATGTTAATAGGAATTAACTCAGTATTTAAGAATAAACACTGGAACAATATCTATATTAACGGGAAAAAAAGGTCATGTCCTCTTATAAGTGTACAAATCAAGGAATTAAAATGCTGTAATGAATGGAGCTCTGCTCCTTGCAGTAATGGATCGCACAGAAAAACTAGAAAGAAACAGACAATATCCCGCAACCTGAGGGAGGGCCAGCTCCATAATCTCAACACCACTCAAAACTCTGGATGCCCAAGAATGCCTATAGATTACTCCTCCCCCTCCCAAATACTCACACTAATGATTCTTTTAGTTTCTTTCTCCACTCCTCCTCCTCCTCACTTTCCACATCTCCTGATGTTACATGCTTCATTTTCTCTATTACACCCGCAGACCTAGACCCCAGGTCTATTCCCCTCTTAGTTCTTTCTACTCATTGTGCTGTGCACATTATTTATGGGCCTATCAATACTCCACCCTCACAAGTTTCACCTTGTCCTCCAGGTCAAATTCAGGAAAGACTTATCACTTTGTTGGATGAGGGGAAAATAGAAAGAAATATGGTGAAACCGTGTGTTTAAACTACACATTGGAGACTCCCATTCATAGTGGGCCTGTGACATGACTGTAATTTTTTTAAATATAAGGGCCAAAGAACACAAACTTGGTGGTTTAACCAAATAAGGATTCTAGTCAACACTGAATCCTCAAATTAGATATTTTCATCATTAGGTTTAGTTAACAAAAAACACACCGTCCAATTATATCTTCAACATTAGGTTTAGTTGCCAAAAGACACACCGTCCAATTATAATAAAATGTTGAAACAAGGGGGAAAACAAGAATACCTTTCTGTCAGATTACAGCATTGTAGGTTGATATGGTCTTTGAAATTATATGTATTACTATTCCTTTGACCTGATGGCTGACTTTCAGCAAGACTGCAAGAGCTTGGTATGGGTATAGCAATGTTATCCTCAATAACTGAGGTTTCTTTCTCACCTCCATTACTAGACTTGTTCAGTTTCTGACTTTTCTTTCTTGTGAACCTTGTATTTTCATCCTTGATTTGGACACCATCACCATTTAAGTCCAAATTCTGTGTGGCATGCACTGTATTCATGCAATACCGCTCCTACAGCAAGTTAAGCAGATCAATAATTATTTTCCACCAAGCCTAGAAGGGGAACAGGGCGCACTATATCAAGGACAAATTAAGCCAATATGTCATGTACCTGGGCATTCTTAAAGAATAATTTTAGTCCTTCCAGTGACGAATCAAAACTGTCATACACTCTCAAGGGTCTTCTTAACCACTTCGAAATTAATGCTTTATTCCTTTCTTCACAAAAGCGTTCATCTAATTCCACAATAATATTTACAACAACTATGATAAAAATGTTCCAAGAACCATATCAAATAAACCTTAGTTCAAGAATATAAAAATGGGAAAAGACAACATTGAAACAAAATAACTTGATTCTAAACCAAATAGATGGCTTGTGAGATGGAACTGCCTGCTCTCGTGGTTATTTACCAATGGCATGGTGTCTACAAAAACTCAAAATAAACTTAAAGGAATCAGTTTTGAACAAGCTGATGGAAAGAGAACAGTTTTAAATTTCTATCCGGTGCTGCTGTAGACCCTTATACTGCAACCACGGGGTAGTATTCCATACTCTAGAAAACCTAGCTAATTCCACCTTCCTTCTCTTCCAAATTTAAAAATCAGTTTCTAAACTCTGAACCCAAAAAGGACAGAAACAAGATAAAAGGAGGGAAGAGAACTGAAATAATTGCTAGCTCAGCATGATTACCCAATAGGATGATTGCTCCATAATCAAGTCTATGCCGTATACAGCGCCCTACAAAATGTAAATGGTAACCAACATAACTAAAAAAATATAGAAAAGAAAAATCTGCTTTGGTTAGAATATGATAAATAAATCAGAACTAAGTTTTACCTGCTGCTTGATTTAAAGCTCGGAATGCTTGGTGGCAGTACCACTCATTTCCGCCTAAGAGATGTTTGGATGATTTGAATGTGTCATTATACTTCTTCTTTAGTGAAACATGAATATCATTTCTGTTATAATAAATCAGGCAGGCAGTCAGAGAAATGTATTCCCATTGTGGGTGCCTTATCAAGAAAAAACTTATAAGAGAAAATAAAGGACTCTTACATGTTTGGAAATGGGATACCAACAATAATCTGAGATTGTCAAGAACATACAATTTTTAGTGAAAAATTACATTGATTATTGAAAATGGAGTGTCTATACTCCATAGTCAAACCCATTGTAGGCTAGCAGCAATTTGACCACTTTAGCAATCATAATAGTTAACCTTTATTTTAATAATCTGAAAATATACCTTATTTTAATCCACCCAAGATAAACCGTGGCCAAATGAGACCTGGATATCTCCCCCTCCATAAAATGAAAAATAAATTTATAAGTAGAATGAAGGATACAACTACTCTAGCATTATCATCGGAGAAATCAATTCCTTCAGAAACCTGCACGCATTATAATAAATACAACCATATAATGAGGCCATTTCCACATTTATGCTAAAGTTACATGTTGAATAAGAGAGAACAAGGTATAAAATGGTGAAACTGTGTCTCAACTATACAGTGGAGTCAGTTTTTTAAAAGCTTAAGGCAATAAACAAAATAAATATAGAGTCAGTTTGATGGTCATGATAAGAGAGACAAGATATTAAAAGCCATCATATTTTGCCTTAATAAAGTGTTTCTTGAGTCAATAAGGATAGAATAACTAAATCTTGTCTCCTATCATATCTTGTTCGTCTAGTTAAGTTTTTATCTAGGTTGGGAGGGCTGAGTTAGAAACCAACAAGATAGGCTAAGAGTTTTGTTTCCACATTCACCCTTATAAAATAATTTCAAATCCATTAAAATATAAAAGTATTTAAAATTAAAATAAAAAAGTTAATACTAAAAACTATTAAAATTCATAGATTATAAAAATAATTAAAATTCATAAAAGTATTTAAAATTATTTTAAAAATCATATGTAATCTTTAAACATGGTTAATTTATTATTTTATACAATACAAAAATATAATAAAAAACAGTATTTATAATAAAACTAATGCTTAATTGCAGTTTTAGTCCCCCTATTTTTACTGATTCACGAAATTGGTCCCCCTATTTTAAAAGTCGACAGTTTTGGTCCCTCCCTCTAATTTTTTAACTAAAAAATGATGACGTGATATAATTTAAATAATGGGATATATGATACGACGATGTAGAATGATTAATACCCATTAAATTGAAATAAAACGCCGTAAAAATTGAAGAAAGTAAAAGACAAAATAATATAATACTTTCATGTTTTATTACTACAGCCTTAAGATGTTTATATAGGAAAAGAAATTACAATAGTAATACTGAGTAATAATGACAGAATTATAAAATTAAAATAAACATAATAATATAAAATAAAAGAGAATCAAATATGATTTCTCTTGATTCTTCAACACCCCCCTCAAGTTGGTGCATAGATATCTGTCATGCTCAACTTGGCTATAAGTCGCTCAAAATTGGGTCTTGCCAAACTTTTTGTCAAGATATCAGCAGTTTGCTGATTGGAAGTCACAAATGGCAGACATATAATTCCAGCATCAATTTTTTCTTTTATGAAATGGCAGTCAATCTCAATGTGCTTGGTTCTATCATGTTGTACAGGGTTGTGAGCTATACTTATTGCTGCTTTGCTATCACAGAACAATTTTAAGGGTGAGTCAACTTTCATTTTCAATTCGTCCAAGAGTTTACGAATCCATAAAAGTTCACAGATTCCTTGAGCCATTGCTCTGAATTCAGCTTCTGCACTGCTTCGAGCAACAACCCATTGTTTCTTACTTCTCCAAGTAACTAAATTTCCCCAAACATAGACACAATATCCAGTGGTGGATTTTCTATCAGTAATTGATCCTGCCCAATCAGCATCTGTAAATATAGAGACTTCTCTGTCATTAGTTTTCTTGAAGTACAAACCCTTTCCAGGGTTGGATTTCAAGTACCTTAAGTTCCGATAAACTGCCTCCAAGTGTTCTTCATAGGGAGAATGCATGAATTGGCTTACAACACTCACAGAGAAAGCGATGTCAGGTCTAGTGTGGGCTAGATAAATAAGTTTGCCGACTAACCTCTGGTATCTTCCAATCTCAATAGGAACACTACCTTTCTCCCAAAGTTTAGCATTTAATTCCATAGGAGTATCTGCTGGTTTACACCCACTCATCCCAGTTTCTTCCAAGAGATCTAGGATGTATTTTCTTTGAGAAACAACACTTCCCTTCTTTGAGCGAGCAACTTCCATACCAAGAAAATATTTAAGCGCGCCTAAATCTTTGATCTCAAATTCTTGTGTCAAATTTTTCTTCAACCTTTCCATCTCGACAATGTCATCTCCTGTGAGAATAATATCATCTACATATACAATTAGAATTGCAATTTTACCAACATTAGAGAACTTCATGAACAGAGTATGGTCTGATTATCCCTGCATATATCCTTGCTTTTTGACCGACCGAGTGAATTTTTCAAACCAAGCCCTTGGGGATTGCTTGAGACCATAAAGGGATTTTTGTAGTTTGCACACGTTTGAATCAAATTTATCTTCAAAGCCAGGTGAACTATCCATGTATACTTCCTCCTCCAAATCACCATTCAGAAAAGCATTCTTTACATCAAGTTGGTTAAAAGACCAATCTAAATTCACTGCCAAGGACAAGAGAACTCTAATAGTGTTTAATTTGGCAACGGGAGCAAAAGTCTCTGAGTAATCAATGTCATATGTCTGAGTAAACCCTTTAGCAACCAAGCATGCCTTGTATCTTTCAACTGTGTTGTCAGAATTATATTTTACAGTAAATACCCATTTACAACCAACAATATTCTTTCCTGTAGGTAACGTCATGACTCTCCAAGTTTGATTGTTCTCAAGAGCTCTCATCTCCTCAAGAACAGCTTCCTTCCACTTTGGAATTTTTAGAGCCTCTTGTATATTTTTTGGAATTTCTACAGCAGACAACTTAGGAGTAAATGCGGCAAATGAAGAAAACAATTTTGAGTATGACACATAATTAGACAAAGGATATTTAGTGCATGATATAACAGGTTTTCTAATTGCAATAGGAAGGTCTATATCAGGATACTCGACATGACTCTCAACAACAGAAGAAGACTTATCTGTATCAAGATGATGTGTTGGATTATCTATTGGTTCGGAATCTTGGAAGGGTCGGAGAATGGGTCCTTCATTTCTCTGTTTATGGTTTCTTCTTTCAAAGACATTTCCCTTCCAAGTAGGGTCAATTGTAGTAAACCTGCTTTGTGTCTCTTTATCTGAGTCATTATGTTGTGGCATTTCAGGTGGTCTTTCATTATTGTGATTTTGATCATTGTGATTTTGATTTGAAATTGTCGCCCCCGAATCTGTCGAAACCTCATTCATAAGTGGATTGAGTTTCAATATGGATTCTTGGGCATTTTCTTTTGGTGCATCTATATAAGTCTCAGAATTTTGTGACGACACTATATCACTTAAAGTAATGATGTTTTCAAACGTAAAAGATGAATCTTCCTTATAATTTCCCCCCTGAAGATGAATGTCAGTAAAAAATGGTTGATTTTCAACAAAAGTAACATCCATGGTTACAAAAATTCTTTTTGATTTCGGTTCAAAACACCGATACCCCTTTTGAGTTGGAGAGTAACCGGTAAACACACATTTTATTGCTCGTGGCTTGAGTTTGTCAAGGTGTTTATGTTCATGAACAAAAGCAGTGCAACCAAAAACTTTTAATGGCAAATCAGCAGAGACACTAGTCAAAGGAAAATAATTTCGAAAAACACCAAGAGGGGTATGAAAATCTAAAACTTTAGATGGCATTCGATTAATTAAATATGATGCAGTTAAAACAGCTTCACCCCACAAAGATTTTGGAATGTTATTTGCAAATAGTAAAGCTCTAGCAACCTCAAGAAGATGCTTATTCTTTCTCTCTGCAATTCCATTTTGTTGGGGTGTATTAACACAAGAACTTTGATGAACAACCCCATTTGCAAGAAAAAAATCGGACAAAAGTGTATTAAAATATTCTTTACCATTGTCACTTCTAAAGACTTGAATATTTGTTTGGTATTGAGTATGCACCATTGTAAAAAAGTTTTTGACAACCTGTCCAACTTCAGATTTTTCTTTTAATAGATAAACCGAACAAATTCTAGTATGATCATCAATAAAAGTTATAAACCATTTTTTATTAGAAAAGGTGTTTATTCTATTAGGACCCCAAACATCACTATGAATAACTGCAAACGGTTTTGATGGTTTATATGGTGTGTAGAAAAAGAAGAACGGTAATGTTTAGCAAGTTCACAAGTTTCACAATGAAATAAAGACGGATCCTTCTTAGAAAATAATTTAGGAAACAAATGTTTCAAATACGGAAAACTAGGATGTCCTAACCGTAAATGCCATAACATAATATCATCATTATTAGAAGAGACAAAAATAGATTCAAAGCAGGTACTTGTTTTTTGTTGATCTTTGAAGTCGAGTCCATTGTCAAGATAATAGAGTCCTCCACTCTCCTTAGCATTGCCAATCATCTTCCCCGTGCTCAAATCCTTAAAAGTGCAATGAGAATGAAAGAAGTTAACTTGACAATTTATATCCTTTGTTAATTTAGTAATGGATAACAGATTACATGATAAATTAGGAACATGTAAGACATCTTTTAAGGTTAACACAGGTGACAAAATAACAGAACCTTTCCCTGCAATGGCTGAAAGAGAGCCATCTGCAATTTTAATTTTGTGGTTACCTGCACAAGAACTATAAGAAGAAAATAGACTCGACTCCCCAGTCATATGATCAGTAGCACCAGAATCGATAATCCAAGTATGGCTGGGAGTGACACTAAGTAGAGCAGTATTTGGAAAATTACCTCTTTGAGCTATAGAGCAAGAAGGAGTTTGAGACTCAAGGAGTTTGTACAATTTATCTAATTGTTCCTTGGTGAAAGGAGATGGGCTTGAAGGAGACTGCTTCTCTTGATTAGAGGTACCAGCTTGGAGGGCATGACCTTCGTTTCCTTCTTTTTTCTTCCAATTTAGAGGTTTTCCATGGAGCTTCCAACATGTATCACGTGTGTGCCCTAGACGTTTGCAATGTTCGCACCATGGTTTCTTGCCATCTCTCTTCCCGTCTTCATTCTTAGTGACTAGGGCAGAGCTTTCAACCTCACCAACAGAAGGTGTCTTACCCATCATAACACCTTGTCTCGCCTCTTCTCTTCTAACTTCTGAGAACGCTTCCCGAAGTGATGGCAATGGAATCTTTCCCAATATTCTGCCTCGGACTTCATCGAGCTGCTTATTAAGCCCAACCAAGAACATGAATACTCGGTCGTTCTTCTGTCTCTTAAGAAACAAAACACTGTCCTCACAGCACTTCCAATGATCATCATAGCAGAGATCCAATTCTTGCCATAGTGTCATCAACTCATTGTAATAGGTAGTGACATCTCTATCTCCTTGTTTGGCATGCTACAATCGTGATTTGAGATCAAAAATTTGAGAAGAATTCTGAATGTCAGAATATGTTTCTTTGACTGCCTCCCAAACTTCCTTTGCAGTAGGCAAAAACATAAAAGGTTTTCCTATCATTGATTCCATATTACTAAGCAGCCAAGCGATAATAACAGAGTTCTCAGATTTCCAAAACCTGTAATTCGGATCAGTAGTGGCAGGCATTTGCACCTCTCCTGTTAGGAAACCATATTTTCCCTTACCGTCTAGTATCAATCTTGTGGTTTGGGACCATTCAACATAATTTTTTCCATTGAGTTTTTGAATTTCAACCTTGAGGTCATTAGAAGTTCCCTCATGGCCAAAAAAGTTGGAAAAACCATTGTTACATAAACCATTATTGCCGCCTTGGCCGCCGCCACTGCCGTCTGAGCCGCCCCCACTGCCGCCTGGGCCGCCGCCACTGCCGCCTGGGCCGCTGCCTAAACCAATATTGTCGGCGTTGTCGACTACTTCTGATTTTTTACCCAAACCATCGTCGCTGCTGCCACCGCTACCCATAAGGGCTGCCTTCCAAGGGGTATTTTGTGCCATAGCTCAGTTGACTAGAGCGCCAAACCCTGATGGGTTGTTTACAGAACCCTAACCAGAGCTCTTGATACCATGAAGAAAGTAAAAGACAAAATAATATAATACTTTCATGTTTTATTACTACAGCCTTAAGCTGTTTATATAGGAAAAGAAATTACAATAGTAATACTGAGTAATAATGACAGAATCATAAAATAAAAATAAACATAATAATATAAAATAAAAGAGAATCAAATATGATTTCTCTTGATTCTTCAACACTAGGAGTTCAAGGGAAGAAGGTGAAAAGTAATGATGATTTGGAAGTAATTCATTTTCCCAAATTTGGAGGTATTTCATAGCTTGTCACATAAATAAGTAGATACTAGATACTATTACTAATAGATGTTACCTTGAAGATAAAAGCACTTGTGTTAGTAGTGTGAAATTTCTTCATAAAACTTGTTGAAGCTATGTGTTTTCCAACAACATATAAAGACTAACATGCTTGTAAGATATAAGTCCTGAGTCCGAACTAAGTTCTCGATATATTTAGACAGAAAAGGAGACAAATAACAGAAGTCAGGACTACCACAAATGCATTGGCAATCATTCGAGGCTCCGTAAAAGGAAACAGAAATCAATTGGAAATTTATTTGTCAATAGGAAAGGCAGAAACAAATTAATATAAGTTATATCTCTAATATGGTTTTCATTGTAATCTATACAATGAGGACCATTTGAACTCAATACGACACACCTTCCAAATGATACATACTGTGAATCTAAATGATGTTCATTTAACATGTCACCCATCAAAAGGATAAGGGATAAATGATGTTCCTAATATTGTGAATTTTACAATCAGTATTCACAATGTTCTACTTCTCTAACTAACTAACTAACCCTTTTCCCCTAAATATTATGGACCTTGCTTTTAGGCCTCAACAAGAAAACTTATATCCATGATACCCATCAGATTTCACATGTATTCTACCTTTGTATTTGTAAAGATTCCAAAACAGTATATCAGAAATGGCAGCAATGAATCGAAATGCATAGTAATAAACCAGAGCTTATGTTCTATCAGTTACAACAACACTACCTGATTCATCCTCTTGGTCTCAATGAATATTGAAATGAAATATTTATCACATAGTTAACCATCAAGATATTTACTATTGTTGAAGGTATTGGTTATGTAATACAGTTAATACAAAAAAATACCCAACACTCATAAGACAACAATAATTTTAATATTCTACAAATTTCTCTCAAGTTGGAACTCACCAATCTACCAATTTGTGAAGTATAAACACACTTAACAAAATTGATTGAAATGATAAAATAATGTTGAAATATTCATTCAAAATAATAATGTTTAAATAGAAAAATATCTTACCTAGTTTCGGTCTAAGAGAAGACCTCTCCCAATCATTTCCCGAAGAAGTTTCTCTGCTTTTTCATTTTCATCTTTTTCAAAGAGCGAAAGAATAATTATTTCATAAGTAAAAGCATTCGGAATGCAGCCAGTGTCTTTCATTTTTGAGAATAAATCCAACGCTTCGTCCAACAAGCCCTTGTTACAAAACCCATGGATCATAATGTTATATGTATAGACATCTAGATTGTAGCATTTGACCAAAAGATCTTCAAAAATCTTTTGTGAATCCTTTATTCTTCCACTTTTACACAATCCATTGAGAAGGATATTATAGGTGCGCATATTTGGTTGAATACCATGGTCTTTAAATTTTTTCAATAATGCAATTGCCTTGTCAACATCATGGCTTTTGCATAAAGCATCCAATATAGAATTGTAAGTATATATATCAGGTGGTTGGCCCCTATCATGCATCTCACCAACAAGCTCCAAAGCATATGTAATTCTCCCCGATTTGCACAAACTATCAATGAGGGAGTTGTAAGTTACTACATCAGGAACAATTTTTCTGGACTGCATTTCTTTGAAGAGGTACATGGCTTCATCCACCATTTTAATCTTACAAAGTCTATTAATCATGATATTGTAGCTCCTAATGTTAGGAGCCACTCCTCTTTGGGCCATAATGTTGAGTATACTCTTAGCCTTGTTCACTTCATTAACTTGGAAATATCCGTCCATTAAACAGTTGTAAGTAACAATATCCGGCTTTATGTCATTTTTCATCATCACAAGAAACACATTTTTAGCTTCTTTCAACTTCCCTTCCTTACAAAATGCATCGACCAATATGTTAAAAGTATACACATCTGGTTTGATGTTTTCCAATGTCATTTTATATAACAAATCAATTGCTTCTTTTAATTGACCCATGATGCAAAAGCCACTAGTTAAAGCATTGTAAGTGACAACATTAGGAGAAATTTTCTTGACAACCATTTCAGAATATAAATCACATGCATCAGAAACAAGTTTATCTTTGCACAGACTATCAATAATTCTGTTGTACATTACTACACTAGGTTGAACCAATTTCCCATCAACTCGTCTCAGCAACTCTAGAGCTGCTCTTGTTTCTCCAACTTTACATAACCCGTTGATCAAGGTTCCATAACTAACATGGTTCAACTGAAATCCCTGCGCTACCACCTTGTCATGAAAGTGCAATGCTTTATGAACCTCACCTTTGAGACAAAAACCCTTGATGAGTGTATTCAAAGTTATTGTATCAGGATGATAACCCCTTTTGAGAATCTTTGTCAATACAGAAAAAGCAAAAGTGATATGACCCAATTGGCAAAAACAATTGATTAAGAGATTGCAATTTACTAAGTCAGGGTTGATTCCCCTAAGTTCCATTTGTTGAAAAAGGGAAATAGCAATTGAGTAATGCTTAATCTTCACAATGGAACCTAAAATCTTGCCAAATTCAATGGCTGGTGGGGTAGGATTCTTATGGAGCAAACGATTGAAGAATGAAACAGCATCAACATGATTAACATTATGAAATTGAGGGTTTAGGGTTGAAAAATAGTGTTTTGGAAATTGAAAAGGAGTAAACTTTGGAATAAAAACAAAAACAGCAGCAACATACCTAAATCTTGAAATGGACATTGGTGTCTGTCACAATCAACAAATTGTGTTTGGAATCAGATTCTCCCTTCACATTATAAAGCTTCAACGTCTTCTTCAAAAAAAAAGCTTCAATGTCAATTTCCTTGTTTTAACAAGAATTTAGTTTTGTTGCCTAAGAAAAACAAACTGTGTATCAAAGATATTTCTACTGACATTATATATACCAATTAAATTTAAAAAGAATTTAATTTTTATAAATTATAAATGTAAGAAATGTTTTATATATAATTAAGGGGTTAGACTAAAATGGTTAAATTAATGATAAATTTTTTAGAGAATATGATTTTAAATCTTAACCGAAGAAATCCTTAATTGACTGTGTTTTTTTGACCTCTTGATCAAATTTCGAAATACCAAAATCCTTAAAAAAATGTTAAACATCAGAAGATTAAGACAAAAAGTGTTATATATAAACATTCAAATTGTCAACTCATTAAAAAAAAATTAAATATGTTTTTAATCTTTATTATATTATAACAATTTAAGTTTAACCCATAAAAACAATTTATTAACTTTGAGTCTTATTTTAATTTTATAGAGACTTTTTTAAGGAACTTAAAAGTATCAGCAATTTACAAAAAGGTTTTAAAATAGGGACTAAAAGGGAATTGAAAAAAATTTACGACCAAAATGTTGATAATTTTGATAGGGACTAAAAAGAAGAATATTTTTTTTGAGATCTAACGATTGTGATTAGCTGACCATATAAATAATCATATTTCATTTTTAACGTCTTTAAAATTTTCTTTTCCCTTAAATATTTTCCGTAAACAATTTTGGTTTCTGCTTTTAAATAAACTCATATGTATTGTGTGAATTTTTTAACAATATTTTATATGAATATTTAGAAAATTATAATAA
>JBBPBP010009780.1:27184328-27216805 GCA_037974735.1 Cicer chorassanicum | reverse complement strand
TTTCGTGAAAAATATATATAAAAAATTTCTCGATAAAAAAAGTTAAGAAAAAAGTTTCAATTTTTTTAGGAAATAAACATTTTCGATTTTTTTCTCAAAAAAATTTCAAGAAAAAAATAATTTAAATTTGTTTTTGATTTTTTTCAAAAAAAAGTTTCGGTATTTTGTATACTTTTTTCGATAAAAACAAGTTTCAAAAATTTTGTAAGAAAAAAAAATATTAATTAAGGTTAAAAATTTTCGAAAATTTCATCCATGATTTTAGGAACATGTCTAGTAAGGGTGTGATGATACTTTTTTCTTTTTTTTGTTTTTTTTTTCTTCAAGGAAAATATTATGAGAATGTAAAAATATGAATGCAATTATTATATAATTAACTAAAAAAATTTACTACCTTCTGATATGCAATGATTTTATTTTAAAGAAAAATAACATGTTGTAAAAATGAAATAAAAACATATTGCAATGCATTATGATGAATATGAGATATAAATAGAGTAGGTTTTTTTTTCTTCTCAAATATGCATGTGACCTACATGATTTTTTTCTTATTTGATTGTTCTATGGTCTTTAACGTGAATCTTGACTATGGATGGCTCTATAGTTCTAAAGCGGTTCCTATAGCACACAACTTAATTCTAAAATATTAAACCAATTAATAGGTAAACTATTAAAATAAAAATATTATAGAAAATGTCAATTCTATGTGAGACTTTCATGACAATCAAAGAGAATGTACATCCAAAAGATTATCATTACATAGTGTCTAACTTATCTTAGGTAGCACTTAGTTCAAGTATAGAGCCCAGAAGTGTGCGTATCATGTTAGTGTAGTGTGTAGAGAAGTAAATAAAATAAAACAATCACCACAATTAAAATAAATTACCATAAATACATAGAATTAATACATAAATTACCATAAATACATGTAAATTACCATAAATAAACAAAAAAAATCTTGATAAAAAAAAATTCAGGAAAAACGTTTCGATTTGTTTTCAAAAAAAAAATTCAAAAATTGTTTAGGAAAAAACATATTTGAGTTTTTTCTCAAAAAAATTTCAAGAAAAAAATGATTTAAATTTGTTTTTGATTTTTTTAAAAAAACAAATTTCAAAAATTTTGTAAGAAAATGGCGGTAGCTAGGTAACATAAAACTAAAAGGGTTAATCATAGGATTAAAACAAGGTTGAACAAGGAAAGAAGACAAATATTTTTATCATTACAAAAGGCCAAGACAACATGTTTAAGTTAAAAACCACAAAACATCATAATATAAATACTATGAAAAGTTGTCATAGATTAACAATCTCAGTAGGAACCAAGTTTTGATGCACTTCTTCCTCAACCAGTTGATAGAAGAACATGATATGCAATCATCTCCATGAGTAATGATTCTTTATAATCCAATATTATGAAATTGTAGTAGTATTACTTCAACAACTCTAAAGATAATTATAATCTATCAATTTCCCTCAAGTTGGAAATCACATATCTATAATCTTAGCCTTGTTCACTTCATTCACTAGGCAATATCCATCTATTAAAGAGTTGTAAGTAACAATATCAGGTTTTATGTCTTTTTTCATCATCACATCGACCATAATTTTAGCTTCTTTCACCATTCCTTCCTTACAAAAAGCATCAACTAATAAATTAAAAGTATACACATCTGGGTCAATGTTTTCCAATGTCATTTTATTAAACATATCAATCGCATATTTCAATTGACCCATAATGCAGAAGCCACCAAATAGAGTACTGTAAGTGACAACATTAGGAGAAATTCCCTTGAAAACCATTTCAGAATATAAATCACATTAACAAGTTTATCTTTACACATACTATCGATAATCGTGTTGTACATTACCACATTCGAGCATTGGACAACACCACAAAGAAACTACTACGCAACTCAGAAGTTATTGCAGGAAATCAAGGCAGGATTAGACTAAAAATCCTCTAATATCTCTTAACAGTCAATGCTTTAAATACTAACAACCTTGTGGTTTTGCAGACAAACTAGGAGCTCAAGTGAAGAAGGAGAAAAGTAATGACGATTTGGAGGTAATTCATTTTTTCAAATTATTATCGGTGTCGACGTGTCAGTATCGTGTCTGATGCCGTATTAGTATCTGTATTTCATAGCTTATCACTTAAATAAGTAGATACTAGATACTATTACTAATAGATGTTACCTTGAAGATAAAAGCACTTGTGTTAGTAGTGTGAAAGTTCTTCATAAAACTTGTTGAAGCTATGTGTTTTCCAAAAAGATATAAAAACTAACCCCTATCTATATGGATACCAAACTTCTAATCCTAAATAAATAGGGAAATCAGGACAAATAATAATTATAAATTTATAATAATCTTACGAGATAATTTAAGATACTCTAAGATTAGAAACAGATCCTACGAGATAAACTAAGATACTCCAACATAATATTAAGATATTCTAAGATACTTTCTTATATTCTAACACTTCTTGAAGCACATGTGCAGGTTTGGGCAGGCCCTCTCAGTTGCAACAAGTTAGCAATGGTCTTATGGAATAGGAGTTCATCGAAAGCAAGAGTGACAGCATCATGGACAGACCTAGGTCTGGAACCAGGAACTTAAGTTAATTTGACTTATTTTGTTCTTTACAATCCCATGAATGCATAGCATTAAAGATACCTATAATGTTTGGACATTTTGACTATTTATATTGAAATTTGCAGCATTCAACAGAATCATCAGTTTCTTGAGAAATATCCACTGAATTAGACTCACATGCTTGTAAGATGTATGTCTTGAGTCCGAACTAAGTTCTCGATATATTTAGACAGAAAAGGAGACAAACAACAGAAGTCACTACCACAAATGCATTGCCAATCATTCGAGGTTCTGAAAAAGGAAACAGAAATCAATTGGAAATTTATTTGTCAATAGGAAATGCAGAAACAAATGAATATAAGTTATATCTCTAATATAGTTTTCATTGTAATCTATACAATGAGGACCATTTGATCTCAATACGACACACCTTCCAAATTATAAATACTGTGAATCTAAATGATGTTCATTTAACCTGTAACCCATTTAAAGGATAAGGGATAAAAAAAAACAGTTGAAAAAAGAAACTGTAAGTCCTAGTATTGTGAATTTTACAATCAGTATTCACAATGTTCTACTTCTCTAACTAACTAACCCTTTTCCCCTAAATATTATGGACCTTGCTTTTAGGCCTCAACAAGAAAACTTATATCCGTGATACCCATCAGATTTAACATGTATTCTACCTTTGTATTTGTAAAGATTCCAAAACAGTATATCAGAAATGTCAGCAATGAACCAAAATGAATAGTAATAAACCAGAGCTTATGTTCTATCAGTTACAACAGCACTACCTGATTCATCCTCTTCGTCTCAATGAATATTGAAATGAAATTTTTATCATATAGAACCATCAAGATATTACCTATTGTTGAACGTATTGTCTATGTAATACAGTTAATACAAAAAAGACCCAACACTCATAAGACAACAATAATTTTAATATTCTACAAATTACTCTCAAGTTGGAACTCACCAATCTACCAATTTGTAAAGTATAAACACACTTAACAAAATTGATTGAAATGATAAAATAATGTTGAAACATTGATTCAAAATAATAATGTTTAAATAGAAAAATATCTTACCTAGTTTCGGTCTTAAAGAAGACCTCTTGCAACCATTTCCCGAAGAAGTTTCTCCGCTTTTTCATTTTCATCTTTTTCGAAGAGGGAATGAATAATTGTTTCATAAGTTAAAGCATCTGGAATGCAGCCAGTGTCTTTCATTTTTGAGAATAAATCCAACGCTTCGTCCAACAAGCCCTTGTTACAAAACCCATGGATCATAATGTTATATGTATAGACATCTAGATTGTAGCCTTTGACCAAAAGATCTTCAAAAATCTTTTGTGAATCCTTTATTCTTCCACTTTTACACAATCCATTGAGAAGGATATTATAGGTGCGCATATTTGGTCGAATACCATGGTCTTTAAATTTTTTCAATAATGCAATTGCCTTGTCAACATCATGGCTTTTGCATAAAGCATCCAATATAGAATTGTAAGTATATATATCAGGTGGTTGGCCCCTATCATGCATCTCACCAACAAGCTCCAAAGCATATGTAATTCTCCCCGATTTGCACAAACTATCAATGAGGGAGTTGTAAGTTACTACATCAGGAACAATTTTTCTGGACTGCATTTCTTTGAAGAGGTACATGGCTTCATCCACCATTTTAATCTTACAAAGTCTATTAATCATGATATTGTAGCTCCTAATGTTAGGAGCCACTCCTCTTTGGGCCATAATGTTGAGTATACTCTTAGCCTTGTTCACTTCATTAACTTGGAAATATCCGTCCATTAAACAGTTGTAAGTAACAATATCCGGCTTTATGTCATTTTTCATCATCACAAGAAACACATTTTTAGCTTCTTTCAACTTCCCTTCCTTACAAAATGCATCAACCAATATACTAAAAGTATACACATCTGGTTTGATGTTTTCCAATGTCATTTTATATAACAAATCAATTGCTTATTTTAATTGACCCGTGATGCAAAAGCCACTAATTAAAGCAGTGTAAGTGACAACATTAGGAGAAATTCTCTTGACAATCATTTCAGAATATAAATCACATGCATCAGAAACAAGTTTATCTTTGCACATACTATCAATAATTGTGCTGTACATTACCACATCTGGGTGAACCAATTTCCCATCAACTCGTCTCAGCAACTCTAGAGCTGCTCTTGTTTCTCCAACTTTACATAACCCGTTGATCAAGGTTCCATAACTAATATGGTCCAACTGAAATCCCTGCGCTACCACCTTGTCATGAAAGTGCAATGCTTTATGAACCTCACCTTTAAGACAGAGACCCTTGATGAGTGTAGTCAAGGTTATGGTATTTGGGTGATAACCCCTTTTGAGAATCTTTGAGAAAACAGAAAAAGCAAAAGTGATATGACCCAATTGGCAAAAACAATTCATTAAGAGATTGCAAGTTACAAAGTCAGGGTTGATTCCCCTAATTTCCATTTGTTGAAAAAGGGAAATAGCGATTGAGTAATGCTTAATCTTCACTATGGAACCTAAAATCTTGCCAAATTCAATGGCTGGTGGGGTAGGGTTCTTATGGAGCAAACGATTGAAGAATGAAACAGCATCAACATGATTAACATTATCAAATTGAGGGTTTAGGGTTGAAAAATAGTGTTTTGGAAATTGAAAAGGAGTAAACTTTGGAATAAAAACAAAAACAGTAACAACATACCTAAACCTTGAAATTGACATTGGTGTCTGTCACAATCAACAAATTGTGTTTGGAAGCAGATTCTCCCTTCACATTATAAATTGTCTTCTTCAAAAAACTTTTCTTATTATTAAATTGAGAAAAAACAAACTTTGTATCAAAGATTTTTTTACTAATAAAGAAAAGTTAGAATTAAATAAGTTTTTAATCTTTACAAATAGCTATATTTTATTTTTAATTCCTCTAAAAAATTTCTTTAAACAATGGTTCTTCAAATATTTTTCGTAAATAATTTTGGTCTTTGTTTTTAAATCAATTAATATGTATTGTGTGAATTTTTAAACAATATTTTATATTAATATTTAGAACATTATAATAATCTATAACACAAAAATTTAATTTTTTTTAACAAGTGATGAATTATTTTTTAAGCTTTTAACGCTTAAAATTCAAATTTAATTCATCAAAAAATTCATAGTTAATTAATCTTTTGTTAAAAAATTATAAATTTTTGAAGGGAAGATTCTTATAATGTTATAAATATGCATGCAAAAAATTATTCAAAATTTCTAACGATGTTTATAAGTTGACTTAAAAATATTGATCAGAATTGTTGATATAAAACATTTGAGGGACCATTGTTTGAAGAAATTTTTTAAAGTGACTAAAAATGAAATTTGATATAGTTGAGGAACAAAAATTTATTTAACCTATCAATTAAATAATTTTTAATATATTTTGTCAAAAAAACTTATTTAATATATATAATTTAGTCAAATATTGCATATAATTTTATTGAGAGATTATTTGAGTAAATATTTAATCGTATCCATAAAATATAAATCAATACAAAGTGAGTATGGTTCATTGGGTCAATTGGTAGAAGGTATATTTTGTCTTTAGAGAATGACTGATTAGGAGTATGAGATTTCAAAGTTTTTAATAAAGTTATAGTACATAAATGGCATGGAGGTTAAAAACGGAGTTAGAAGGTCTCTGGGTTAAGATGTTGATCAATAAATATGGAGTGGAAGTTGAAAGATGTAGAGGAGAAGATCGAGGGAGTCTGTGTGGTGAAAGATATTTTTTGCGGGAAGAGTTGGTATTGAAGTGGAATGGTTTGATACAAAGTTGTTAAAAATTATTGGGAATGAGAGTAGTATTTTGTTTCGAAAGGATCTGTGGTTGGGTGGTGGGGTTTTGTGTGAGAAATTTAGAAGGTCATTTCATTTGTCCTTGCAACAAGAGGAAAATGTAGAGATCATGTTAGAGTTGTTGCGATTGGAGGGTGGAGATGGCAGAGACAGTTGTTTGTGTGAGAGGAGGAATTAGTGGAGCAATGTAGGATTTTATTGGCTAACGTTCATTTGCATGTTAATGTAGTAGATAAGTGGTCGTGGAAGAATATGTAAGGAGGATTGTATTCGGTAAATGAGACGTATTTTATGTTGCGGGAGTAGTTTGTTGTACGTGTCACCGCACCTCCATTTCAAGACCTAGTGTGGCATTCTTTTGTCCATTCAAAAGTATCATTATTTGTGTGGAGGTTGTTTCAAAATAGGTTGTCTGCAAATGATAATTTGTTTCGATAAGGAATCATTTCTTTTGAAGATCAACAATGTGTAGCACGTTGTAGGGAAGTTGAAACAGCTCATCGTTTGTTCTTTGTGTGTCTTCTTTTTGGATCCGTGTGGTATGGTGTTTTGAATTAATTTGGACTATTTGATGTGTTTTCTATGAATGTAATCAATCACGCTAACCAATTTGATGGTCTTTTCCATGCTGTCATGTATTGCGTCAAAAAATTAATTTAGTTTGATTTGATTTGCGGTGAGTGGACGATTTGAAATCAAGAAATGAGACGATTTTTTGCTCACATGTTTTGAATGCAAATCTTATTATTGAAGTTAAATTTTTAGCATTGAGGTTGGTTGTGACACTCTAAACCCCAAAATAGCATATATAATAATTTATACTAGATTTTTTTGAGCAAAATTTGCTGCGGATAAAGATTCCAAGAAAATAAAACTTTTATAACTAATTTAGGATATCACGTTCTTCTAAATACACATGTATCAATTCAATTTTATTTTCCAATTAAAGTTGTGTAATCTCAATGAATTCGACTTAACTATAATATCTTAATTTAATTCCAAAAACTTACTAGTACTTATATAGTTTTCATACAAAAAGTCGTTTCTAATAAAAAACAAAGGTGAAAGTAAAATACAATTTACAACTGTTATTTCCGGTATCACTTATCAGAGTGAGGTTTTTCTCGAACTTGAACTTAAAGAATCATTAATCTTAATCTGTAATAACTGCGATATCGTAGATGTAGAAAAGAAACGTCCAACTAGTAATAGCCCAAATTAATATGCAGAAGTAGAAAATAGGAGTGTAAAGAGTCGTCTGGTCTAAATTTCATTTTCTAATATTTCTAAAAGTCCTTAATAAATATATAATTTATTTAACTGATCCATGCTAGAAACTTTTTGTTCAAAATACTCATTTTAACATAATATTATTTTTCCTTAACATAGATAAATATAATTTTAACAAAAACTCTCGTATTTAAAATAATAACTATAATTATTACTATTATATTTTTCAATATAATCACATAAAAATACATCATCTTTTTAGAATAGTTACATGATAAAATAAATAAATAAATAAATATAACATGAACAATTATATTAATTACTAAATCACAATAAATATGTATAAAATCATTATACCATAACAACTATATAAAAATAAAGAAAATCGACATTATTATTATTATTAATATCTCAAGATAATTATTTGTAAAATAAATAATTAAAATAAGATATATTTAAAAATAATTAAATATAATTATATTCACATATAACATTAGTCAAACATACAAGAAAATATTACATTAACTACGAACGCACATATACAAGTAGAATCGCTTAAAATTTTATCATTTAAAATATGTGCGTTGTAATACTATTATTTTTAGATAAATATATAAAATATATAAAATAATAAAATTTAATATTTGTTATTTATATCACTCATTTAGTCTAATAAGTACAAAATTAACACATCATAGAAAACATATATATATATATAAAAAATTAATCCTAAATTTAATCAACGTATATTCTAAAATAATTTTAATATCAAATTAATTATTTAAAATCTTATTTTATTAATAAAATAAGTTATTATAAAATTTCCGGCATTACATTGATCAAATTGCATGTAAAAGAATTTTGTTATAGATATAATGCTCTCAACCCCTAATATGCATTGACATAGCTTATGCTTAATATGCATTGACTTAGTTTGTGTTTCTAGTTTATTTTTGATTATACGATAAAAAAAAATTGTACATTTTCTTTTGTTCTTATTCTAAGCCTCTCTTGTGCTTAAATCAAATCAGAGTGATTTGATTATTTTCCAAAATACAAATAAACTTAAATAGAAAATCAACTAATAAACACAATCATATCAAATCTGATTGCTATATGTCAACACCTCCCCTCAAGTTGGTGCATATATGTCTAGCATGCCCAACTTGTTTACAAGAAATTCAAAACTGGGTCTGAACAGACATTTGGTAAGGATATCAACAACTTGTTGTGAAGTATTTCAACATGTTTGGTTCGGTCATGTTGAACAGGATTTTGAGAAATACTAATTGTTGCCTTGTTGTCGCAATACAACTTCATTGGAAGATTTATAGGAAGTTTAAGCTCTTCTAAGATTCTTTGAAGCCATAGGATTTCACAAACACCTTGGGCCATTGCCCTATACTCTACCTCAGCACTGCTTCTAGCTACTACATTTTGTTTCTTGCTCCTCCAAGTAACTAAGTTTCCCCAAACAAATGTGCAATAACTAGATGTTGACTTTCTATCCATGATGGACCCTGCCCAATCTACGTCAGTAAATACCTCAATGCCTTGTTGATCAGTTTTTTGGAAAAACAGTCCCATTCCGGGGGAACTTTTGAGATACCTTAGAATACGGTAAACAACCTCTAAATGTTCTTCGTGAGGTGAATGCATAAACTAGCTCATTAAGCTAACAACAAAGGCTATATCTGGACGAGTATGAGATAGATAAATTAGTCTTCCTACTTATCTTTGATACTGAGATGTATCCACTGGATCATCACTACCATCACTACCAATTTTCTGATTAGGATCTATTGGAGTATCAGCTGGCCTACAACCCATCATCCCGATTTCTTTTAGAAGGTCTAAAATATATTTCTGTTGTGATACAACAATCCCTTTCTTTGATCTTGCAACTTCCATTCCCAAAAAATATTTTAAAGACCCAAGATCTTTAATTTCAAACTCAGCAGCAAGAGATGCCTTTAAATTTTTTTATTTCATTAGAATCATCCCCAGTGATAACAATATCATCTACATAAACGATCAATATAGCCATTTTACCTTCAGAAGAATGTTTCACAAACATGGTGTGATCGCTTTGACACTGAGAATATCCCTGCTTCTTAACAAATTGGATGAATCTTTCAAACCACGCTCGAGTTGACTGTTTCAAGCCATAAAGAGACTTTTGAAGCTTGCACACCTTTTGGTTGAATTTAAATTCAAACCCCGGGGGTGAATCCATATAGACTTCCTCCTCTAAATCTCCATTTAAAACTGCATTTTTTACGTCTAGCTGCTGTAATGGCCAATCCAAGTTAACCGCTAAAGATAAAAGAACTTTAATGGTGTTAAGTTTTGCAACAGGAGCAAAAGTTTCTGAGTAATCAATACCATAAGTTTGTGTAAAGCCTTTGGCAACTAGCCTGACCTTATACCTCTCTACTGATCCATCAGCCTTGTGTTTTATGGTGAACACCCATTTGCACCCCACAGTTCTCTTTCCTTTAGGTAGATCCACCTCTTTCCATGTTTGATTTTTTATAAGAGCACTCATCTCCTCCAAGACAACTTCTTTCCACTTAGGAACCCTTAGAGCTGGTTGTATATCTCTTGGGATCTCTGTTTTTGTAAGTTCACAAGTAAAAGCTCTAAAAGTGGGGGACAATTTATCATAAGATATAAAGTTACAGATAGGATGTTTTGTACATGCTCTTATCCCTTTTCTAACAGCAATGGGTAGACTAGAATCATCAAAGGTAGGTTCTAAATGAACAAAATAATTGGGAACAGGTTCAACAAAGACAAGATTATTATGATCACAATTTTAAGAATTTTGAAAGGGTACAACAGAATTAGAATTGGAAAGACTCTTACCTGTTGGATCCTTGGATGTTTGGCAGTGTTGAGGTTCTCTTCTCTGAGGCACTTTTTTTCTTAAGTATACGTGGTCAAATGGTTGGATACCTTTGTTTTGTTATTTTCCTCAATTTCTAGTATTTTTAAATAGTATTCTGTTATGTTACTTTTCTCACAATCTGTTTTTTTCCAAATTGTTTAGAAAATTCAAATTTGCAATTTTTAAATATTGAACATCATCTTCTTCAATTATCCCCCCTTGAAGATGATTACCAAAAAAATGAGTTTTTTCAAAGAAAGTGGCATCCATAGTCACAAAAATCTTTTTGGAAATAGGTTCAAAACATTTGTATCCTTTTTGATTGGATGCATAGCCAATAAAAACACATTTTCTTGCTCTAGGCTCAAGTTTTCCTTGATTCAGATCATGAATAAGAACAAAAATAGTACATCCAAATATCTTTAGGGGTAGAGTGTATGGAAGTTTATTATTAGGAAATAGACATGTGAAAACATCAAAAGGAGTTTTGTAATTTAAATTTTTGGTAGGCATCCTATTTATTAATTATGTTCCAGCGAGAATTGCTTCTCCCAAAAGAGACTTTGGAACCTTATTTTGAAACAACAATGTCCTAGCAACTTCAAAGAGATGTTTATTTTTTCGTTCAGCTATTCCATTTTGTTGTGGAGTATCCACACATGAACTTTGATGAATGATACCTTGTTGTAGGAAAAACTCATTTAAGTGTTTATTAAAATATTCCCTTCCATTATCATTACGGAGAATTTTGATTTTTACTTGAAATTGGGTCAAAATCATTTGAAAAAAACTTTTGAAGATACTTTCAACTTCAGATTTGTTGTCATTAAGTAAACCCAAGTTAATCGAGTGTGATCATCTATGAAGGTAATAAACCATCTTCTTCCATTAGCAGTAGGGTCCCTACAAGGTCCCCAAACATCACTATGAATTAATGTGAATGGACTAGATGGTTTATGCACCTGAGGAGAATAGGAAGAACGATGATGCTTTGCAAATTGGCAAACTTCACAGAAACACTGATCTGGATTTTTATTCTTAAAATACTCGGGAAGTAAGTGCTTCAAAGACAAAAAATTTGGGTGTCCTAGCCTATAATGCCATAACATTATTTCTTCATTATTATGAACCAAAACTGAGTTGAGACAATTACTATGAAATTCCTCTTTAAGATCAGCCTCATCATCGAAGAGATAGAGACCATTGACCTCTTTAGCACTACCAATCATCCTCCCCGATTTCAACTCCTGAAATTGACAATTAACTGGGTTAAAAATAGCCAAACAGTTAAGATCTTGTGTTAATTTGCTTATGGACAACAAGTTACATGACAAATTTGGAACATGAAGGACATTGTGAAGAGTTAGAGTTTTAGAAATAGGAATAGAACCAACTCCAGCTATGGTGGAAAAAGTACCATCAGCTATCTTTACCTTTTTATGACCTGCACAAGTACTATAAGTGGAAAACAATTTTGAGCAATTTGTCATATGATCAGTGGCTCCAGAATCGATGATCCATGGAGTTTTTGAATTTGGTTTGGAACTCAAAAGAGCATAAGAGAAAGAGATACCTTTTTGAGCAAGAGAGGATGAAGAAGTAACTGACATAGAGGTAAAGAGCTTATACAGGTGCTCTAGTTGTTCCTTAGAGAAAGGAGATGCCTCAAAGTTAACTTTATTCTCCACATTTTCTCCATTTGCAGCTTGGAAGGCCCTGCCCTCTCCATTTGGCTTATTCTTCCATTTGGCTTATTCTTCCATTTGGGTGGTTTTCCATTAAGTTTCCAACAAGTTTCCTTAGTTTGCCATGTTCGTCTACAATGACCACACCAAGGTCGTTTTTTTCTTTCTCCATTTGCTTCGTATCCCTTTGCAGCCATAGTCGAACCCTCAGTTTCTTGCACCCTTGTACTATCGGAGTTTTGCAGCATAACTTTCCTTCTGGATTCCTCCCTCCTTACTTTAGAAAATACTTCCCTCAATGAAGACAACAATTTTCTACCCAAAATTCGACCACATACTTCATCAATGTCTGGATTGAGTCCTACTAGAAACATATAAACCCTATCATTCTCTTCTCTTTTCTTAAATCTGTTTCCATCTTTGGAATTCTCCCAATCATCCTCATAACATTGGTCAAGCTCCTGCCAAAGGACAACCATGAGATTAAAGAATGTTGTGACATCTTTATCTCTTTGTTTGGACTGCCACAAACGAGTCTTAAGTTCATAAATCTGTGAGGAGTTCTCCAAGTCGGAATAACAATCGCGTACAACTTCCCACACCTCTTTTGCAGTGGAAATGATTAGGTAGGGCTTCCCAATGGAAGATTCCATTGAGTGAATCAGCCACCCAATGATTAGGGAGTTCTCTAACTTCCTTTTTTGGTAGGCTAGATCGGTCTTCTCTGGTTGAGGAGTATCTCCAGTCAAGTAGCCTAACTTTCCCTTGCCATCAAGAGCTAACTTCACAGTCTGGGCCCATTCAACATAGTTTCTGCCATTCAACTTTTGGTTTAGAAGCTGTAAACCAGAGTTTATGGATAGTGGATCATTTGTGGTAGGGGTTGACACGATTTTAGGGTCACCAGAATTTTTTTTTCTGGTATTGTAGTTTCTTGTAAGGACATGGTGAGCTGCCACAAGATCAGAGCCGAAGCTCTGATACCATGTGTTTTAGGGTGCAGCAAGGTTAAAACAGGAGGGAAGGAAAATTTCTTATTATTATTATTGAAACTGAAACAGTACAAATATATATTTATATATATATATATATATATAATGAATGTAGAATATAGTAAAAACAAATTAGAAAATAAATCAAATCCGAGTGTTTTGATTATTTCTCAAAATACAAATAAACTTAAATAGAAAATCAACTAATAAACACAATCATATCAGATCTGATTGCTATATGTCAACATATATATATATATATATACACACACACACACATATATATCTGATGTATTGCCAACATATTTTTAAATTCAACAAATATAATTTTAGTCTAATTCTTGAGACTTATAATCCTAAATAAATAGCGAAATCAGGAAAAATAATAATTATAAATTTATAATAACTAAGTAATATGAAAACCAATATTACAAGATAATTTAAGATACTCTAACATTAGAAACAAATCCTACGGGATAAACTAAGATACTCCAACATAATATTTTTAAGATATTTTAAGATACTTTATTATATTCTAACACTTCTTGAAGCACATGTGCAGGTTTTGGCAGACCCTCTCAGTAACAACAAGTTAGCAATGGTCTTATGGAATAGAAGTTCATTGAAAGCAAGAGTGACTGCATCATGGACAGACCTAGGTCTGGAACCAGGAACTTCAGTTAATTTGACTTATTTTGTTCTTTACAATCCCATGAATTCATAGCATTAAAGATACCTATAATTTTTTGAGTTTTTGACTATTTTTATTGAAATTTGTAGCATTCAACACAATCATCAGTTTCTTGAGTTATATCTGCTGAATTAGACTTACATGCTTGTATGATGTATGTCCTGAGTCCGAACTAAGTTCTCGATATATTTAGACAGAAAAGGAGACAAACAACATAAGTCAGGACTACCACAAATGCATTGGCAATCATTCGAGGTTCCGTAAAAGAAAACAAAAATCAATTGGAAATTTATTTGTCAATAGGAAATTCAGAAACAAATGAATATAAGTTATATCTCTAATATGGTTTTCATTGTAATCTATATAATGAGGACCATTTGATCTCAATACAACACACCTTCCAAATTATAAATATTGTGAATCTAACTAACTAACCCTTTCAGTATTTACAATTTTCTACTTCTCTAAGTAACTAACCCTTTTTCCCCTAAATATTATGGACCTTGCTTTTAGGCCTTGTGTTTATTTATTGGTTTTTGATAAATACTCAATTACATTGATCAATTTTAAAATGTGTCTGCAAAATGGATTAAACTAATAAATTTGCTCAATTTAAACTATTTTTAAAAATTTGCATGAAAGAAATTTGAGTCTAATATATATACGTCATATACATTGGTATGTGCAGAGCATTGTGTAAATTGGTATAGTAAAACATCATGTAAATTGGTATGGATAGAGCATCATGTAAATTAGTATGAATAGAGCATCATGTAGTTTGATATGTGTATAGGCACTAAAACTTATTTTTTCAATTTTTTAATTATTAAAATTGTACTTTTTTTATTAGGGACCTAATTTTTAAGATTAGCACATTACATCCAAAATCTATTACTTTTCGTGATGATTTATTTATATGTTTATTTTTCAGGAGAATATGAAAATTATGAAATGGAGGACCTAAATTCATTGATTTGTTTGGAATAAAAATGAGAGGTAGAGAGACATAATAGGCAGTGAGAGAGATACTAGATAGAAATTGGAGAAGGGAGATAGAGATGCATAAGAGAGTATAGAGACATATGTATATTTAAAAAAATCATGTATTTAAAAAATGTTTTTTTTTAAACAAACATGTTTTTTTGAAAATTATTTTTTATGTCCTTTATGGTCATTTCGTAGTTTAAAAAATCATTTTTACAAAATTTTATACAAACAGGTTAAAAATTATTTTTTTTAAAAAAAACATTTTTAAAATAGTAAACAAATGCATTGATCAATACGAAGTGAGTAATGTTCATTAGGTCAATTAGGAGAAGGTGTATTTGTCTTTAGAGAAGGGTGGATTAGGAGTTTGAGTTTTGAAAGTTTTTAATAAAGTTCTATTAAATACATTTTTATTTAAGCTCCAACAAACGCACATTGATCAATACGAAGTGAGTAATGTTCATTAGGTCAATTGGGAGAAGGTGTATTTGTCTTTAGAGAAGGGTGGATTAGGAGTTTGAGATTTGAAAGTTTTTAATAAAGTTCTATTAGATACATTTTTGTTTATGCTCAAACAAACGCACATTGATCAATACGAAGTGAGTAACGTTCATTAGGTCAATTGGGAGAAGGTGTATTTGTCTTTAGGGAAGGGTGGATTAGGAGTTTGAGATTTGTAAGTTTTTAATAAAGTTCTATTAGATAAATTGTGTGGATGTTAAAAACGGAGTTAGAAGGTCTCTGGGTTAAAATGTTTATCAATAAATATGGAGTGGAAGTTGGGGGATGTACAGGGGCAGGTTGAAGGATATTTTTGCGGGAATAGTTGGTATTGAAGAGGAATGGTTTGATAAAAAAATTGTTTAAAATAATTGGGAGTGAGAGTAGTATTTTGTTTCGGAAGGACCCGTGGTTAGTTGGTTGGTGGTGTTTTGTGTGAGAAATTTAGTAGGTCATTTTATTTGTCGTTGCAACAAGAGCAAAGTGTAGATATCATGTTAGAGTTGTTGCGATTGGAGTGTGTTCGAGGGTGGAGATGACTAAAGTCATTTTTATTTATGCTCAAACAAACGCACATTGATCAATACAAAGTGAGTAATGTTCATTAGGTTAATTGAGAGAAGGTGTATTTGTCTTTAGAGAAGGGTGGATTAAGAGTTTGAGATTTGGAAGTTTTTAATAAAGTTCTATTAGATAAATGGTGTGGAGGTTAAAAACGGAGTTAGAAGGTCTCTTGGTTAAAATGTTTATCAATAAATATGGAGTGGAAGTTAGGGGATGTAGAGGGGCAGGTTTAGGGGGTCTGTATGGTGAAGGATATTTTTGCGGAAAGAGTTGGTATTGAAGAGGAATATTTTGATAAAAAAAAATTGTTTAAAATTATTGGGAGTGAGAGTAGTATTTTGTTTCGGAAGGATCCGTGGTTGGTTGGTGGGGATTTGTGTGAGAAATTTAGTAGGTCATTTTATTTGTCGTTGCAACAAGAGCAAAGTGTAGAGATCATGTTAGAGTTGTTGCGATTGGAAGGTGTTCGAGGGTGGAGATGGCAAATGCAGTTGTTTGTGCGAGAGAAGAATTAGTGGAGCGGTGTAGGATTTTATTGGCTAACGTTCATTTGCAGGTTAATGTAGTAGATAAGTGGTCGTGGAATAATACGCAAAGAGGATTGTATTCAATAAAGGAGACGTATTTTGTGTTGTGGGAGAAGTTTGTCGTAGCTGTCACCACACCTCCATTTCAAGACCTAGTGTGGCATTCTTTGGTTCATTCAAAAGTATCATTATTTGTGTGGAGACTGTTTCAAAATAGGTTGTCTACAAAGGATGATTTGTTCCAATGAGGAATCATTTCTTTTGAAGATCAACAATGTATAACAAGCTGCAGGGAAGTTGAAATAGCTCATTGTTTGCTCTTTGCGTGTCCTCTTTTTGGATCTGTGTTGTATGATGTTTTGAATTGGTTTGGACTATCTGATGTGTTTCTTATGGATGCAATCAATCACGCTAACCAGTTTGATGGTCTTTTTCATGCAGTCGTGTATTGCGTACCGTAATTAATTTAGTTTGATTTGTAGTGAGTGGACGATTTGAAAATCAATAAATGATACGATTTTTTGTTCACATGTTTTGAATGCAAATCTTATTATTTAGCAAATTAAACTTTTAGCATTGAGGCTGATTGTGATACTCTAAATCCCAAAATAACATTTATAATAATTTATACTAGATTTTTTTGAACAAAATTCGCAACAGATAAAGAAAATTTGTTTCCAAGTAAATAAAACTTTTATAACTAATTTATGATATCACGTTCCTCTAAATACACATGTAACAATTCAATTTTATTTCTCAATTAAAACATTGCAATCTTAATGAACTTGACTTAACTATAATTTCTTAATTTAATTCCAAAAACTTACTAGTATTTATATAGTTTTCATACAAAAAGTCGTTTCTAATAAAAAAAGGTAAAAGTAAAATACAATTTACAACTCTTATTCTCGGTATCAATTATCAGAGCGGAGTTTCTCCCAAACTTGAACTTTAAGATTCATTAATCTGTAATAACTGCAATTTTGAAAACACAGGGTCAAGCCAATCAAACACAAACAACGAAGGAGGTGAGTTTCGAAAGCATGTTGGTAGTATGATGTAAGTAAGAAAAACACACAATTAATCATAATAAAACCGTTTCATCACACAAACATTCCTCAAGAAAAATATCACATTATAAAGTCAAAATCACTCAAGGAAAATCAAAATATTTCACTATAACATCAAATTATCTCAGAGAAATTATTATTGCATACGATACATATTAATCACAACAAAAAAACCACAAGAAAATGCAACGATATAGATGAACTTAGACTCTACTTCACAATGTGGTACCATTCTAACTCTGAAGTACTTGGTTAGGAGGTTTGATACTATGCCACTACTCGAGTGGACGGACAATTCAAATTGGCCCTGTCCTCATAGATCCCCTAAACTCAACCTGAGACACATATACGTGACATTCGAGGTAAACGTGTGTTACATGGTAGCTTCTGATATTTGGAGTGCTACCTCCAAGTCACCTAGCAATTCCCCACCCGAATACCTCTAAGGTCTAAAAATTTTGCTTTAAAGCTCAACAGTAAACCACCACGATCAGGCTCATTCAGTTGTACTTTTCCAAAATCGCTAGGCTTGTTAGGGCCTACTTATATGATGACTAAATAATCTCAATTTAAAAAATAATCAAGATCTATTTTCTCCCCTCGTTTGCCTAGACTACTCAATTAAGAGCATTATACAAGTTGAAATCATCACTATTTCATGGGTTACTTCAAAATATCACACATTATAAATCATACATCATTATTATAAACCATACATCATTATCATCATCAAAGAATCTTACAGCATACATTGCATCCATATTTTATCATCACTTCACATAAATCATCTAATCGGACGTATGCATCAAATTCATTTGAAATCAAATATCACAATAATATCAAATATCACACATTTAACGAAATTAAATCAATCAACATCATATAAATATTTATATTCCATATTTTAAGCACACAATTTTCATATTTGCACATTAATTAATTTATCACTCAAACGATTATTGTTGTACGTAGCGAGCCCCGGATGAATAGTTGAGAAATACGATGTTTCCGTTTATCTCACAATATATTATGCTCATGAACTCAAACGCTCTTTCACCCCTTACCTTATTTAGTTTTGTCAAACAAAGAAATCAATGGAAGTTTTTAGCCGCAATTGTAGATAGACAGCGTACAACGAACAAGTCCAAATAAACGATGAGTTCAAAAATTCACCAAGATGCGACTGATAAATTATGCAGAGCATATTAAATACTTAATAATAATTTTTGCAGCAAAATGAAGTCAACACGACAAAAAAAAACGGCAGAAAAAGTCTCATCGACTCGTCAGAGCGCCGTAATGGTCCGACGTCAACTTCACTGAAAAGTGCAAATGAGTAGTTCTTCTTGAAGGTTTCGACGAGAGGAATCCAACATCGACGTCAGTGTTTTGAGACGACAAACGTGGTGATCGACAAAAACAGCTCTCCCAAGGAAAGAAACGCAGTTGTTTTTGATGAAACGGAGCCATTTTCGATAAAATTGATGCCAAAAATGGATTTAGTGGGCGATTTTGGGTGGGATCGATTCAAATAACAAGGAATTGGTGGGAGTGAATTTGAGAGAAAGAGGGTTTAGCGTTGCAGTTGCTCTGTTTTTTATTGCAGATGGAGGGGTGCAGATAGCAGATGTACAGATAGAAGAGTAAAACAGTCTGTAAGGTCAAACACATGAGAGTCCAGTCTGAGACAGAAAATGGGGTGTAATGAGCAACTCGCAGGTGTAGGAAAGAAACGTCCAATCAATAATAGCCCAAATTAATATGCAAAAGTAGGAAATAGAAGTGTAAATAGTTGCTTGGTCCAAAATTCATTTTTTAATATTTCTAAAAGTCCTTAAATAATTTATTTTACTGATCCATGCTAGAAACTTTTTCTGCAAAATGCTCATTTTAACATAATATTATTTTTCCTTAAAATAGATAAATATAATTTAACCAAAAATCTCATATTCAAAATAATAACTATAATTATTACTATCATATTTTTCAAAATAATCACATAAAAATACATCATCTTTTTAGAATAGTCAAAATGATAAAATAAATAAATATAACACCAACAATTTATATTAATTACTAAATCACAATAAATATGTATAAAATCGTCATACTATAGCAACTATATAAAAATAAAGAAAATCAATATCAATATTACTAATATCTGAAGATAATTATTTGTAAAATAAATAATTAAAATAAGATATATTTATAAATAATTAAATATAATTATGTGCACACTTAACATATACACTTAAAATCACATTAACTACGAACGCACATGTACACATAAAATCGCCTAAAATCTTATTCTTAAAATATGTACACCAAAATACTATTATTTTTTAAAAAATATATAAAATAATAAAATTTAATATTTGTTATTTATATCACTCATTTAGTCTAATATGTACAAGATTAATACATCATAGAAAACACATATATAAAGAAAATTAATCTTAAAATTAATCAACATATATTCTAAAATAATTTTAATACTAAATTAATTATTTAAAATCCTATTTCATTAATAAAATAGTTTATTACAAATTTTGGGGAGTTACATTGATCAAATTGTATGTAAAATGATTTTGCTATGGATATAATCAATGGTGCTCTCAACCCTTAATTTGCATTGACATAGCTTGTGGTTAATATGCATTGACTTAGTTTGTGTTTCTAGTTTGTTTTTTAATCATACGATAAAAAAAATTTACACTTTCTTTTGTTCTTGTTCTAAGCCTCTCTTGTGCTTAAAATATTTTTTTAAAATATTCGTTTTGCAAGGTTAAAAGAAAAACATAATTCCTAGACAGGATCCATGTTGTTGGAAAATAGAACTATTTAACAATTTGGTTTTGAGAATCATTGCTTGAAACAAAACAACATAGCCAAATGAAAAAAAACAACGCCTAGAAACTGAAGAGTAAATGCCACTGCATCCCTCAACCTTTGCCAATTTCCAAAGACCCCTTTATCTTTGTCTTTTGAAGAGACTCTACAAATTTCCTTTGTCTTTTGTCTCTAAGTATCTGAGCCTAAGGATCTGGCTTTGATAATCTGGCTCTATTGGAAATGATGATGATATTAATGGAAGATTTTTGAAAATAATGATGATATTAATGAGAGCTTGTGCTGGTGTGAATTGAAAAATAAGGAAGCCTCACATAGGAGGGATAACACACTAGTAGTGTTTACAAGGTGGAGGTATGGAACTTGGGGTGTGCCCCAAGAGGTACCTCAATTTTGTAAAGAAGGAAGAACGCATACAAAATTGATCACCATACATGCGCGCACCGCCGCCGCTCTTGTCCGTCCGGCTCGGCCGCGCCTTACTTGGGCTAAGTGGTGTATTATTTTTAAGTATATAAAAAATTAATAAATTATTTATTTATTTATTTAATTTTAAACGAATGTTTGCATTTTTATCTCGCATTGATACGTTAATTACGTAATTGGTTTCCACCAAGTCAACATTCAACATCTGATCCAGTCAGTTCCTTGCCCTCGATTTCGCGCGTCAGTTCTCTGGTCAAACCCTAGCTATTTTCTCGTTTCTTGGTGGACTCGCTCATTAGATTGGAGCGCACGTTTAGTGCATCAGACATAATGGATCGCTCTTTTTTCTCTGATCCAGCTGCAGATTTTTTCTATAAATAGAGGGTTCTCCTCAGTTGGAAAAACACACCAAAAGCTCTCCGCATCTTTTTTTTTTCTCTTCTCCCCCTTTCTTTCTCACTTCTTCTCTTTCTTTTGAGTGGTGTTAGTAACATATTACGAGTGGCAGTCATTCGACTGCCATATTGAGGGTGTAATTCTAGAACGATTTTCTACGGTGTAGTAGAACTCCGATACAGTGTATTTTGGATATTTTATCTTGAGGACTTCGTGGTTGATAGTCTATCTTGCACAATTTGGGCAGTGCCTCGAAACATCTTAAAGAGAGCGACCTAGTCCGCAACTCAACACAGTAATATTTTCGGTGGCATAAATTGTTTTTTCAAAATTCAAAAATAACAGCTTTTAAGGTTTTACCTCTGAAGATAGGAATTTAAAGTCAAGTGCAACATGCTCCAATAAGCTTCCTTTAACAACGCAACTCAAAGGCAAGCATCTGACTCTGATATACAATGCTACTATTTCTCTACTAAGTTGCCTCTGACAAGTAATTCAACACCAGAAGATGATTGAGTTTGACTCTAAACTTCACACTACTTCTGAGTCAACGAATTTGACTATGATAAAAACCCCGACACTGGAAGCTGACTCTAAAGACATAATTTGATGAAGGCTCAGTGCCTCTGATTGTGATACTGAAGATTCAAATGACCAAGTAGTTACTTTTGTCCACACTCTAATGGATTAAAGAAATGCAATGCAAAAAATTCATTCTGTATGTGGTAACTTACAATTCTCTTATTGATGGTTTGTGCAAATTTGAGAGATGCATGATAGAGTTCAACCACCTAATATACTCAGTTACAGTTCTATCTTGGAAATATTGTTGGGTTGGGATTTTACAAATTGTATTACATTTGCTCTAGCCAATATCTTATACTCTCATTTTATCTCATGTGGAGTAAACCTGCTTTTATCTCATGTGGTTCTGTCATAAAGTGAACTATTGTTCACGTATCAAGTAACTTAAAAAAATATCTTTTGAATACTTATACTTCTGCATAATAATTCTAATCTTACAAAGCTTAAATGTTTTAGAATACTAAACTTAAGGTCATGAAATTGTTGTGAGGAACACAGCTTAGAGATTAAATCTTGAATGCTTGAAGGAAACATGCTTCTATTTTCTGCATAATTGCTGATTTTGGTTACATGTGGTGTTAAATCGTTGATTTCTACAAGAAATAGAAGAATGTATAAAAATAGGATATTTGATCTATCAGATTTTGACTGACCATAAATGAAAAAGTGAATGGTTATTATTTGCAAAATGTTATTTGTTTCCACCTATTATTCTCGTGTTTCTTGAGAGACTACTTCGTAAGAGAAGTAATATTCATATTTATAATGCTAGAAGAAAATATAATTAGCATTTCATATAAAATGCAAGAATCCATGCATTTAGTTTTTTATGATTGATTAATTGCTTTCTCAAACACAGGGGATCAGAAGACCCAGCAACATGGGGGAAAAGTATGGGAAACAGTTGGAGATCCAACAGGAGATATTGAAGATAAATGGATAGGTGAGCATCAATGATATGATTCAAATTCATTTTTCTACAATAATTTAAATAAAATATGAATCTAATTCAAAGAATTTCATTATCTTGTACTCAGTTTAGAACCTGACCAATGTTTGCGTCAGATCCATGCTTTACTGAACACTTGACAGAGACATCTATTTTTTGATAGTCTTATTCTGAATCAACATGATACTTAAAGCTCACAGATCTCAGTTTTTTGGTGTACAGATCCTGATATGCTTGAAGTTGGAAATGGTGGTATGACAACAGAAGAATATCGTTCCCATTTCAGTATATGGTCATTAGCCAAGGTAACTTAAACAAAATTTTCTGTTTTGATTACTCTATTTACAATAATGGCCTGACTCCTCTATGGAATATGTGATTTGTATGATAACAACTTTTCCTTTGCATATATAGGCTCCTTTATTGATTGGTTGTGACACTCGAGCACCGGACGACACCACAAAGAAACTACTAAGCAACTCGGAAGTTATTGCAGTAAATCAAGGCAGGATTAGACTAAAAATCCTCTAACATCTCTTAACAGCCAATGCTTTTAATACTAATAACCTTGTGGTTTTGCAGACAAACTAGGTGAAGAAAGTAAAAGACAAAATTATATAATACTTTCATGTTTTATTACTACAGCCTTAAGCTGTTTATATAGGAAAAGAAATTACAATAGTAATACTGAGTAATAATGACAGAATCATAAAATAAAAATAAACATAATAATATAAAATAAAAGAGAATCAAATATGATTTCTCTTGATTCTTCAACACCCCCCTCAAGTTGGTGCATAGATATCTGTCATGCCCAACTTGGCTATAAGTCGCTCAAAATTGGGTCTTGCAAAACTTTTTGTCAAGATATCAGCAGTTTGCTGATTGGAAGTCACAAATGGTAGGCATATAATTCCAGCATCAATTTTTTCTTTTATGAAATGGCGGTCAATCTCAATGTGTTTGGTTCTATCATGTTGTACAGGGTTGTGAGCTATACTTATTGCTGCTTTGCTATCACATAACAATTTTAAGGGTGAGTCAACTTTCATTTTCAATTCGTCCAAGAGTTTACGAATCCATAAAAGTTCACAGATTCCTTGAACCATTACTCTGAATTCAGCTTCTGCACTGCTTCGAGCAACAACCCCTTGTTTCTTACTTCTCCAAGTAACTAAATTTCCCCAAACATAGGCACAATATCCAGTGGTGGATTTTCTATCAGTGTTAGAACTCAAGTGTTCTAAATCTCTTTAATATTAGGAGAATTTGCATTTATCTCCCCTAAGGCTATTTCAAATGACACTATTACCCCTATAATTTTGAAAAAACACTCATCTCTCATATTTTAACTAAAAAAATTGTACAGAACATTTGTTTTATATCACTCTTTCAACTTTATTTGTTATTTATATATAAAAAAAATACTAGAATACACAATTTAGTTGTGCTACTAAAAACATAATCGTACATTTAAAAATTGTAAATATCAGATATATTTTATCGTACCTTTACAAATTGAAGTAAAAATTCTAATTATGTCGTATATTAAATGACTTGAATAGAAGTAAGTGTCACAAAAAACGTAGTTTTTTAGTGGGTACAAGGGAGGTGAATGTTTTTTCACAACTAGAAGGGGGTGTTAGTGTTAACCTCATGGGATATAAATGCAATTTCCCCCTAATATTAATGTTTTATAAATATAATTTATTTCTCTAAACACTGATGCCCATCCCTCTTCTCTTTCTTTAATTGTTTTATTCCTTTTAGAGTTTTCTATTATTTATTGTTTAGTTTTTTTAGTTTAAATTAGATTTGAACTCAATTCTATTTGCACTTTTTGTCAATATTTTATTTTAAGTCATTCTTTTGGTTGTATATGGATCTAAACCCATTTGCTTTCATTAACATTTTTTTGTTGTTAGAAAACTTTTATTTAACATTTTATCATTAAGTATTAGGTTTAATCAATTTATAATAAATATGAAATCTTCTAAGAAAACAAAAACAAATATTGTATTAAAGGTTAAACATCGATTTTAAATTTTATTTATTAGACATGACATCTTTTTAATTTTTGAGTTGTTAAGACATAAATCGTACAACTTGGCGGTGTTAAAACTCATTTCTATTAAAAAAAATGAAAATATTTTTAAATGAGTTAACCAGATGTGAAATCTTTTTAATATTTGAGTTTTTGAAACACAAGTTGTAGAATTTTATAGTCTTAAAACTCATTTTTTTAAACAATTATTTAAATCAAATAAATTAATTTTCTCCCGTTAAAACAATTTTTTTTTACCTAACTTGTTTATCAATAACAAAACATATTTTCTTTAAAATCAATCAAGACGCATTTTCTACCTAAGAACTACGTATTTTTGATTTCTCTATCACACCTGAAAATACGTAGGAGTAAAATCGCACTCTTGTCAAACACAATAAAAGAAAAAATATTCTCTCTATATTTTGAATAATCTTTTATTTTAGCATCACATTTATAAAAAATTATATTCGCATTTAACTAATTCGAAAAAATAAATATTCTAAAGTTAATATAAATTTTTGCACAATTAATGATAGGTAACAGTTTTAACTTTCGAATTTTAAATATTAGTTTTTTCCGTCTATTTTTAAGATTTTTTTTTACTCAAATAAATTTGAATGACAACTCTATTAAATTTGATTAACCCTCAAAATTTTAGGCAGAATGAATTTTGATTTAAAAAAATATTGAACGATGGTTTTAAAACTTTATAGTAACGTAAAGGACCTTGATATATTTTGCCCTTATTTTTTTCATTAACTACGAACTCTTGACATATTTTGCCCTTATTTTTTCAATAAAAAAGTATTGCACGTGTTCAACAGAGATAACATTATCAATTTTAAATTTTGTTTCCAAGGTTGACGAAACAGCTTTTGTTGATATTATCTTGTTTGTTGAGAAAAAGAAAACTATTTTATATGTTCCGGTCAAAGAAAAAACTTATCTTGTTTATATAATTAAATTGCTGAAAAATAATATTTTTGATGTGTGTATGTATAGTCAGTTACTTCATCTCTCCCTCAACATAAGTAGGATTTTTTTTTTCAATATCCTTTTTTTTCAATTATTTTAAAATATTCCAGTTTAAAACATAATATAAAAATATTTCAATTATTTTAAAATATTCCACTTTAAAAAGTAATATAAAAATATTTTAGATGCGACTATGTGATGAAAAAAATTAGAATATATAACTGGTTTTTTATTTAGGGATGCAACTTTCTGCTCAAATATAATTTTTTATTTTTATTTTATATTAAATAATATAAAAAGGAAAATTAATAAATAAACTATTAAACATAATAATTATTAATTAATAATAATATAACATTAATTAAAATTAGTAAAAAAGTAGAAAAAATTATAGATACCAAGTAAAGTTGTTAGTAACATTTGGATAATATTTTTTATTATGATTAGAATCAACGTAGTCTCTATATGGTGCACATTTTATCCTTAACGTTAATTTCAATTCTAATATGAATATTATTTATACGATCATTTTTAAATCCATGCATTTGAAAATTTTAAACTATCATATCATATCACATTCATATGAGATCAATTAATTATGTGGTATGCTATAATTAAAAATAAAATAAAAACTCAACAAAGATAATATAACGAAAAACCATGTAATTTGTTGGGTGGGATCACTCCCCAAGTGGAACCCACCAAGTTTATTAATATTATTATTATTATTATTATTAAAAAAAAAGAAAAAGAAAAAAAAAGGAATATATGGTTTATTGGGCTTGACCCATGTAAAGGAAAATAAAAGGAAGGAACCGAATCTCAAATCCCTAAGGGCAAAGGCTAACGCAAAGGCAAACAACAGTAACCGCACGCACGCACGGCAACCAGAGAAAAGGAAAGGAATTCAGTTCCGGTGGTGGTAATAGTTTTACTTTCTCTGAGAGTTATTTTGGTATACCCACTTTAGTGGAAGGTTATTATAAGGCTATTTTGGTATACCCACTTTAGTGGAAGGTTATTATAAGGCTATTGTTGTTGATTGATATTCCCTATTGTTATTAGGAAGACTCTGGTGTACCCATTAATTATTATAGTGGAAGTTTTTACTGGTCTAGGTCCCGTGGTTTTTATTCTCTCAATTTGAGGGAAGTTTTCCACGTTAAAATTGTGTTTGTCTCATTTAATTTTCTGCCAATTATTACTTTCTGTTTGGCCATTTATCTGCACAGGTAGGGGAAAAATATTCCGCATTATTGAGATACTTATTTCTAATTATCTCTGGTTTTTCCCAACAAAGTGGTATCAGAGCTTGGTTGATTTGATTTGTGCGTTTAAATGGAAGAGGAAAATAAAGGTCCGAATATGATTAAGCTCAATTATTCTAATTATACACTTTGGAAGACTCTCATGGAAGACATGCTATACAGTAAAGATCTGTATGATCCTATTGAGGGTGACACTGCTAAACCCACAGATAAATCTGATGCTGATTGGAAGAAGATGAATAGAAAGGCAGTGGCGTTGATTAGACAATTGTTAGATCTGAGTGTATATCCACATGTTGAAACTGAAATAGATGCTAACAAGATGTGGGAAAAATTAAAAGAGTTGTATGAACAAAAGAATGTGCAAAATAAAGCATTCTTGATGGTGAATATGAAATACAAAGATGGGGATTCAATGGCAGAACATATGAGTATTTTTGGTGAATCAGTTGACAACCGCTGAAATTAAATTAGATGATGAGTTGCAAGCATTGTTATTGTTGAGTTCCTTGCCTGATAATTGGGAAGTCCTTGTTGTGACATTGACCAATTCAGCTCCAAGTGGAAAGCTAAAAATGTCAACAGTTAAAGAGAGTATGTTGAATGAAGAAGCTCGAAGAAAGGAACGTGGTTTGATTGGTTCTTCCTCAAAGTCAGAAGCACTAGTTACAGAGTCACGGGGGAGAAGTCAATCTAGAAACTTCCATAGAGGCGACAACTCTGAAAGTCGTAGCAAGTCAAGAAGCAAGTCGAGGACTAGAAAAGAAGTGATATGCTATCATTGTGGCAAAGCAGGTCACATAAAAAGAAATTGCAGGTTCCTTAAGAGAGATCAATCAAGGGAAAGAGATGAAGACGAAGAGAAGAAAAATGATAAAGATACAACAACAGTTGCATCTGTTAGTAATGTCTACATTGTTTGTGTTGATAATTCCATAAACCTTGCATGTCAGGATTCAACTTGGATTATTGATTCGGGTGCCTCATATCATGTTACTCCTAGGCGTGATTTCTTCTCATCTTACAGTGTTGGTGATTTTGGCATGGTAAAAATGGGAGATGAAGGAGTATGTAAAATTATTGGTATGGGAGATATTTGGGTTGAAACTGGGATTGGTTGCAAGCTTCAGTTGAAAAATGTTAGACATGTTCCTGATATTCGTCTCAATTTGATTTCAGTGAAAGCCTTGGACATTGAGGGTTATCACACTTACTTTGGTGGTGGTGGTATATGTAAAATCACCAAAGGGTCCCTAGTGGTTGCAAAGGATCAAAGTTCCACTTCTCTTTATAGGATGCCTACGAAGCTATGCAATGAAGAAGTGAATGCAATTGAAGACGCCTCTTCTGATTTATGGCATATGCGCCTTGGTCACTTGAGTGAGAAAGCACTCAATATACTTGCGAAGAAAAATTTTCTTCCTGTGAAAGGTACGTCTCTAAAAACTTCCACTCATTGTTTTGCTGGAAAACAACATAGAGTTTCCTTTCATAATACTGGTCCTCATAGGAGGCAAAATATTCTTGATTTAGTTCATACTGATGTTTGTATGATGGATAGTAAATCTCTTGGTGGTGCATCGTATTTTGTTACTTTTATTGACGACCACTCTAGAAAAGTGTGGGCATTTCCTTTGAAATCTAAAGACCAGGTACTTGGAGTCTTCAAGCATTTTCATGCAAGTGTTGAAAGAGAAAAGGGAAGAAAATTGAAATGTGTTCGGTCAGATAACGGTGGTGAATACAGAGGTCCGTTTGAAGAGTATTGTAGAGAACATGGAATCAGGTTTGAGAAAACAGTTCCAAAGACACCTCAGCATAATGGTGTTGCAGAGAGAATGAATCGTACTATTAATGACAGAATCAGATGTATCCTCTCTCATGCAAAATTATCGAAATCCTTTTGGGGTGAAGCAATGAAAACTGCAGTGGATTTGATCAATCTTTCTCCTTCTATTCCACTTGATGGTGATGTTCCAAATAGAGTTTGGACGGGGAAAAATGTCTTTTACCGTCATTTGAAAGTGTTTGGCTGCAGATGTTTTGTTCACGTTCCAAGAGATGAGAGGTCCAAACTTGATAGTAAATCCAAACAGTGTATATTCGTCGGTTATGGTGATGAAGAATTTGGTTATAGATTGTGGGATCCGGTTGACAAGAAAATTATTAGAAGTCGAGATGTGATATTTCTTGAAGACCAAACTATTAAAGATTTTGATAAAACTGAGAAACAGAAACCAAATTCCAGAAGTTACATTGATGTTGCGCCTATGCCCCCTGCAGAAACTTTTGTTGATGGGGGAGATATACAGGTAGATGATGAGAATGTAACTGATGATCATGTGCCTCACCAAGATGAGCAGGTACCAGCTGAGCCACTAGACGAGTTTGAGTTGAGAAGATCTACTAGAGAACGTCAACCTTCTCAAAGATATCCTCCACACGAGTATGTGATGATCACTGATAGTGGAGAGCCAGAGTACTATCAAGAAGCTATTACAAATGTTGATAAAGAAAAGTGGTTGAAGGCCATGCAGGAAGAGATGAATTCCTTGCATGAGAATCACACATTTGATTTGGTTAAGTTGCCTAATGGCAGAAAAACACTCAAGAACAAATGGGTATACAAGATAAAGGCAGAAGAGAATAGTTCTCAACCAAGATACAAAGCAAGATTGGTTGTGAAAGGTTTTAATCAAAGAAAAGGTATTGACTTTGATGAAATTTTTTCACCTGTGGTGAAGATGTCCTCTATCCGAGTTGTGCTTGGGTTAGCAGCTAACTTAAACCTAGAAGTTGAACAACTTGATGTGAAAACTGCATTCCTTCATGGTGATTTGGAGGAAGAGATCTATATGGAGCAACCAGAGGGTTTCGAAGTCAAAGGTAAAGAGAAACTTGTGTGTAAATTGAAGAAAAGCTTGTATGGGCTCAAGCAAGCACCCCGACAATGGTACAAGAAATTTGATTCTTTCATGGAGAAACATGGGTACGGTAAAACTACTTCTGACCATTGTGTGTTTGTCAAGAAATTCTCTGATGGTGATTATATTATTCTCTTATTATATGTGGATGACATGTTGATTGTTGGTCATGACACTAAAAAGATTCAATCTTTAAAGAAAGATTTGAACAAGTCTTTTGCAATGAAAGACTTGGGTCCTGCAAAGCAAATTTTGGGCATGAGAATTACTCGTGATAGGAAGAATAATAAATTGTGGTTATCTCAACACAACTACATTGAGAAGGTGTTAGAGAGGTTTAATATGAGCAATTGTAAACCTGTCAGTACTCCACTTGCTACTCATTTTAAATTGAATTCTGATCAATGTCCTACAAGTGAGAAAGACAAAGAAGAGATGAAGAAGGTTCCTTATGCATCCGCAGTTGGTAGTTTGATGTATGCTATGGTATGCACAAGGCCAGATATTGCTCATGCAGTTGGAGTTGTTAGTCGGTTTCTCTCTAATCCTGGTAAAGATCATTGGCAAGCAGTGAAGTGGATTCTCAGATACCTTAGAGGCACTTCCAATGTGTGTTTATGTTATGGAGGTGGTGAACCTGTGTTGGATGGCTACACAGATGCAGATATGGCAGGTGATATTGATTCTAGAAAATCTACTTCTGGTTATATGATGACGTTTGCAGGGGGAGCTGTGTCTTGGCAATCAAGATTACAAAAGTGCGTTGCTTTATCTACTACTGAAGCTGAGTACATTGCAGCAACTGAAGCTTCCAAAGAACTCTTGTGGATTAAGAAATTCCTCCATGAGTTAGGCCTCAAGCAAGATAAGTTTGTGTTATTCTGCGACAGTCAGAGTGCAATCCATCTTAGCAAGAATCCGACTTTTCATGCAAAGTCGAAGCATATTGAGGTGCGGTATCATTGGATACGAGACGCACTGGAAATGAAATCATTTCTAATTGAGAAGATTCATACTGATGAGAATGGTTCAGATATGATGACGAAGACCTTGCCTGTGTCAAAGATGATATACTGTAGAAAGAATGCAGGCATGGTTGAGCGGTACCTTCCCACTTGAGTCGTGAGGGGGAGATTTGTTGGGTGGGATCACTCCCCAAGTGGAACCCACCAAGTTTATTAATATTATTATTATTATTATTATTATTAAAATAAAAGAAAAAGAAAAAAAAAAGGAATATATGGTTTATTGGGCTTGACCCATGTAAAGGAAAATAAAAGGAAGGAACGGGATCTCAAATCCCTAAGGGCAAAGGCTAACGCAAAGACAAACAACAGTAACCGCACGCACGCACGGCAACCAGAGAAAAGGAAAGGAATTCAGTTCCGGTGGTGGTAATAGTTTTACTTTCTCTGAGAGTTATTTTGGTATACCCACTTTAGTGGAAGGTTATTATAAGGCTATTTTGGTATACCCACTTTAGTGGAAGGTTATTATAAGGCTATTGTTGTTGATTGATATTCCCTATTGTTATTAGGAAGACTCTGGTGTACCCATTAATTATTATAGTGGAAGTTTTTACTGGACTAGGTCCCGTGGTTTTTATTCACTCAATTTGAGGGAAGTTTTCCACGTTAAAATTGTGTTTGTCTTATTTAATTTTCTGTCAATTATTACTTTCTGTTTGGCCATTTATCTGCACAGGTAGGGGAAAAATATTCCGCATTATTGAAATAGTTATTTCTAATTATCTCTGGTTTTTCCCAACATAATTAACTTTTAACACTTAACATATTAAAATGTTACTCTGTGTCTACTTTTAATTTTGTTATTTGCTCTAATCATCTTTTAAAAGTAAACGTAACAAATACAAACACTTTAGTGAAATAAAAAAGCAAACAAACGAGCACGAGATTGCCCATCACCCAAAAACAATGATGCATGGGGAAAAATAAATTACTTGCGATTTAGTTTTGGTTTCCATGGCTCCTTAAAAAAAAGCTACTCTAACAATTCAATATTATTTAAATTGGATTTATTATCTAATTATAATCTAAAATATTATTTAAATATTACAAAAAACTCTACTCAATCTTTATAATTTTTTTTATATTTTTTTTTTACTAATTTTAATTATTTTTATATTATTATTATCAATAATTGATATTTGTAATGATTTATTTATTAATTTTTGTTGGACAACAAAAAAAATGTTACTGATTATACAAAATAACACGAGCAAACCGTAATTTGCAAAATAATGTGTTTATTGGACAACAACAAAATGTTATTGATTATACAAAAAATAATGATTTTTATATCTCAAAATTTATTTATTTAACAGCAAAAAAATGTTGTTGATTATACATAAGACTTAAATTAACCAAAGGAATAATCTCATTTTTTTTAAGAACAAAAATATGCTTGATCACTAATATAATATAATATTAATCAATGGTTGAATAA
>JBBPBP010009780.1:27143938-27171024 GCA_037974735.1 Cicer chorassanicum | reverse complement strand
AAAAATTGATCTATTTGATCTATGTTATGAATCAAATACATCAATTTTTGTTGACCAAATTATAACACAAATGTCTATTATAAAAAAAAAATTGACCGGAATTATTTATAAAAACAACTACTATAATTATAAAATAAACTAAAATTTTCAACCTAAATTCTAAATATGTGAGTTGTGAATTTTATCTAGAGGTATAATTATAAATTTTATATAGAGATATAAAAATCAAACCAAATGATTCTATGATCCCGAAAATGTAACTATAACTAATTAAATTAGATTGATACTTTTTATGAGTTTGAGTCCAAGTTCAACTAAACCAATAAATTCGACCTTTATTGATTTGAGATATAATTTCATATAATTTTAAAATTGATCGCATAATACTCAAATCAAACACTTATCTTTTATTAACACTATGTCAATATTAATATCTTAACAGTCAGATTAATAAAAAGTTGGATTTAATTTGTACGCATCGACAATGTAAAGATTTTTTACATTGTCAATTAATCATAACCGTCAGATTAATAAAACAATTTGACTTTTATTATAATTACTTTTAAAGTCACGCTTATGGATGATTATGATGTGCTGACAGTGTAAAACTTTTTACATTGACAAAACATAACAATTAAACTATAAAATTTTAGTGCTTGAAAAAAAATAGATTTTTAGAAACTAATTTTTAATTATTAAAATTGTCAACAAAAATTTGATATGTTAGCTTTATCTAATAAGCGTTAAGAATTTGATCGTCAATGTATTTTTATAAATTTACAATTTAACTTTTTTATATACAATACTATATTATACCTTTTTGTTTATGTATTAAAATTATAAAAATTTGGCCACCCCAAAATTTTTGTTCAAGCTCCGCCACTGATAGAGACCGGAATTTTACCTAAAATTATATTAATATTAACATATATCCAAACAAATTATTTAAAAGAAAAAGAAAAAAAAAATAACCTAAGTTAAAACATACAAATATGAGAATAATTAAATTTAAAATTAGCAATATAGTGACATATGCAAATGAAGAATAGAAGATTTAGGTTCGAATTAGATTTTATGTGACCCAGAACAGGGACTCCTCTACAAATGTATGGATCCAAATAAAAATTTAATTCAACTTTTAATCTAGTCCGTGCCTTTTAATCTAAGGGTTCAGAATTGTTCCTCTCATTCTCACATAGACATATCATTCTCATTTTTCATTTATGATGGTAGAAATACGATGATAGAAATACACCATTGATTAATAAACACTACGCCAAAAATAGCATTCTACAGCGCTTTTTTTAAACTTTTTACAGCACTTATGCTTTTAAGCGCTGTAATATCTAGCGCTGTTAAAAGATACAATAACGCTATTTAAAAAAAAAAAGATGTAGTATATAGCGCTCAATAGTTCTCTTAGAGTAGTTTTACAACATTTTTCATAAGAAAGTGCTATAATAGGTGCATATATATTGCGCTTGTTATACTAGTTTTATAGCGCCATTTTGAAAAAAGCGCTGTAAATCTAGCTATTCTAAAACGCGTTGCTTGTTGTACTAGTTTTACAACGCTTTTTGTGACACCCTAAACCCCAAAATAATATATTATAATTTATAATAGAATTTTTAACTTATATTTCGCAGAAGGTAAAACAAATACGTTTTTAAGGGAATAAAAACTTTGATAATTAATTTAAAATATCACGTTTCTCAAAAATCAAAAGGAACACTTTAAACTTTTTTTTCCTATAAAATAGTGCAAATTCCATAAAATTTGATTTAAGTATAATTACTTGATTCAATTCTAAAAACTTACTAGTACTTATATGGTTTTCATACAAAAAGTCGTTTCAAATTAAATAAGTAAAATACAAATTACAACCCTTATTCCCGGTATCACCTATCAGAGCAGGGTTCCTCCCAACTTGAGCTTCAAGATTCATTAACCTGTAACAACTGCGATTTCGCAAACGCAGGGCCAAGCCAGTCAAACACAAACAACGAAGGAGGTGAGTTTTGAAATCATGTTAATAGTATAATATAAGTAAGGAGAACATGCAATTAATCATAAATAAGCCGTATCATTAGACAAACATTTTTCAAGGAAAAACATAACATTATAAAGTTAAAACCAAGGGAAATCAATACATTTCACAATAACATCAAATCATCTACGAAATTATCATCGCACACAATACATATTAATCACGACAAACAATCACACAAAAATGCAATGATATGCATGAGCTTAGACTCTACTTCACAATGTGGTACCATTCTAACTCTGAAGTACTTGGTTAGGAGGCCATGATGCTATGCCACCATCTCGGTGGACGGACAATTCAAATTGGCCCTGTCCTCATAGATCCCCTCAACTCAACCCGAGACACATATACGCGACAGTCGAGGTAAACGTGTGTTGCATGGTAGCTCCCGACATTTGGAGTGCTACCTCCAAGTCACCTAGGAATTCCCCACCCGAATACCTCCAAGGTCTAACAATCTTGCCTTAAGGCTCAAGAGTAGACCGCCACGATCAGGCTCAATTCAGTTGTACTTCCCCGAAATCGCTAGGCTTGTCAGGCCCTACCTATATGATGACAAAATAATCTCCACTTCACAAATTCTCAATATTTATTTTCTCCTCTCGTTGGCCTATGATACTCCATTAAGATCGTCATCTCAAACACAAATTAGAATCACAATTATTTCATTAGAGGTTACTTCAATCTTTTCATCACCAATTCATAACATCACTATTATAAATCACACATTATCATCATTACATAACTCATCACAAATTTATAGCGTCACTATCATCAATCATATATCATCACACAAACTTATCACAATTTATAACATCACAGTTATTAATCATACATCATCATCATCACATAAAATTATCACAATGCACACATCTTTTATTATCACATCACATAAACTCATCTAATCCAACAAATGAACCAAATTCATTCGACATCCAATATCACAATAATATCAAATATCACACATTTAACAAAAATAAATCAAATATCACAATAATATCAAATAACACACATTCAACGAAATTAAATCAATCAACACCTTATAAATATTTCTATTCCACATTTTAGTCTCACAATTCCCATATTTGCACATTAATTAATTTATCACTCAAAGGGCTATTGCCGTACGTAGCAAGCCCCGGATGAATCTTTGGGAAATACGGTTTTCCCGTTCATCTCACAATATATTACACTCATGAATTCAAACGCTCTCTCACCCCTTACCTTATTTCGACGCTCTTACACAAGAATAAGATTCCACGAGCAAACAGTCTTTGTTCTTTGACTCTTTGTCCTGCTGCTGTGCGAGCACGATTTCTTCCTCTCCAGACGTCGTTTCGCCGATCCGACCGTTGAAAACGAAGCCCCGAGTGTTGCGAACCTACTGTCCAAATTTCAGCCCGATCCAACGGTTAACGAATGCGTAATTGATGTTTTTCTGAGACTGATTTAACAAAATCGAGAATAGGGTTTATTCTTCTCTTTTCTCTTTTGGTGATTGTCTTTCCTCTCAAAAACATACTGAAATTTGGACGAGAACGGAGAATTTTCAGAAAAAGTTATCGATCACCGGTGCCAAAAGATAGGTTGTTGTTGTATTTCTTTACGGCTGCCCAACTCCTTTCCTTTTGTTTTTTTTTTTGTTTTTATTAACAATTAGGGTTCACACATGGGTCAAACCCATTGGTCTCTTTATTTACTTTTTTTTTTCTTTTATTACTATTATTATTTCATAACTAATATATGATAAATTAGAGTAATTAAAATAATTAACCTTTTAAAAAAATACATATTACTAACAATTGAAACTCTCATATTCAAAATAGTCACTATAATTATACTTATTTATCAAAATACTCATATTAAAATACTACAATCATTAGAGAATAGTCAAAATCACAAAATAAATAAATATAACATTGCTACTTTATATTAATTACTAAATCATAATAAATATATATAAAATCACAATGTCACAACAAGTATATAAAAATAAAAGAAATCAAACACAATATTGTTACTATCCCAAGATAACTATTTATAAAATAAATAATTAAAATAAGATATATTTAGAAATAATTAAATATAATTAAGTGCACATACACTTAATATTAGTCAAACACACGAGAAAATATCATATTAATTACCAACTCACATATACACGTAAAATCTCCTAAATTTTATTCTTTAAAATATTTACACTAATATACAATTATTTTTAGAAAAATATATAAAATAATAAAATATAACATTTATCATTCATATAACATATTTGGTCAAATATGTACAAGATTAACACATCATAGAAAACACACCTATAAAGAAAATTAATTATAAAACTAATCAACATATATTCTAAAATAATTTTAACACAAAATTAATTATCTAAAATCCTATTTAATTAATAAAATAGTTTATTATAAAATTTGGGGTGTTACACTTTTTCAAAAAAGCGCTATAATAGTTACATTCTTATACACGTTTTATAGCGCTTTTTCAAAAAAACGTTGTAATAGGTGCATTCTTATACTAATTTTCTATTCTAAAAAGCGCTGATTGTTGTACTAGTTTTACAACGTTTTTTTTCAAAAAAACGATGTAATAGGTGTATTCTTATATTAGTTTTACAATGCTTTTTTCAAAAATCCGCTGTAATAGGTGCATTTTTATACTAGTTTTAATAAAAAGCGCTGTAAACTGGATTGACATTTTTTAATGGAATTTTTAAAATAAAGTTGGTTTGTATAAACAAGTCTTTTATGGCATTTTTTTTAGAAAGCGATTTATTTTAATTTTTTTCCAAAATCATATTCATCATGCACATATTGACATAATTACTATATTTTTCATTGCAACATCAATTCCATTTAAACAGCAACAACAACAATCAGTTCACAACACCCAATTACATATATTTCATAGCAACAACAATTTCATTTAAGCATGTACAACAATTTCATATTCACGTCAAGTACTATATTTTTTACATATTCACAACAAGTATATATTCACAATATCAATTACATATGCACAACAACAATTAGTTCACAACACCCAATATGTACAATATATAATAGTTTCTTTTCTTAACATCAGACACACTTTGAATTAACTATGAATTATATGTCAGCTTTACAATAATGTCAATTTCCCAGCAATAATGTTAATTTCAGAACCTGGAGCATGCCAATTTCGCAGCAAATTATATAACTTTCAATTCGATCACATACTGACACCAATCTTCCTTTATTTTAGTTAGATCACTTTTAGAGTATGTTGAATTGGAATTGTCAAAGTACTGTACGATATAATATTTGAACATAAATAAGTTAGAATCAAATATATACATAGTTTATATATGAAAATCAAAATATAATGAAAATAACGTATCATTTCTAGAACTATGATTTGATTCATATCAACAATCTCCTTCATGAATCGCAATATATAGTATCCGCAGTCTATGTTGTTAGTTTGACGAGGATACTATAAAATAAAACATATACGCCAATAAATATTTGTGCATTGATTGTAAATGAAATTTTAAAGGCATATAATAAATTTCTTTAATAAATTTTTTAAACCTTTATTGGAATCCATGTGATGCTGTTTGACTTATGCTTCGACACTGTAGCACCCATTTGAGCGCGGAAAACTTGTAAAGCACTATCAAATAAATGTGATTATTATTCAAATACCAAACACATTATTTATAGGCTTAATTGCAGTTTTAGTCCCCCTATTTATACTGATTCATGAAATTGGTCCCCCTATTTTAAAAGTCGACAATTTTGGTCCCTCTCTATGATTTTTTAGCTAAAAAATGATGACGTGAGATGTTTTAAATAACATGACATATGATATGATATGTAGAGTGACTAACACCCATGAAATTAGAATAAAACGTCCTAAAAACTTAACTTTCAACTTCGAAATCTTTTCGTATTTTTAATTTAATTAATAACATATGAATAAATTAATGGATCTAGATGATTTTATATCATAGAATTGTATGTCACGTCATTTAAAATATATCAAATTTTTATTTTTTTTGTTTAAAAATCTGAGGGAATGACCAAAACTGTCGACTTTTAAAATAGGGGGACCAATTTCGTGAATCAGTATAAATAGGGGGACTAAAACTGCAATTAAGCCTTATTTATATAAGTAAGAAATAAATGAATATTACTTACGTATCAAAGATATTTTTTATATCCGAGTGATTGTTATAATGACCGTTCATTGGATCTAAATAGTATATAATTTCAGAGGTGGCATTGATGGCAAACAACACCCAATGTTGCCTACAACAAAACAAATTTGGTTGGCAACTTTGTTTACACAACTCATACATTAAGTATCATAAATTAAAAAGATATAGATAAAGAATACATAATTACCTGAATTATATGGCGCATGAAACAACTTATCCTTCTCTTTATTTCCCAAAAGTATATCAACGACATATTTCTTTACGTTAACTGGATCGAGTTTAAACATTGATAGCTTATGGGGAGATAAGAATGAAAATATATATGACAATTTACGCATGCACACCAACTTTTCATACAAAAACCTTCAATGAAAATGTCAAATTAGATTAATTACCAATAAATGTGACAGTGATGCAATTAAAAGTAATTTTTAACTTGAATAAAGTATTTTACATTACCTAATGTATATGCTGATGACAGTAGCACTCAACTCCTTATGATTGAGAAGTTCATATATGTGCTCTTTATCAAGTAATTCTTCATACTCATCTCCGAAAATACCTTTCTCCATGTGTATGATACATGAATTATTGCTGTCTATATTCATTTTTGCTTGTATGTCCAGACACGACCCAAATCGAGAAAGACGTGGATGACTTATTTTAGGAGCAACAACTGATTTTCCATGATCTAGTTTTTGAATTTTTCCAAATTTTCCACGATCCAGTTTTTGAATTTTGCCTGAATTATTTTTACCACAAACATGCATGTGTGGTGCGGCTGATTTCTGGCAGATTTGCGGTGCGGCGGGTTTTAATTGAATTTGAAAAAATGAGGTTAATCAGTTTGTTAGTTATTGTAGTAAGCTAATCATTGATGTATACACAATGATGAATTTGTGCGCTTCTCATGTGAAAAATAGCTTTTTTGGAGTTACACCAAATCCTTTACCCCTCACACGGCTAGAATATTCAAGAACATTAAATACTTTACCAAGTATGTCCCTGCAACTAACTTGTTTATTCTCCTTTTGATTTTCAGAACATTGTTCTAGATTCAACTAAAATACATGTAGGATTAAAAACATAAGTTCAATATCATTTTTAAAATACAATATTAAAAAACATTAAAGTGATAATATACTTAGACATTGTTCTATCACTTGTTGAACATTTTCATTCCATCTTTATTCAAACGAGCCTCCTTCTACAAAATATGACGACCTAATGGTTGATCAGATTGTGTCTCTTGAAGATATTCGTTAAGATCATAAACAAAATTTTAGTTAGAAACTATAGTTTATAATGTACCACATTATATAAAAGTGATGTTTACTTCCAATTTTTTGCTCTAAACGCGCATACCCCACATGCAATTTTTTGTATGGATGCATTTGATTTTTTGCCCTCTCGCGATTTGCCGTACTTATACTATATATAAAAAAAATAACGATCATGTAAAAAAATACGCTATGAATATGAATAATAAAACATAAATGCTAATAAATTAATATTACCACAAAAGCGGGGTATGCACGTTTAGCAACAAAAGCGCTTCATTCTTAATTTGATATGTAGTGTTTAGCAACAAAAGCGCTTCAACATTCACATTTCTATCGTGATTTCTTAAGTAGCAATTTGACAAATGAGATCTAAATCCCATGTGTATTTTTTCGGCAACTCTAAGCGCATAATTTTTTCTCACCTCATCAACATTAAAAGCCGACTGCAAACCAAATAAAGATAGAGTTTGGTTAAAAGTATTTCAATGGAAAAAATTATAAGTAACAAAAAAGTGGAGTAAAAAAGTTACTTGTATATTATTCCATAATATATATTTAGCACTCTTCAAATCTTTATCTCTCCAATCATCAATTGTTATTGGGATATTTTGACGAACAACTGCACCAACGTAACTTACCATCATTGAACTGTTAGGCTCAATTGGCTGACCACTTTCATTCCATCCCACCTAATAAACTCATTGAGTAAGTACATGCTTTCAAAAAAGATAAAAAAAATAAATTCTAAACAAAAAGTATAGTATACCTCAAATTTAATTCCATTACTTCTTGCTTTGATGACCTTTTGCATAATAGTTGCACGACGTTTAACTTCGTTTTCATAACTCATAGTATTGACAACTTCCTCATTCTAATGATCTAAATCATTGTTGGAATCCATTTATCTACACATTTCACACATTATAATTATAAGTTCAGTATAACTTCAACAAGTTCAACATGCAGTAGTCTAAGTAGCAGTATAAGTTCAACATGCAGTTTAGTGACAACTGTTGAGACAAAATCTCAATTTAATGTTTTGATGAAAATAAACAAAAGTTAATTAAGAATTATAATTATGATTCTAAGTGTTTTGATATTTAACTTGTGTATTTAAATGTGTTAAACAAGATATGTACCAAGCAATTCAAAACAGATCTCATTAAAATCAAAGAAAGCGAAAACAGCAAATCGAAGATCGATCCTACCATATGTCTGGAAAACGAAGAACGATCTTCACTTTCATCAGAATCAAGAATGATCAATTATGTGTGAAAGATTGCGTCCTAGAAGCTTTATTCATCTTATATCTTCATCAAGAATAAGCAAGAATAAATCTAAAACAGAATGATTCCATAATTCGAAGAATCAAGACATGCTTCATGAAGAAGTATAAAGCAAGATCATTCTCCAAAACAAGCAAGTGCAAGTACAATTAACAGGCTGTAAAGTACACTGCTGATGTACCTTCAAATCAAGACCTGCACACTGACTTAAAGCTAGCTAATCATCTCAGAAAACTGACAGGATCAAGTACAAGTCAGTTCATCACCAACGAATTCGAAGAACGATCTTGGATCTCAAGAACGTTCCTGGTTTCAGCATGAACTCTCTTGCTTTTTGGCTGATCTTTTCAGCATGAATTCTCATATATTTCTCTGTCAAAGAATCAGATCTCAAACAAGAGTTGAGACATCTCAGATTCTAACAAAACAATCTCATCATTATTGTAAAAACTCAAACTATAAGAGTTTAGTATATTTTGGGTAGATTGTAAGAAATCCTATCAAGGTTGATAGGTGACCTGATTGAACTCCTTTTTGGGTGGAAAGGTTTTAATTTTGTAACCGATCAAGGTTGATCTGAGATAGGTATTGTAAAACCAAGAAGGTTCTTTGTTTTGAACACTTAGTGGAAAATCTCACGGTTGTGAGGACTGGACGTAACCCGGGTTGGGTGAACCAGGATACATGCTTGAGTGATCTCTCTATCTCTATCTCTATTTATTACATGCATTACAATCAGCTTTTATTATGATAAAATTGATATTGATGTTTTTCCACTAACCAAGATCGATCTTCGTTATAACCAAAATCAATCTTGAGTAAAACTTTTAGTTTCAAACAATAATATTTTTCAAAAGGGGCAATTATAATTCAAACCCCCTTCCTTATAATTGATATTGCTACTTCAACAACAACAAAATAATAAATACAATACCTGAAGAGTGCGCAAAAATACGTAGGGTTCGTAGGGTTACGACTTCACTTAAGTAGGAAAAAGCGAGAAGAGTGCGCATAAATACGTATGGAGAGGGTTCGTATATGGAGAGGGTTCGTAGGGACAGTAGGGTTCGTACGGAGTACATAATGAGGGTTCGTTGGGATAGTAACGAAGATGGATATGGTTCACAATAGGGTTCGTAGGGACAGTATGGTTCATATGGAGTACGTAATAAGGAGGAAAATGAGGAGGAGGTTTCGCAATGCCAAAAGTTTGAAGGGTAGAGTACGTAATGAAGAGGAAAATGAAGCGGTTTCTTATTATCAGGTTAGTTATAAAACCCTATTACAACGCTTTTTTGAAAAAGCGTTGTAAAATACCTCCTTATTTTATTTTTGAAAAGCCTTTTACAGCGCTTGTCTAAAGAGCGCTATAAAAGACCTCCTTATTCTATTTTTTAAAAGCCTTTTACATCGTTTGTTCAAAAAACGTTTTAAAAGACCTCCTTTTTTTTATTTTTTATTAGCCTTTTACAGCGCTTGTCCAAAAAGTGTTTTAAAAGACCTCCTTATTTTATTTTTTAAAAGCCTTTTACAACGCTTGTCCAAAAAATGCTTTAAAAGCCCTCCTTAATTTATTTTTTAAAAGCCTTTTACAGCGCTTATGGACAAAAGCGCTGTAAAATTACAAGTTTATGTTCAGTTCAGTTTAAATACCTATATATCAATGCTAAATTACATGATCAGCTCATATTGGGATCAGTTCAAGTTCAAGAAAAATGTCCAGTCAAACAATGCTTTTTCAAGTTCAAGTTCAATATAAGTAGAAAATTAGTTTTGGCAGGTCAAACACTTAAATTACATGAACTTAGTATAAAACACTAAGTTCAAGCTAAATATAAGCAGAAAATCAGTATAAGCAGAAAATCAAATACAGTTCAAGCTAAATATTAAAATGCTCAGTTCTAGCTAGGCATGGCAACGGGGCGGGGCGGGGACAGATTTCGCCTCCTCCACCCCCGCACCCGGCTAATCGGGGAAAACCCGCACCCGCACCCGTTTTATAGCGGGTGTAAAGTTTAGGCACCCATCTTCGCCCGCAACGGGGCTCGGGTTTCCCCGCCCACACCCGCACCCACTCATATATATATAAAATTATAAATTTAAAAATCATATCTATTATAATTAATATAATAAAATAATTATTATTAGACAATAATTAAATTAAAAAATATTTTCTATAGAAATAATATCATAATTTTTAATATTTAAAAAAATATTTAGTATATTCAATATATATATGTATATAAAATTTAAAAATTGCAATAATATTACTTGCGGGTCGGGTTCGGGTGCGGGTGCGGAGTGGATATCACCACCCCCAAACCCGTCCCCGCCTCCGAATTTTAATTTCGGGAAAAATCCGCACCCGCACCCGCACCCAATTAGAGCGGGTTTTCCCCGCCCAAATCAAGCGGGTTCGGGTGGGTACCTGCGGGTGCGGATTTTATTGTCATCCCTAGTTTTGGCAGGTCAAACACTTAAATTACCTCAACTTAGTTCAAATTACATGGCTTATATAAAACACTTAAACACCTTAAGATGCCCTTCTTCTTTTCCTGGTGGGATTCACATTTGTTTGTCCCTTAACGATAAGAAACGAATGATTAATCCAAATTCCCTCATCATGATCATCTCTAAGATATAAACCATCATTAGTTGAATCAATTTCATGTGGTTGTGATGTCGCAAAGAAAAGATCATTATCAACTTCTACATCATTATTGTTATCATCACTTATTTTATTGGTCGATAGGACAACGAACCATTTATCATCAGCAGGATCAGTGACATAAAACCCTTGTTGAGCTTGCGACGCTAAAATAAAAGGCTCATCTTTGTATCCCAGCCTATTTAAATCGATAAGCAAGAACCCTGACTCATCAATCCGAACGCCATTATTATTATCGACCCACTTGCAACCAAATATGGGAACACGAAACATTGTGTAATCTAACTCCCATATGTGTTCGATAACCCTAAAATATGATAGATTTGCATATATTGGGTTTTTGTCTTTTGCACTTGAGATATGCATTGTTTCAGCTATGAGAGTGACTCCGCTATTTTGCATAGTGGTTTGATCATCTTGTTCTTTGGTATAAAATGTGTACCCGTTAATTACATAACTAGTGTAAGAAAAGACATGTAAACTCAGACCATTTGCTAACCACCTCAATCTCTGTGAAATTGAACTGGGGTCTATATCAAACTTTGAGTTAATGGGATTTTTTAGCCATGTTATAAAACTTCAATTGTGCTCTCGTGTTATCCAATTTTGATTCCTATTCATGTTCAAACTAGATAACAGGTCCATCTGTATTGTAACATACGGTTGAACCTCATCATCATTGTGCAGAACATACAATTGTGTCTGCTTCAATTCTGTCCTTGATAGTCATTCCTCTCTTTCAAATTATCCTTTCTCCTGATATTCTTCTCGAATGACGAGACATAGGAAGCCCTATGGATTCAACATTGGACAGATATTCAGTACGAAATTCAGCAGCTTCTTCGACAATGTACCGTTCAGCAATACAACCTTATGGTTTCCTGCATCACTCAACAAACTCTCAAACATTTTAGGACAATCTCGAAGATCTTCTTCAAATGCTTTTGCAATCTCCTGAACTCGGTCCCGCTCATATTGAAGTAGCAATGTCAAGTTACAAGGAAAGGGGTTTGAATTGTAATCTTGCCTATTTAAAATTTCCTGTTAAAAACTTAATAAAACAACTCAAGAATGATCTTGGTTATAAAAACAGAAACGGAGAACGTTCTTGGTTTTAACACAGAAAACGCAGAACGTTCTTGATTAGTTAAAATCACAGTTTTAGTTTCTCTATTTAATTTTGATAATAACAATAACTGAATGTAAATAGAGATAAGGAAGAAATACCACACAAGAATATATCCTGGTTCACCCAACGTGGGCTACGTCCAGTCCTCACAACTGTGAGATTTTCACTAAGTGTTCAAAGAGAAAGGGAGAACAATCACAGTTAGAGATCAACCTTGATCTGTAACTATACTTCCTTTCCACCCAGAAAGGATTAATCAGGTCACCTAACTAATCTGTTAGGATTTTGAAGTTAACTCTTTTAATCACACTCAAACTATAAACAATCCTTATAGTTATGAGTTTATACAATAATAATTTGAAAGGTTTGTTTGAATCTAATTTTGCTCAACTCTTGTTTGAGAAAAGGATTCGGAACAGAGAAAGAACTCAGTAGAATAAAACTGGAAGTATGTATTTGGTTCAGCCTGATTTCTTTTGTGAATGAGATGGCTTCAAGAATGCAAGTGAATATGATTTAATGAGAATACTTGGCACTTGAAGATCTGATTGATGCTTGCGAATTTGCCTTCTTTTTATAGATGTTTTGAGCAATTAATTCTGGTCAGAAAGAGCTGTTAGGAGTGCTCTGTTTTCCTTCTGACAGAAGCAAGGAATCTGTTGACAAATAGAGCTCCATGTATGTGACAGTTTTGGGCTTTCTGTTTTGGGCCTTTTGCTTGATTTCAAACAGACTTGTTGCGTGCTTTAATGACCCATTAAGCTTTGATAATATTTGATAGTGATTGGGCTTCGATTTGGATGTTTAATTTGATCCAAAACTGTTTGGAAAGGAGTGAATATTTTTCTGCAGAAATGAGAAGTCTTCTTCTGCAGAAACAGTGATTGTTCTTCTAAAAAACGGAGAACGTTGATTATAGGTGGAGAAAGATAATCAATCTGGTCTGATAGACTTTTGAATAATCTGAGGACTTTTATTCAATCTTGAAGTTCAGTTTTGTTCAACTTTCTTGACAGTTCCAGACTGGAGAAAGTTGCAGTCCATTTTTTGATATGCTTAGATTCGTGATGAATTTTCTCAATGATCCGAGAATCGTTTTGAGTAAAAATGATTCCTATCTGTTCCTTGCCATGTACTGATGAAATTGGTATAAAGATTTCAGGCATAATCAATGTTGAAGTGGTGGAGAAAGATTGTTGAAGTGGCTGTAACAATCTTTCTTGATTCTGCTGATCTTTCTCTGTTTTGTATAGTTTATGATCATGACTTATTTCTTTGCTTTGCTTGGTTCCTATCTTTAATAAAAACACTCAAGAGCACAGATTAAATTAACATAACATTTAGAATCATAATTAATATCTTTAATTAATCTTTTGTTTATTTTCATCAAAACTTAATTTGAGAGTTTGTCTTAACAATCTCCCCCTTTTTGATGATGACAAACATGTTAATTTAGATTTTAATTCTGATTCTAATTTTAATTTTGAAGAGAGTAAAAACTCCCCCTCAATTGATGCAATAGATGTTTTTAGTGATATAACTAATGCAATCAGTTTAATTTTAGCAATAAAGGATATTTCATTAATAAAGCGTTTTGCTGAATTACAAAAAGTGAGATCCTGAATTTTAATCAGATCTTTTACAGAATAAAAACTAAACTTAATTCTCCCCCTTTATCAAACAAAAAGGAATGAGAAAAAGATCCATATTTTGCTAAAGAAGGAGAAGATCCTTCTGACGATTGAGACTTGGATGGTACAGGGACAGGCTCGGGAGCTGGAGCAGCGTGAAAAGGAGGAGGAGGAGGTACACCGAGCTTGGGTGCAAGTGTATCCGTGAGCCAGGATTGCAGCTGAGTCTGTTGTGCCAAGAGGACTTGTAGAGTGGCCATTATTTCAAAGTTGGTTGGTTCCTTCGGAGGATTCATGATTGGTGGGGGAATAGGAGTAGTGCTGGTTGATGGAGCAGAGACAGCTGGGAGAGAGGTAGGTAGTGGCTGAGGATTGGATTGATTGGATGAAGTAGCGTTGCCAAAAATAGATGACGTGGTGGTTTGAGGAGAAATGTATGTTGGTGACATGGCAGAGACATTTTGGTGAGAAAGCAATGTTGTCATGGGGTCAAGGGGAGAACGAAGAAGCTGAGATACAGAGATGAAATATGTGGAGGAAATGGTGGATTGTTGGGGAAAAACAGAGAATGTTGTATTGTTAGGAGGAGGGGTAAGAGAACGTTCTCTGTTTGGAGGGGAACTTTCTTGAGCAGGATTAGAACATTCTGGGTTTGGTGGTGATCGTTCTGGGTGCTGTGGAGAAAGTTCTGGATTTTGTGAGGAACGTTCTGGGGTATGAGGAGAACGTTATGGGGTTTTGTCAGTAGCCCTAGCTGGTGAAGGAGATGGTGATGTGGGGACAGTAACAGGAGCTTCCCGTCTGGTAGAACGTTTTCTTTTTAGGGTGGAAGGAAATGAATGAATGAGTAGGGCAGACTTTCGGGTTCTGGGTCTGTTGGTTTGTGGATATCGTGGCTGTGATTCAGATGGGGGAGAAGGTTGTCTAGTGACGTTGATTTTCATATGGGACATGTTTTTGGTGGAAAAATTGGAGATTTTGATAAGGGATTTTTCATTTGTCAGGGGGATATGAAAATGATTAAAGACTTTTGTAAGAATCATACCATAAGGAACAGTATTCTTCTTGTAGTCTTTGTTAGCAGCAGCAATCATGTGATGAAGTATCAAATGAGGAAGGTTGAGACGCTTGTAGTTGAGTAGGTGATATATGACCAGTGCGTCGTTTTCAGAGACATACTCATGGCTTCCACAGTGAGGAAGAAGAGTATGTTGACTCATGTTGTTGAAGATTTTAGGGAGAGGGCGCAGGAATGTTGACAGATACCTGGTGGAATTCTCTTGAAATAGTTCTGAGAGAACTGCAGTTTCTTTAAGATTGAGAGCTGCATTCCAGGATTTTCCAAAAACAGCAGGACCTTCAGTAGGGAGATCCAAGATTGAGGCCAAAATGTCAGGAGTTAATCTGATCTCAATTCCCTTGATAGTGGAAATGAATAGAGATTTTTCAGGAAATGTTTTGGCCTGACAGTAAAAGGCACGAACAGCATCTGGATAGTGTGGTTCAGAAATTTGCAGAAATGCAGTCCAGCCTAGGGCATCAGTAAAATGTTTGACAAAGTTGCCATCAACTATGAGTTTGTCGAAGATGAAAACTCTACCAACACCAATGGGTCTTTTAGCCCATTTGTCTTTGAAAAGTTTGGTGGCAGTGGGAGGAATCAGAGGAGTGGTATTTGGCTTGATCTTTTTGGAGGGTAGAGATGGTGGCATAGGAGAATCAGGGTCAGAGGAAGGTTCAGATGAAGGATAGGAAGGAGTTTGAGGTGAAAGTGGTCGTTTGGTGGTTTTTGAAGGATTGTAAGACGGAGAACGTTCTTCGGGAGGTGAACGTTCTTGAGTTGGAGAGGGAGATTGGTGATGTTCATGAAAACATTCTCGAATGGGAGAGCGTGTTTGAGTAAGGGAAGGAGAAGTAGTGGGAGAACGTTCTGAGTGAGGAGAACGTTCTTGAGAAGGAGAAGAAAAACGGTGAGGGATAGGAGAACGTTCTTGAATTAGAGAACGTTCGGGAGTAGGGGTAAGATTTTTGTGAACAGTTGTAGCGGAAGGAGTAGGAGAACGTTCTTGCATTGGGGTGGGAGAAGGTTTTGGGGTTGGGGAACGTTCTTGAGATGAGGAAGGAGAAAGACGAAATTTGTTTTTAGGTACAGTTGTTTTGAATCTCTGGCGAATGGGTAAGTTTGTTCTTGCCAGAAATTTTGAGGCTGAAATGGTGGTTTTGGTTTTTAGAGTACGGGTTTTAGGTTGAGTAGATGTGGGGGAGGAGAAAAAATCAGTCATTGGTCTTTGTTTCTGGTTTGAAGGAATAGATTGAGAGGTTTCAGAAAACGATGATTTAGAAGAGGTTGGTATTGAGGTTTTTGATGTAGGAATAGGTTTTGTTGAAGGAGCAGGAGTATCAGATGATTCATCTGAGTCAGTGTCTGAGATGATGAAGTAGGTAGGTTTAGTGTTTGGTGTCCTTGAGGTCCCAATTCCTGCCAGAATTCTCATTGAGCGCCTTTTAGGTGCTGGAGGATTAACAAATTTATGTGGTGGTGGTGTGGGTTTGGAAAAAGATGTTCTTAAATGAGGAGGAACTTGAGTAAAATTTGGGGTTTGACAGGAATGGAGAGGAGGAAGAACAGAGGATACAGGTTCAGGAATGGAGGTGTTAGGGTTGGATTCAGGAGACGAAGACAGATAATCAGAAAAAGAGGCATCTGATGAGTGTTTTGGAGGAGTTGGCCTGGGTGGAGGTGAAGGTGAACGATTGTAAACTGGTGAGAAGGATGATGATGGTGATGGAGTTTCAGTGCTTGCATTTTTGCGAGCAGATTGCTTGGTTCGAGCCATTTTTGATACTGAGAAAACGAGATTGAAAATGACTTTGGAGGAAGATGATAGTTGAGAGAATGAAAACTGTTTCAAAAGAGATGAACAGTTGTGATAACTGCAATTTGCTTTTGCAGTTTCTAGAGAGAGAGAGTAATGATGATGAACCTAGGGAAGTGACAAGTGTTTGGGGAAAGGGATGATTTTGACGGCTGAGCAGTGCCTTTTGAAAGGCTTAATGCACGCGCATTTAATGCTGAGACATGCCTTGCCTGCTGTCGCGTCCAGTTTTTTTCGCAAAAAAGGAGTCGCCACCAATTTTATTTTATTCAAAGGAAAAGAATTGGATAAAACCTAAAATAATGATTTTTGAACCAAAAATTCGGATTCGGGAGTCGATTACGAGTAGGGAAGGTATTAGCACCCTACAACGTCCGTTAAACGGTTACCCTATAATTAATTGTATACAAACTACTTATTTATTTATTCATTTATTTTTACCCCAAAAAAGAATAATAAAATAAATAAATAAATTATTTACATTAATAAAAGAAGGAAATTTTTTTTTTTATTAATTTGGTTTGACAAGGAAAAAACCTTGCTCCTACATATCCCCAGGTGCAATAGGGAAATCAAAACACACGTAGTTCTTGGGTAGAAAATATTTATGTGTTGACTGATTTTATTATTAATTTTACTTTATATATATACATATCAAAATAAATTAACAACATAATAGTGATAATAATAATAATAGTAATAATGGTAATAGTGATAATAATAATAATAATAACAAAAAAAAGATGAGATGTTTGTTCGCGGATTGGATCTTTTTATTTTTGTTTTAAAGAAAAATTAATTTTTGTTAAATAAACAACGTAACGAAAATATAATAATAACAAAAAAAAAAAAAAGAGGTGAGATGTGGCGCGGCGAGCGAGGATGAATTTTATCCGGCGGCAGCGACTATTAATTCTAATCCTAATTGAAAAAACTATTTATTTGTTGTTACGATCTTTTTGTTATTTTGATAGATACGTGATATGAGCTATATATTCAATATTACGATGTGGTAAAATTCGTTTTCTTGGTGATTGATTTATAAGCATCAATTAGTTATATTTTTCTAGCATTTTGTGTTGCAAAGAAAGCAATTTTAAGAACAGACAACCTTAGAAAAATGAAAGCTTAACAGGAGTTTATTTTTTGTATAAATAGAAAAAAAAAAAAGAAAAAAAAACATTTTTTAAAGGGATCAATATAAAGACTAATAAGAAGAAATTTAGAGAAGAGATACCTTACTACTGAAGTAGTTTCTTGCTGGACTGATTTTCCCAAGACTAGATTCTCTGCTCCTTTCTCGCCTATTATTCTCTCTTCTTTCTTTTTTGTGCTCTCAAAATGTCCTCCTCTTCCACTCTTACTATCGATTATTTATAGGCCTTTCGGGTGTAGGTTACAAAAGACAAGGGAATAATTGACAATTGATCACCATTTTATTACTATTAATCTCTTTCTTTGTGGTTTCTTTTCTTTCAATTGATTTACCGATTTTTATGACCATCAATCCATTCAATTGATCCTCATTATACCGATTTTTATGACCATCAATCCATTTCTTTTCAGTTTCTTTCATACAGTTATGTATATTTATTTATTTTTTTTTATATATTTATATATATATATTTTTTTATTTTTCTATTTTTTAGAAAAGAGTCTAAACAAGAATTAGAGGCAAAAAACTGGGAACATATGTGATTGTTTAAAGTTTAAAGCCTTAATTATTTATTTTTATTTTTATATTTCTATACATTTATTATTATTATTTCCCCTTTTTTTTAATAAAAAGTAAAAAATAAATAAATAACAAGCGGACAAAATTAGGTGTCAACACCTGCGCATGAGGAAGATGATGTCTGGGAAGAGGATTTGAAAAAACGGAGAAAGATGTTTAAAAAAAAACGGAGATTGATAAACGTTCTCCGTTTTCTGCAGAAGCAGTTTTAACTAGATTTTTCAGGATTTTTCAAAATTCTCAGTTTTTCTTTGATTGAATTAAAACTTTCCTCGACTAAGGGCTTTGTAAAAATATCAGCAAGCTGATTTTGAGTATCAACAAAAATTAATTCAATGTCCTTTTTATTAACATGATCGCGAATAAAATGATGTTTTATTTCAATATGTTTTGAACGAGAATGCTGAATTGGATTTTTTGACAGATTGATTGCACTAGTATTATCACAGTAAATTGGAATACTAGAGTAACTTACAGAAAAGTCTTCAAGTTGATTTTTAATCCAAAGGACTTGTGAGCAACAACTTGCGGCTGATACGTATTCAGCTTCAGTGGTTGATAAGGCTATAGTATTTTGTTTTCTGCAAGACCAACTTATCAAAGCATCTCCCAAAAATTGACATGCTCCACTGGTGCTTTTTCTTCCAGTTTTATCTCCAGCATAATCAGCGTCACAATATGCTACAAGATCAAAATGAGAACCTTTTCTATACCAAAGGCCAAGATCAGTAGTTCCAACAAGATATCTAAAAATTCGTTTTACAGCAATTAAATGAGATTCTTTTGGCGCGGATTGAAATCTAGCGCATAATCCTACTGCAAACACAATATCTGGCCTGCTAGCAGTTAAATATAGCAAGGAACCGATCATGCCTCTATATTCTTTCTCAGAAACAGATTTTCCATGTTCATCTTTGTCTAATGAAGAGGATGGATGCATAGGAGTAGACATAATTTTTGCTTCATTCATTTTGTACTTGGTTAACAAATCCTTAATGTATTTTTCTTGACAAATAAAAATACCATTTTCATGTTGTTTAATTTGTAATCCAAGAAAATATCTTAATTCTCCCATCATGCTCATTTCGAATTCACTTTGCATGAGCTTTGAGAAACCATCACACATTTTTTCATTAGTTGATCCAAAGATAATATCATCAACATACACTTGTACAATGAGTAAATCATTTTTATCAATTTTCTTAAAAAGTGTAGTGTCAATTTTTCCTCTGGAAAAACCATTATTGATTAAGAATGAACTTAACCTATCATACCAAGCTCTTGGTGCTTGTTTTAAGCCATACAGAGCTTTTGTGAGTTTGAAAACATGATTTGGTTTTGATTGATCTTCAAAACCAGGAGGTTGTTTCACATAAACTTGCTCATTTAAAAAGCCGTTTAAAAATGCACTTTTAACATCCATTTGAAATAATTTAATAAGTTTGTGAGATGCATATGCAAGAAATATACGAATAGCTTCTAACCTTGCAACAGGAGCAAAAGTTTCATCATAGTCTATACCTTCTTGTTGATTGTAACCTTGAGCAACCAATCTTGCTTTGTTTCTTACAACCTTACCTTCTTCATCTAATTTGTTTCTGAAGACCCAGCGTGTACCAATAATTGTTTGATCTTGAGGATTTGGTACCAAGGTCCAGACTTCATTTTTATCGAACTGCTGCAGTTCTTCCTTCATGGCTTCAATCCAAGATTGATCAACTATGGCTTCTTTAATTGATTTTGGTTCAATTTGAGAAATCATTGCCATGTTGTTTTCATCATTCTTGAATGATTTCCTAGTTCGAATTCCATCTGTTGTATCCCCAATGATTTGAGTTTGAGGATGATCTCCTATTGTTCTCCAGCTTTTAGGTGGAGAATGATACGAAGATTGTTTATCGATCTCCGTTTCCTGTATATCAGTTTTCTGTTGTGTGTCTGGCAATTCTTCATCCTCATTTGACTTTTCAAGTATTAAATCATCAAATTCATCAAATAAAATATGCATGCTTATTTCAACAATTTTAGTTCTTAGATTAAAAACTCTATAACCTTTAGAGTCGGTTGAATAACCCAAAAAGATAGCTTTATCTGATTTCGAATCAAATTTTCCAAGAACATCTTTGTTGTTTAGAATATAACAGTAGCACCCAAAAATATGGAAGTATGAAATGTTTGGTTTTCTGTTTTTCCAAATTTCATATGGAGTTTAGTTTATGATTTTTCTAATGGATACACGATTTAGAATATAGCATGATGTATTGATGCCTTCAGCCCAAAAATATTTTTCAACATTTGATTCTTCCAAGATTGTTCTTGCCATTTCTTGTAAGGTTCTATTTTTTCTTTCAACAACTCCATTTTGTTGTGGAGTTCTTGCACAAGACAAATTATGAGAAATGCCAAGTTCATCAAGAAAGTTCTTGAAAGGAGCATTTGTGAATTCTCCTCCATGATCACTTCTTATAGAGATGATGCTGGATTCTTTTTCATTTTGTACCTTTTTACAAAAGATTTTAAAAGCTTCAAAGGCATCATCTTTTTGTTTTAAAAATAGTACCCAAGTGTATCGAGAGAAATCATCAACAATAACAAAACCATATTTCATTCCTCCTAAACTGGTTGTTTTGACAGGACCAAATAAGTCTATGTGAAGTAATTCAAGAATTCTGTTTGTGGAAATAAAATCTTTTGAATGAAAGCTGCTTTTAACTTGCTTTCCTTTTACACAAGTTTCACATATTCTGTCTTTTTCAAAATTCAGTTTTGGTAAACCTCTGACAAGTTCTAATTTTGAAATTTTCGAAATGGTTTTCATGCTGACATGCCCTGCCCTTTTATGCCAGATCCATTTATCTTTATCAATAGATATGAAGCAGGATTCATCAGGCAGTTCTTCAAGATATAATACATAGAGATTTTTCTTTCTGGTTCCAGAAAACAGTTTTTCACCTGATGTTGTTTTTATGATTTCACATATGTTGGGTTTGAAAATAACTTCACAGCCATTGTCACAGAGTTGACTTATGCTTAAGAGATTATGTTTTAGACCTTCAACATATTGAACATCAGTTATTTGAGCAGAGTTTTTCTTACCAATTGTCCATTTACCTTTGATTCGAGCTTGATTGTCGTTTCCAAAAGTAACAGACCCTCCATCTTTCTTGACAAAGGACATGAAGCAATTTTTATCACCCGTCATGTGTCTTGAACATCCACTGTCCAAAAACCATGGTTTTTTCTTGATACCTTGAGAACCAACCTGCAGTTTTGGTTTTATTAACTTTTGGTACCCATTCTGTCTTGGGTCCTTGGGGATTAGTTCTGAATTTTGTTTTTCTGATATTATAGCATGTAGATTCAGAATGTCCAATTTTAGAGCATGAAGAACATTTAATTATTTGTTTATGAAAAGATTTTCTAACTGGTTTTGACAGATTTTCAGAACTTTCTCCGTTTTCTGTTTTATCTGGAGAACGTTCTTGGTTTTTTTGAAAAACTGTTTTTCTTTCAGATTGTTCTTTTCTCTGTTTGCTCTTGATTTTCTCATCTCTTTTCTTAAAATAACACGCAAATTCAAGGTGTCCAATTTTACTGCAATATGAACATTTGATCTTGCATTTATTTTCTCTTCTTTCTGGAATAAATTTTTTTTCATACATTTTGGTTTTCTGAGTTTGATTAAAACCAAGACCAGCTTTATCAAATATTCCAACTTGAGATCCCATGATTTTCTGAAATGTTCCAGTAGCTTTAATAAAGTTTAACAGATCATTTTTCAAAAGTTGAACTTCAGATTTAAGGAGAACGTTCTCCTTTTGAAGTGCAGAACGTTCTTGACTTTCTTGATTTTCAGTGTGAAAGTTTTTGGTTTGAGATTCTTTCAGATTTTGAATGATTTCCTTCAGCTTATTATTCAGAACCTGAGTTTTTTCTTTTTCTTCCTTTTCTTTATAAAATTTTTCTTTTAAGGAACTACATTTTTGTATGAGTAAGTTTGAATCATTTAATAAGTTGTCAAATTCTTTTTCCATTTGTTCACACAAAATGCAGGATTCAGAATTTGTTACCTCATTTTCTTCAGTGTTTGCCATTAAGCATATGTTGGCTTCTTCATCTTCTTCCTCATCAGATTCATCTGAGTTATCCCATGTGGCCATCATTGATTTCTTTTTGAAAGGAAATCTGTTTGGTGTTCTTTTGTTTAGAGGACACTCAGATTTGTAATGTCCCAGCTTATTACATCCAAAGCATGTAATTTGACTTTTATCTTGTTCTGTCTTAGGATTTTCTTTTCTGTTTGGGAATCCCTTCTTCATTTGATCTCTTCTTCTCATTATTCTTTGAATTCTTTTAGTGAGAAAAGTTATTTCTTCATCAGCCTCTTCTTGAGTTTTTTCTTCTGGTTCTTCCTCTGTTTGGTCAAACGTGCTTTCTTGAGATGTTTTTAAAGCTATTGTTTATCCTTTCTTGACAGGTTTATCTTCTTGTAATAATACCTCATGTGCTTTTAAGGTTCCAATTAGCTCTTCTAGTGCCAATACTTCAAGGTTCTTCGCTTGGCTTATGGCTGTTACCATTGGTCTCCATATGACTGGAAGACATCTCATGATCTTTCTTACTCTATCTTGTACTGAGTAAGCCTTTCCTAAGGATCGCATTTCATTCACTATAGTTGTGAACCTTGAATACATTTCATCAATGGTTTCTCATTCATTCATTTCGAACAGCTCAAATTTTCTTATGTCGATGTCTATTCTTGTTTCTTTGACATGGTTTGTTCCTTCATGATGAATTTGTAGTGTATCCCAGATTTCTTTAGCAGTTGTGCATTCATCGACTCTTTCACTTTCTTCCCTGCTCAAAGCGCACGATAAGAATAATTGAGCTTTAGAGTTTAAGAGTACCTTAGTTTTGTCTTCAGATGTCCAGTCGACTTTTTCCTTTTTGGTAGAGTTTGAATCATTTTGATCAGCTCTTGGAATGAAATCTCCATCTGTAATGATGCGCCACATTCCTGTGTCTTGAGACTTTAGAAACAACTGCATCTTGTTTTTCCAAAAGTAGTAATCAATTCCATCAAAGTATGGTGGCCTGTTTGAGGATCCTCCTTCAACAGTGTATTTTGCTTTTGACATTTTTTCTTCTAGATCTTTTTCTCTAGCACTTGGTTAAAGTGTTTTTTCTAGAGACCTTGCTCTGATACCAATTGAAGTAGCAATGTCAAGTTACAAGGAAGGGGGTTTGAATTGTAATCTTGCCTATTTAAAATTTCCTGTTAAAAACTTAATAAAACAACTCAAGAATGATCTTGGTTATAAAAACAGAAACGGAGAACGTTCTTGGTTTTTACACAGAAAACGCAGAACGTTCTTGATTAGTTAAAATCACAGTTTTAGTTTCTCTATTTAATTTTGATAATAACAATAACTGAATGTAAATAGAGATAAGGAAGAAATACCACACAAGAATATATCCTGGTTTACCCAACGTGGGCTACGTCCAGTCCTCACAACTGTGAGATTTTCATTAAGTGTTCAAAGAGAAAGGGAGAACAATCACAGTTAGAGATCAACCTTGATCTGTAACTATACTTCCTTTCAACCCAGAAAGGATTAATCAGGTCACCTAACTAATCTGTTAGGATTTTGAAGTTAACTCTTTTAATCACACTCAAACTATAAACAATCCTTATAGTTATGAGTTTATACAATAATAATTTGAAAGGTTTGTTTGAATCTAATTTTGCTCAACTCTTGTTTGAGAAAAGGATTCAGAACAGAGAAAGAACTCAGTAGAATAAAACTGGAAGTATGTATTTGGTTCAGCCTGATTTCTTTTGTGAATGAGATGGCTTCAAGAATGCAAGTGAATATGATTTAATGAGAATACTTGGCACTTGAAGATCTGATTGATGCTTGCGAATTTGCCTTCTTTTTATAGATGTTTTGAGCAATTAATTCTGGTCAGAAAGAGCTGTTGGGAGTGCTCTATTTTCCTTCTGACAGAAGCAAGGAATCTGTTGACAAATAGAGCTCCATGTATGTGACAGTTTTGGGCTTTCTGTTTTGGGCCTTTTGCTTGATTTCAAACAGACTTGTTGCGTGCTTTAATGACCCATTAAGCTTTGATAATATTTGATAGTGATTGGGCTTCGAGTTGGATGTTTAATTTGATCCAAAACTGTTTGGAAAGGAGTGAATATTTTTCTGCAGAAATGAGAAGTCTTCTTCTGCAGAAACAGAGATTGTTCTTCTCAAAAACGGAGAACGTTGATTATAGGTGGAGAAAGATAATCAATCTGGTCTGATAGACTTTTGAATAATCTGAGGACTTTTATTCAATCTTGAAGTTCAGTTTTGTTCAACTTTCTTGACAGTTCCAGACTGGAGAAAGTTGCAGTCCGTTTTTTTATATGCTTAGATTCGTGATGAATTTTCTTAATGATACGAGAATCGTTTTGAGTAAAAATGATTCCTATCTGTTCCTTGCCATGTACTGACGAAATTGGTATAAAGATTTCAGGCATAATCAATGTTGAAGTGGTGGAGAAAGATTGTTGAAGTGGCTGTAACAATCTTTCTTGATTCTGCTGATCTTTCTCTGTTTTGTATAGTTTATGATCATGACTTATTTCTTTGCTTTGTTTGGTTCCTATCTTTAATAAAAACACTCAAGAGCACATATTAAATTAACATAACATTTAGAATCATAATTAATATCTTTAATTAATCTTTTGTTTATTTTCATCAAAACTTAATTTGAGAGTTTGTCTTAACACATATGTATCTGTGCCGAAATCAATTGAAGCATATGTCAAACCCTTCTCAAAATTAGTGTTCCCTTTTTTTTTCTCACCATGTCTTATCCAACATGTATAGCTTTGATCAATTCCATGCCATACTAAATGTCCTTCCAATTGATCTACTCTAACACGTTTTCCAAAACAACATTTTAAACAAGGACAAATGATTCGATTTGGATCTTTTGCATTCTTCACTGCAAACTCAGAAAACTCATTCACTCCATTTTCATACTCTTTTGACAATTGATTTGCAGACATCCATTTCAGTCCATTTTATATGACCTATATGAATGCAGTGTTACACAAATAATAAGTTACTGATAACATTATACCAATTTATAGTATATATAGTCTAATATTAGAAAATGGAAACCAAGATCCAAGTCTGATTTCAAAACAAACAGATCGAAGGTACAAATTTCAAAAAAGAACATATTTTATATGATTTATTAGGTAACAATTTATCAGTTTTAGCGACAACAACAAATTAATAAATACCTGAGACAACAGAGGAGCAGTAGATGAGGGCGCACAGTAGATGAGAGGAGGGTTCGCAGAGTAGAGGAGATCAAGGAGGGTTCGTAGGGTTAGGGAGACAACATATTAAATTTGTTATAAATTTGTTTTTATTTATTTAAAGTGAATGATTTTTATCAAATACGCACCATTTTACAACGCTTGTATAAAAAGCGTTCTAAAAGACCCTGTAATTATGTGAAAGCGCTATATTTTACAGCACTTTTATATAAAGCGCAGTAAAATAATGTGGGAGCGCTATATTTTACAACGCTTGTATATAAAACGCTCTAAAAGCGCTGTAAACATTATGTGCAAGCGCTATGCCAAAGCGCTTGTCAGAAAAGCGTTGTTGTATCCTCCGTTAATTTTAAAATATTATACAACAGCGCTTTTATTTAATAAGCGCTATAATAATTTTAGGATGGAGATGATATTATATATAGACTTTGTAAAAAATAGTAGACTAAAATATAATTTTAGTCCTTTCTCTGTTATTAATATTCATTTTTATATTTTATTTTTTTTATTCGTTTTCGTCTTTTTTATTTTATGTAATATTCGTTTCAATTTTTAATAAAAGAACAAATTTTTATAATTTTGCGAAACATAAAATATTAAAATAATTATTAAATAAAACATAAAAGACTAAAATTAAAGATAAAACACTAAAATGAATTTAAAAAGAATAAAAGATCAAAATAAATATTAAATAAAAGTTAAAAAACTATAATTATATCTAAGCAAAAATAATAATTAATGTCATTAAAGGTAAAGAGTCAACATCTATAACAGTTGTCAAACCTGTGAATCTGTGATGCATGCTAGTTCCAAATATAAGTATTATTATATCAATTAAGCAGTGAAAGTAATATATATATATATATATATATATAT
>JBBPBP010009780.1:27107044-27140007 GCA_037974735.1 Cicer chorassanicum | reverse complement strand
ATTTTTTGAAACATCTATCAAAGTTTATTATTAGTAACTATATAAAAAAAAACAGTTAACATAAAACTCAAACATGAAAGATAATAGAGAAAAATGGCAAATATAAACAAAATTAAACAATCGAAAATCCACTTAATCAAAGTTTATTTTTCCAAACTTTTAAATATGAACACAATCATAGAACAATCATAACGTGTTGTAAAATAAAATAAATTAGAAAACAACAAAAAAATATCAGGACAAATATGAAAAGATGAAATCAAACCAACGCCAACAATCATAAAATTAACTCAATATCAACAACAGAAAATCAATTTTTTTTTGCTACCAACACAATAAAAAAAAATCAAAAGAAATTAAAACAATTATAAAAAGAAGAAAACATAGAATAATAAATTCATTTTTCTCTATTTTTATTTTTAGGTTTATTTAAACATCAAAAATCTCGAAAAACAACAGACCAAAAAAATCCCAAAAAATCAGTCAACAAATCACAACCAAACTGTTGAAGTGTAATTCATAATTGACATTTAAAGTGTTGATATAGTTAGCTAGTTAGTTGGGTGCCTTGCATCATGAGATAACAGGCCTATATATAACTAACAACTTGTATGTGAAGTGTGTAATTGACTACAATTGAAATAACAGAATTATTCAGTGAAGATCAATCCAAGATCGATCTTGGTTCTGAAAAAGGATCAATCCTGGATTGATCCAGAATCAATTTCTGCCTCTGCAATTCGTTTTTCTTTCTTCTTCTTCCTTTCCCGCTGCGCATTTTAATTTGTTCCAACAATTGGCATCTAGAGCTGGGTTAAAATCAAGGGAAACACGAGTGAAAAGTGAGGGGGAACAATCAAGGGAAACACAGAGGTTTCTTGAAAGGCATAATGAACAGCAACGGTTTTGGATCACATATTCTTGTTCTTGATGGCAAGAACTGGGATCGATGGAGTGCATTGATGAAATCTTTATTTGGAGCACAAGAAGTGAGTGAAATTGTGCAGGATGGCTATGAGGATTTGGTAGAGAATCCAACTGATGCACAGAGGAATGCATTCAAGGAAGCCAAGAAAAAGGACTGCAAAGCCTTGTTCTACATTCAGCAGAATGTTGACAACCAACATTTTGAGAAGATTTCGAAGGCCACAAGATCCAAAGAAGCCTGGGATATTTTAGAAAACTATCACACTGGTGGAGAAAAGGTGAAGCAAGTGAAGCTACAATCCTATAGAAGAAAGTATGAGATGATGCAGATGGAGGCAGATTAGAAAGTAAGTGATTACTTCTCAAAATTAACAGCTGTAGTCAATCAAATGAGAACCTGTGGGGAGAACATTACAGATCAGATGGTGGTAGAAAAAGTGATGAGATCTTTGAGTCCAAAATTCGATTTCATAGTGGTAGCTATTCAAGAAGCAAAGGATATGAAGACTATGAAAATTGAAGAGCTGCAAAATTCATTGGAGGCACATGAACTCTTGGTATTTGATAGAAATTCTAAAAGATCAGTTCAACAAGCATTTCAAGTTCAAACTACCAAGAAGGAGGGAAACCAGAAAGACTTCAAGAAAAAGGGAAAGAGAAGAGCAAATTGGTCCAACAATGGTAAGAACAAGAGTGAAGACAAAGCTGAATCTTCAAAGAAATGGGTTTTTGGCAAAAATCAGAACAAGAAGAAGGATTTTGACAAAAGTAAGGTACAATGCTTCAACTGTGAGAAGTATGGGCACTTTGCAGATGAATGTTGGTTCAAGAAAGATCAAAATGATGATGAAGAAGCAAATCTGGCACATGGAGATGATTCCAGTATAGTGTTGATGATGGCTACTACCAATGATGAGAAGATCAAGAATGAAGAGTGGTTTCTTGACTCTGGATGCTCAAACCACATGACATCATATAGAGAATGGTTGACAAGCTTTGATGCTAGCAAGAAAACAAGCATAAAACTGGCTGATAGCAGAAATCTGATGGCTGAAGGCAGTGGGAATATAGTGATCAAAAGCAATGATGGCAGAAGAATCATTATTACAGATGTGATGTATGTTCCTGAGATGAAGTGCAATCTCATAAGCATTGGTCAATTGGTGGAGAAGGGATTCTCAGTGACAATGGATGGTGATTCCTTGAAGCTATTTGATGCAAAGAAGCAGTTGGTGCTCAAATCAAACATGTCACAAAATAGAACCTACAGATGCAACATTTCAAGTGAGAAAATGATGTGTTTGTCTGCAGCAGTTAGTGAAGATATTGAAGGCTTATGGCACAAGAGGTATGGTCATCTAAACTTTAGAAGTCTTGGTGATTTGAATTCTAAAGAACTGGTGTATGGGCTGCCAAAGCTGAATGTCAGAAAAACTATTTGTGAAGTATGTGTGAAGAGTAAGCAAAGCAGGTTCCCATTTGTATCTGAAGCACCTAAAAGAGCTACTGCAGCATTGGAAGTGGTCCACTCTGATATATGTGGCCCCTTTGAAGTATCTTCATTGGGGGGAAGCAGATACTTCATCACTTTTGTTGATGAATTTACAAGAATGATGTGGCTGTATACAATCAAGCTTAAGAGTGAAGCATTAGAGGTATTCAGGAAATTCAAGAGCTTAATTGAAAAGGAAAGTGACCAATCAATTAAGATCTTGAGAACTGATGGTGGAGGAGAATATACCTCAAAAGAGTTTGAAGATTTCTGTGTTAATCAAGGCATTATGCATGAAGTGACAGCTCCATATACACCTCAGCACAATGGACTTGCTGAGAGAAGAAACAGAACCCTATTGAATATGGCAAGAAGCATGATCAAGCAGAAGAACCTACCACACAATTTCTGGGGTGAAGCAGTCACTGCAGCTGCTTATATTTTAAACAAATGCCCTACAAAGAAGTTGAATCAGAAGGTTCCAGAGGAAGCCTGGTGTGGAAGAAAACCAAGTGTGAAGCATTTCAAGGTTTTTGGCTCATTGTGCTATAAGCATGTACCAGATGTTAGGAGGAGCAAACTTGAAGATAAGAGTGAGATTATGATACTTATAGGTTATCATCCCACAGGTGCCTATAAGTTGTATAATCCTGTAACTAAAAAAGTGCATATCAGTAGGGATGTAATTGTGAATGAGGCTGAAAAGTGGAAATGGGAAGAGGAACCAGTGTACAGTGAAGAGAATCAACAAGGCTGCATTTATCCTGATTCCAGTGATGAATCAGAGGATGAAGAAGTGATCAACAATGATGCAAGTGAACCAGAAGAAGTGGCAGCTGCAGTGAGACCTCAAAGAATCAGACAAATTCCAAGCAGGCTGAATGATTGCGAATTAATTTCTGATAATGCAGTAAATGATGAAGGTGATATCATTCATTTTGTATTGTTGGCAGATTCTGAACCTCTCAATTATGAAGAAGCATTGAAGATAGATGTATGGAGGAAAGCTATGATGGAAGAACTCCAATCAATTGAGAAGAATCAAACATGGGAACTAGTTAATCTGCCAGACAAGAAAAGGAAGATTGATGTGAAGTGGGTCTTCAAACTGAAGATCAATCCTGATGGGAAAATTTCAAAACATAAGGCCAGGCTGGTAGCTAGAGGATTTTTACAGAAACATGGTATTGATTACAATAAAGTGTTTGCTCCAGTTGCAAGGCTTGAGACTATACGATTAGTGGTGGCTCTAGCTTGCAAGAGAAGGTGGTCACTATACCATTTGGATGTAAAATCAGCTTTTCTAAATGGTCCACTTGAAGAGATTGTGTTTGTGTCGCAGCCTCCTAGATTTGAAATACAAGGCAAGGAAAACATGGTGTATAAACTCCATAAAGCTTTGTATGGTTTGAAGCAGGCCCCTAGAGCCTGGAATAAGAGGATCGATCAGTTCCTAATGCAGATAGGCTTCCCAAAGTGTGCAGTGGAGTTTGGTGTGTATGTGCAGAATTCTAGTGCAAAAGAAACAATGATAATCTGTTTGTATGTGGATGATTTACTCATTACTGGGAGCAAAGCAGCAGAGATTGAAAGGGTGAAACACAAGCTGAAATCTGAATTCGAAATGACTGATCTAGGTGAACTCTCATTCTTCCTATGAATGTAATTTCTGAAATTGAAAACTGGAACAGTCATGCATCAGCAGAAGTATATAGGTGAAATGCTGAAGAAATTTGAAATGAATGGCTGCAATTCAGTCCCAAATCCATCAGAGACAAGTTCAAAGATTGATGAGTGCAGTGAGGAAGAAAAGGTCGATCCAACACTGTTCAGACAAATGGTTGGATCGCTGCGATATTTGTGCAACAGCAGGCCTGATATATGCTACTCAGTTAGTGTCATTAGCAAATTCATGAATGATCCAAGGAAGACTCACTTGATAGCTGCTAAAAGAATACTCAGGTATGTAAAAGGCACAAAGGAATTTGGTCTGCTATTTCCCAATGGCAGCCAAGGTGAAGGAAGTGAATTCATTGGATATTCGGATAGTGATTGGTGTGGAGACATTACAGATAGAAGGAGTACATCTGGTTATGTTTTCAAGTTCAATGAGGCAGCCATATCTTGGTGTACAAAGAAGCAACCAGTGACTGCACTTTCATCGTGCGAGGCAGAATATATAGCAGGTACATTTGCAACCTGTCAAGCAATATGGCTGGATTCAGTGATGAAGGAACTAAGGTGTGAAGTGATGAAGCCTCTAAGACTCAGAATTGATAACAAGTCAGCAATCAGCCTTGCTAAAAATCCAATCTCACATGGCAGAAGTAAACATATTGATACAAGGTTCCATTTCATTAGAGAGCAAGTGAATAATGGAATGATTGAAGTGCAATATTGTCCAACTGAAGTGCAGCTAGCAGATGGTTTCACAAAGGCTTTGAAACTTGACAGATTTGAGTTTTTGAGAAAGAAGCTTGGTGTTATAAGTGTTCAACAATTATGAATTAAGGGGAAGTGTTGAAGTGTAATTCATAATTGACATTTAGAGTGTTGATATAGTTAGTTAGTTAGTTAGTTAGTTGGGTGCCTTGCATCATGAGATAACAGGCCTATATATAACTAACAACTTGTATGTGAAGTGTGTAATTGACTACAATTGAAATAACAGAATTATTCAGTGAAGATCAATCCAAAATCGATCTTGGTTCTGAAAAAGGATCAATCCTAGATTGATCCAGAATCAATTTCTGCCTCTGCAATTCGTTTTTCTTTCTTCTTCTTCCTTTCCAGCTGCGCATTTTAATTTGTTCCAACAATCTAGAAAAATTTTCTGACATAATTTTATTTTTGTGGGTTGTTCTCTATTTTTCTACTTCTCCAATTTTTAGCTAAAGTTTTAAATTTTATGAGTTTGTTCTGAACATCATTCTCTCTAATGTTTGATATTGGATCTATTTTTTGTTTTTGTTTTAGGGGTGGCCAAGTAATACAAATTCTATTATATTTAATTTTCAAAGGGTGAAGTGACTTTGACGAAACATAACATTGCTACTTCAATGCTATTTCAGCTAAACGAGTAAATTCATACAAATATCAGAAGTCTACATCTCGAAAATGACAAAAGTTAGTATATCTCACTTTGAATTTGAAATCTATTTTAAATTTAATTTGATTATTTCTATCAGCCTATCAAGCATAGTGTGATGTTGCTGTCGTCTTCTCCACGACAAAAGAAATGAAATACATTTTTCTTGTTGTTTTGAGATGTGTAGGAAAGGTGAGCAGTCCGAGATTGGGCTTTGATATACCCACCTGCGGATTGGGCTGGATTTGGTTTTATGGCCCGAACCCGTCCAAACTTGCCTGCTTATCTACCCCTAGTAACTTTGACGGTGTTGGTAAAGAGAATGAGAAGTTAGAGAATGATGATTTTTTTTCCCAGATTTTTTCACTTCAAACAAAAATGTAGGATAGGTGGACGAGTTTGGGGAGAAGGTGGACGAATTCTTGTTTGGATTTAATTTTTTAACTCAATCCCATTTAATTTTTTATTTTTTTAAATCTGAGACAATTTAGTCAACAATGACATTAGAGGTGTACAAATGATGGGTTATATTGAGTTTGGTGTAATTTTTTTATCCGATTTCAATATTTGATCGGGTCAATTTTTAGGCCCTAACCCGTCATTTAACCCGACCAAACCCAATTAGTTGCGGGTTCAAAAAAGAAGGGACAAAATAAGACGAAATTGGGTTGGTCCGAAGACGAGTCGTCAACTAGTAGTTCTTGAAAAAAAAATTTAGAAATAAAATAACTCATAGCAAGCCACCTACAATTATCATTTGTCAATTTATTCAAAAGTAGTAACTCATAACATTGTCATACAAAATACAAATCATGTAATCAAAACAAGTAACCTACTACTTACTCTGGACCCATAAATCTTTCACCACTTAATAGTTTTACTCTTTAATAATAATAATAATAATAATAATAATAATAATAATAATAATAATAATAATAATAATAATATATTTTTAAAAATATATTATACATTAAATTGAAATTATTTGAAAAGAGTCATATAATTTTAAAAAATTTATGAAATTTTATAGATTTGATCTACTTAGTAAAAATTAATAATTTAACGGTTGAATTAATGAAATTTAATACCTATAATAAGTTATAAAGTGGAGTAAGTGTGACAAGAGTTCTAGTGTCAACAAATCCTTAATCATATATATATATATATCCACGGATAGGGCATCAAGGTTGAAATCCTTCAAAGAGAGCCCAATTAAGCACTCTTATCATTGGATTGGCTTTCCGCATCCTCACGGGGCCGCTCGGACTTTGAACCTGAAAATAGAGAATAAAGTATGAAATTAGAGCTCGAGTGGGGCCATCAACCACATCACAGGTTGAATAATACTAATGAGACAGACCTCTGAATCCGCTTAAAGATGCTTCTGAAGCCTGAGTTCCAGGCAAGAGAAAGACCAGGATAAATGGCCAAAAATTCTGCTGGCACAGTTCGTAGCATGTCCTAGGTTCTCCATGAATCCAATGATCCATTCTCCATTCGATATATATATATATATACACACACGCATGTTTATTTCTTTCTTGTTTGCATTCTGGTTAGAACTGTAGGTAATCCAGTTGGGAATATATTGATATAGAGTGTACTTCAATACATTATAAGAAAGGATCCAAAAATGTACAATAAAATAAAGCCCAAAAGAAAGAGGCAAAATACAAAAATCACTAACACACCAAAATATCCAACAAAAAGGAGATAGACAATGAGTGACAAACAAAACAAATGCAAAATATTCTAAGCAACCAAACAAACTACCGGATTGAAGGATGGAAGCTCTCCTGACCTCAAGCATAAAACACTAAAAGGCCAACTCACAATAGTGACACGAGCACATAACCAAACGACTATTGTGAGAGATGAACCACTTCTTCTTTCAGATCAAGGATTTTTATATCCTCAATAAGGTTTCAAATCCTATGGTCTAGGTTGTCAAACACTTTACTGTTGCACCTTTTAAATTTTCGTTTTAGAGTTTTGAGTTTTTCTTTGAGGACGAACATCATCCATCTAGGTCAAGAAAAGCACGATTGGCTCTTAGAGACCACCTTCTTGAGATCTTTGTACTTAATACAATATGATTATTGAACCTAGACGGTCTTTGGGCCTCACTCATGTGAGGAATACTTCAGAAAAATTAGTAAATGGTCTGAGATGTCCTTTGGAAGTGCCAATTGACTTACCACTCCTCAATGGTCTAACCAATATTTAGAGAAAAGGACTTTGTCAAGACGAATCATGGCATGACCATTAGGATGAACCCAAGTAAATTTTCAGTCTAAAAATGGTAGGTCAGTGAGATCCATCTGTTTAACAAACTCATCATTTTTTTGCACTTCTAGGCCCCCACCTATCTCTCTCTCCACATCCACACTTTGTCATTCTTAGCTGACAAAATTGTGTTAAAGTCACCCACCATACACCACATGTAGGGGTGTACATGGGTGTGGGTCGACCCGCCAATCCGATCACTCAATCCAACCCAACCCGATTTTTACCCATACCCAGTCACTTTCGGGTCCAACCCAACCCCGACCCGTTGAAACCCGTTAATATTTGGTTCGGGTAATGGGTTTAACAATTTGAATCCGTCAACCCGACCCGATAACTAGTTATATTTTTTAAAAAAATTGTTTGGTAGCCCAACAATCCAATAGGGTTTCATTACTCTTCTTCTTTAGATTTTCAGCTGCCCTCATCCACTTTCTGCGTCCACCTTCTTCCGCACTTTTTGAAGTCGCGCTGCCTTCCACCTTCTTCTTTTGTTCCGCAAGTGCTCATAACTGATTTTTATACGAATTAGATATAATAAGATATTATTAATAACTGATTTTTAAATGAATGCTGATGCAAAGTGTTTATGCGTCTAGCCTAAATACTTAATTTTTCTCGCAATTTAGCGTTTAATTTGTTTTCGCCTTGTAATCTCATATATGCATACTCATAAAATTCGTATCTAATTTTTGAATTGTCTATTTCAAAAGAGCAATTTAATTTTTGAGTTAAATACTATTTATTTAAATGTTATATTTGTTGAGACAAAATCTCAATTTAATGTTTTGATGAAAACAAACAAAAAGTTAATTAAGAATGTTAATTATGATTCTAAGTGTTTTGGTTTTTAACATGTGTGTTTGAGTGTATTAATCAAAGATAGGAATCAAGCAAAGCAAAGAAAACAGTTAAAAACTGAACATATAAAGAAACAACAAAATCTGGAAAACGGAGAATGTTCTCCAGTTTCAAGAATGATCGTCACAGCCTCTTTACCAATCAATCTCCACTATTTCAACGAAGCTTTTGCCTCTGAATTTTATACTAGTTCATCAGTACATGGCAAGGAAGAAGTAGAAATCATTATAGTCAAAGAAGGCATTCGAATCGCAAAGAGAGAAGATCACAAACTAGCAAGACCAAACAGATTTGAACTTGACTGTCAACATTCTTGACAGCATTCTGATCATTCTCCAGCATGTTAACATTAATCTCCAGCATGCTAATATCTTTCTCCATCATGTTAACATTAATCTCCAGCATGCTAACATCATTCTCCAGAATGATAACATCAATCTGCAGAATGATCATCAATCTCCAGAATGTTCAGATAAGTCTCCAGAATGATCAGATCAGTCTCCAGAATGTTCAGACCAGTCTCCAGAATGATCAGATCAATCTCTAGAATGTTCAGATCAGTCTCCAGAATTTTCAACATCATTCTCCAGTAGACTATCATCATTCTCCAGCTGACTGTCATCATTCTCCAAGCTGTTTTGGCAGAATCAATCTCCGTTTCTGCAGAATTTCAGCATTGATCTCCTTACTTCTGCAGAGGTTTATAATCATTCACCAAATTTTTTTGGACATAATCAAAACTACAGATCGAAGTTGTAACATCAATAATTACATATGAAGCTTCAAAGATCAATCTCCGTTTCTGCAGAATTGATTCTCTTATTTCTGCAGAAGTTGTTCATTACTTTCCAAACTGTTTTGGATCAAATCAAATGTCCAGATCAAAGCCCAATTATCATAAAGTATTTTCGAAGCTTAATGGGAAATTAAAAACGCATAAAATCTGTTTGAAATTGAGCAAAACAACCCAGTCAAGCAAGGCCCAAAATTGTCACATCAATGGATTATTTTTTCAACAGAAAGGTTGCTTGTGTCAGAGGAAAACAGAGCACTCCCAACAGCTCTTTCTGACCAGAATTAATTGCTCAAATCTTCTATAAAAGGAAGGCCAAGCTCAAGGAAAAATCAGAGCTTCAAGTACTAAGAAAATTCATCAATCACATACACTTACATACTTGAATACTCTCACTCACATACATTGAATCAATTCTGATTTTTCCCATTCGATTCTTAGAATCATTTTCGTGTATTTCTCTGTCAAAGAATCAAATCTCAAACAAGAGTTGAGACATCTCAGATTCTAACAAAACAATCTCATCATTATTGTAAAACTCAAACTATAAGAGTTTAGTATAGTTTGGGTAGATTGTAAGAAATCCTATCAAGGTTGATAGGTGACCTGATTGAACTCCTTTCTGGGTGGAAAGGTTTTAATGTTGTAACAGATCAAGGTTGATCTGAGCTAGGTGCTTTAAAACCAAGAAGGTTCTTTGTTTTGAACACTTAGTGGAAAATCTCACGGTTGTGAGGACTGGACGTAGCCCGAGTTGGGTGAACCAGGATATATCCTTGTGTGGTATCTCTTCCCTTATCTATTTACTTTCAGTCTGATTGATTATCAAGTTAAATACATAAACTGAATTACTGATTTTAACTAACCAAGAACGTTCTCCGTTTTTTTGGTTAAATCCAAGAACGTTCTCCGTTTTCTGTTTTCACAACCAAGATTAATCTTGAGTTATTTTCTTAAGTTTTTTCAGGAATTTTTAAATAGGAACATTTACAATTCAAACCCCCCTTCCTTGTAAATCGACATTGCTACTTCAATATTTTGTTATAGTTTTACATAATAAAAGTATGAACAGAAAACTTATTTTTATAATGAATTCAGTTTAAATTTTTTACATTTGTTAAATACAAATTTTTTTTAGTTAAATGTTATGCATTTGAGTTAAATACTATTTAAGAGCAAAAATGATGCTTATACAAAAGCTTATGATGAATTTAGTTTAAATTTTTTACATTTAAATCTATTAAACACTTTTTTTAGTATTTTATTTGAAAATAGTAAGTACTCTAACTATAAATAAATGAAGCACTACTATTAAAAAATTATGGTAGCTTAGTAAACTAAAATGGTTGGTGGATTATGTGTAATGATGAAAGTAATGTAGCAATGCTAGCTGTTTTCTCCTCACTTTTATTATTAATATTTGTTTTTGCAGATTCCCAATTGTTTCCTTCAAGACTTTGAGGAACTTGTTAAGTGCTTGTAAGTTGACATTGCTTAGAATTGATGACTTTTTATATTTTATTGATTTACTGTTGTTGAATTTATTTATGTATTTGAAGATTGTTGATTTTTTTTTTTTTTGTGAGAGGCTGATGACTTTTTTAAAGAATTGAATGATGTGATTGAAATTTTATAGTTTTTGAGGCATTTAAGTATTAAACATATTTTAATTCAATATATTTTCCCGTAAAATAAAAAACAAGTTATTATTTATGTATAACCCGCCAACCCAACTCGTTTTTGATCGGGTCAGTTCGGTTCGAGTTAAATGAAAAATTACATGTTTAGAACTTAATCCAACCCAAAGATAATTGATCGGATCGAGCATTGAATTTTGTTAAAACTGGCCCAACTCAATTCACGTACACCCGTAACCACATGACACCCTCAAACGTAAATTTGGTTGTTACTAAGTGATCTCGGAGACACTACTACTTATCTTGCATATTGCATTTGGAGTAGCCATTAACTCGCATGCACCTCTTACCATGCACTCTCAATCCACAGACCCGCATGGAACCGCAACCATATTGCATTTGTAGTTGGAAAGTTATTATTATTTTGTATTCTTTTTTAGGTACAAAAAAATGGTGGATGTTCAACAACAAAAAAAACCTATAAAATTTGTTGGACATTTTTTAGCATGCAAAATTTGGAAACGTCGTCAAAAATAATTTTGCAAAGATCGTTAAAAAACAAATTTCACGATAAAAGAAATCGAAAAGTTTATAGAAATCAACATTTTATGATTCAATCCATATACATTTGAATATATATATATATATATATATATATATATATATATATATATATATATAAAAGTTAAAGAAAGCACATTTTGTGATTTAATTCATATACATTTGAATACATAAATAAGGCGTGCTCCTCGTGGGGGAATTAACAATTCCTCTCGATACGTATACCTCTATTATCATCATTTCAAACTATATATATTTAGTTTTTACCATTTTATTACACATATTAATATTTAACATTAAAAATGAAAATGTACTTTTTTATTTGGCAAAACCGCAAGTTTTGTAAAGGATAAATAAAAACGACAAGTTGTACTATTCGCGGAATGAAATTTTTACGGTATATCCATAAACTCAAGTTTGGATCGGTCAAAATGTAAGACCATTTAGAGCAATGAACATAATAAATTTTTATTTAATAATTAGTCCTCAAAAATATTTTATACTTAATAAATAGTTTCATATTCTGACATTTTTAAATTTAAAAAATAATTAAATCTTCTCTAAAATTAATATTGCACAACAAATATTAAATTAATTAAAGTGATTATATATTGAAAAATAAATATTATATAAAATAAAATAAATTAAATTAATTTAGTAAATGATTTTTTATTCTAAAAGGTCTAAAAAACAGTTTCTCATAAATAATTAGTAATTTTAATAAAATATCATTATAGGCTCTGAAAAACCTCACATATAAATTTGTCTTAGATCTTTATATGTCTTGGACCGGCTTTGTTTGAAGTATTTTGGTATATTTCCTCTCTAAATCAATAAATTAACAATTATTGTTATGAATCAAATATCTATTTGTCTTTTGTATTTTAAAAAAAATAATTTCATAAGGAAGTTTTTTTAATATTCACTACTATAAATAATAAAAATAAAGAATTATTTCACTGATATTTTAGTAAATAATATTTAATTATTATAATTTTTTAATTGATAAAAAATATATATTTTTAAAAAACTTATTTATTTATTAATTTAAAAATCTAGTATATCAATACATGTCAAATTAACGAATCTATCGTAGAATTTATCTTTAGTGGAACTCATGCAAATTTAGAAGACTGATTATTGAAAAAATAAAGCTGCGCTCCCCCAAAGTTCCTTTTTTGTAACAAAATTTTTAGGAGAGTTTGATTTTAAGAATTCATAGTCAAACAAAGTCTAAAAGCTCAAAATATATATGTATGTGCATGTATATGGTCAATTATAATATAGATAAGTTTTAAAAAATATTTAAAATTTTAACAATTATAAACTTTGTTTTTTTAAATATAAATATTTACAATCGTTTTTATTTAGATGACTTAAATAATATTAATTTAATAAAAATAAAAATAAAAATAAATAAATATATATTTTATATTAAATCGATATCAATTAAGCCATTATCATATTTATAAAAATGTGAGAGACAAAGTATTATAGTGGTACAAAAACTTAAAATAAAAGCACATATAGACGATCTTATCCAATAGTTTCCCACGTGTGTGAAACATGTCTCATGCTAGTTCCCAAATACAATATAATAATAAAATCAATTAGTGGAAAATGAAAGTATCATTTTTTCAGTAGTATTATATATAGAGGCAGAGCAAACCCTCCAAAACACAAACATTCTTATCAATACACTCTTAAGCAAAACAATGAAGCAATCTTTCACTCTTTCATTCCTCCTCTTTGTTTTCTTAATCAATCTTTCACTAGCTTTCTCAAATGAAGATGTTGAACAAGTACTAGACATAAATGGTAACCCTATTTTTCCAGGTGGCAAATACTATATTTTGCCCGCAATTCGTGGACCTCCAGGTGGAGGAGTCAGACTAGACAAAACTGGTGATTCAGAATGTCCAGTTACTGTCTTACAAGACTACAGAGAAGTTATCAATGGTTTACCAGTGAAATTCGTCATACCAGGAATAAGTTCTGGTATAATATTCACTGGTACACCAATTGAAATCGAGTTCACTAAAAAGCCTAATTGTGCTGAATCATCAAAATGGTTGATATTTGTCGACGATGCTATCGACAAAGCTTGTATTGGTATTGGTGGTCCTGAAAATTATCCTGGTAAACAAACATTGAGTGGCACATTTAATATTCAAAAATATGGATCTGGATTTGGTTATAAGCTTGGATTTTGTGTTAAGGGTTCACCAATTTGTTTGGATATTGGAAGGTATGATAATGATGAAGGTGGAAGACGTTTGAATTTGACTGAACATGAAGCTTTTAGAGTTGTTTTTGTTGAAGCTTCTTCATATGAAGATGGAATTATTAAATCTGTTGTTTAAATTTTGACTTAGCTTGTGTAACTTAGTTCTTGTTTTGGTGAATTTTGTGCTTTTGCATAATGTATGATCTTAATAAATGGAATAATACATTGTTGTGTGCTCCTTTCTTGCAGCTACTTTGTTGGTGTTGTTTATGTACTTCCTTTTCTTTTCTTATTGTTATTTTCTCTTTCTCTCTCTCTAGTTATTACAAAATGTGTAAATTAAGAGCATCTCTTGTATGGTCACAAATAAAACCAAATGTATTTAAGTCCACACAAAAGAAACATTTTTACTTTTTGTTGATGTTTAAAAATAATGTCTTTTTTTGTGTGTGTAAGCGGTATATATTTGATTTTGTGATGATACAAAAATAATTATGTGAAAAATCATTTATTAATTCAACAAAAGATTACAAAAGAAAGATTATATATAGGATGAATAGCTTTCAAGATGCTTAATAAATTCAACTAATTATAACAAATATAAAACTAAATTATAACTAACTAATGAATGATAAAGAGAAAATATTATCAAACTAAATACATGTATAATACTCATTCCAAATTCATAATAATCTAACCATTTAGAGAGAACCACTTAATTTTAGCACATATAATTAATGTGCAATATATGAATATTTTTTAACCTCGATATAAGGAATTTCATTTTTACCGATAAAAAATGAGAAAATTAAAGGGTTAAGTTTGATTGAAGGAGGGACAATAAGGGGACGTTTATTTTGTCAAAACATTTTATGTTTTTCATTTTTTAAAATGTATGTATATTTTTACCTTGATGAAATACTTTTGAAGTAAATTATTGTTTTTAGAAATGTAGACAATTGTTAAATTCAAAAGTCTCTTACCTCCTTATTAACAAGTAAAATTAACCTAAATGTTTAAAAATTAAAACAAGAAATACAGTGACTATGTTTTAAAACAGTTTTGTGATTGATTATCGGCTAATGCTAATAAGTGTTCTTATAATACATATTAAAAAATAAAATATAATTTTTTTTAGAAGTGGTATATTTAACTCTAAGAAAATTAAAAATTGTAGAATCATCTTAAAATTGAAATAGAATAAAATGTATTTTTCTTACACAAGAAAATATGTCCTCCTAAAATCCCTAAACAAATATAAAAGTATGGTCGTCGTGAGCCACGAGGCTCATTCAAGTACATATTTTGGCCCACGAGGAGCTCGTGAATACATTTTTTTGGAGTAAACTTTTGATTTGTCTATAGTGTGTCCAAATAAACATGTTGGTGCACTCACTTATTTCAATTTCAGTTTATTAAATTAGTATTTGAATTATTACTTTTGTCTTATTTTAAAAATAATTAAAGAATTGACGTAATGGGTTAAGAATATTTAAATAACTCAGTTGTTTCTTTTAAACTGATAAAATAATATATTACGAAAATAATCTTTGTATAAGGTGTACTAAAAATTAAAGGGGTATATTGAATTGAGATTTTTAGAGAATTTAAAAGGCTTTTGATTAAAAAAATTATTTGGTATTCGAGTAAGATTTTAAATATTATAAATAATTTTTGAGATATTCAATTGAAATTTCTAAGATTTTTAAAGAGAATCACAAAATCCGATGACATTCTATTGAAATTTTCACAACTTAAAAATTGTCTCTTAGTATTAAAATATATATACAATTTCCATTCAACAATTTTTGAAATATATATACAATTTCCATTCAACAATCTCACCAAGGAAGGTGTATTGGATTGAGATTTTAAAAGACTATTTCGAGAGAAAAAATCTTAAAGTTTTTAAAAGATTTTCTAGGAATGTGAAGATTTTAAAAGACTCTTTAATGGATTTGTAACACAAGATTTTAAAATATTTTATGAATTTATAATATTGAATGACAAAATATAATAAATATATTATAAAGTCTGAAATTGATACTATTTTTAAAATCTTTCAACAAAAAAATAGTTTCTAATTTTATGGCCTCCTAATTAGCATTTATCAACATATTTGTAGCTATAGTACTCCTCCATAAATTAGCATCTTCGTGTTCTTGCTTTTGGGTTTGAACATTAGATTCATAATATGGTCTTAGTTAATTGATAATATCGGAGATGAAGATACATCTACAAACTCAACTGAAAATTCATTTGAACGACATTCTTTGCGAAGTAAGTTATGAAGTGTTGCACATGCCAATACAAGTTATGCATGTCTTAAATAAAAAAGGAGGCATTTACTTAAAGATTGTGAACCGCGATTTAAATATACAAAATATCTTCTCGATGACATTTCTTAAAGACACATGTCGGAGATTGAACATTTTTTATTTTATTTTGTGGATCATTACCATGACATGCAAAATCTTGTAGATGATATCTTACATCTCGAAATGGAGCTAAAAATTTGCACCAATTAGAAAATCCGCAATCCACCAAAAAATTGTTATCTATTTACAAATAATATACATATAAAATTATAATATATTTAATTTTTAAAAAATAGTATAAAAAGTTAAAATTAACATTATTATTATTTTAAAATTACTTAATTACTTTGGAGCACTTTAAGTCTATTCCTCCTTGTCAAAGCATCACTTAATAGTTTAGAATCATGAGCTGAACCCTCCCACCCGCTAAGAACGTACATGAATTCCAAATCAAAGTTACAAGCAGCTAATACATTTTGTGATATCTTTCTACGACGATTACAATGACTGGTTACATTTCGTCCTCTTACCATTGCTGAAATATGTGTCTCATCAATAGCTCTGATGCAATCCTAGAGTAAAGATAAATTCAAGATGGTGAGTGGAGCAAAAGTTAATCCACCAATTCAAAGGGAACAACGGATAATTAGGAGTTTGTTAGTAGTTGTGTTCCTAAGTAGTTGTATAGTTGTATATGTGTAACTGTTTTTGTGTTTTTGTTATTAGTTAGATACTGTGAATCTTTTTTTTTGGAGATATTATTTCTTATCTCTTTTCTAAATATTAGTGTTATTCGTCTAAATGTTTGAAATCTAATTTTGGGTTCCTAACATGGCAACAGGTTCATCAAGTTTCTAACAATGGGATCTGAAAGAGATTTATTTTTAAATTTTAACTATTGAACAAGAAGAATTTAGTATATGTCAACTTTATTACAAGGAACACTTCTCTTTTCTTAAAAAATCTTCTGAACATAGAATACTCCTTCAAACAATTAAGTCCCCTATAGGAATCTTTGGCCTTGTGGCTTTGTTAGTATGTGTCAGAAATCAGTAGCAAGCTCAGCATTTGATATAATGATGCATTTCAGGATTCTATTCTTCTGAACTACAATGCCTCTTCCTCTTCCTTTGTTTAGATCTTCCAAATATATGGCACAATGTTGCCAATCGCAGATTGCAAGAAATAATAATTTGTTCAACTTCTGGTACGCTATAGCACCGTAATAGTTTCTATTTGACAATACTTTACACTAAATAGTGTATCACAGAACAATAGCGATTTATTCAAATTCCGCCTCCGATATAACTGCTATTTAACAACACTACTATCGACGTGAATGCATGAAGTCGTGAGATCAAGTGATTAAGGCCTACATTTCAACCATGACTTCACTTCTATAACCAATCAGACTTTCCAAAACACTATACAACTCTTCTGTCTTTGGATTAGACTGATCAAGTGAATAGAATTGATGAACCTGATCATCAACCTCAATCCAGCTGCATCCTGGAACCTTATAAGACTTCTGTTGCTTCAATTTGCACCACACATTCCTCACTTCATCCCACTTTCCTAATTCTCCATATATATTAGCCAACATTATGCCATAACCACCATTTTGTGGATCAATTTCGATTAGTTTTTTGGCTGCAAATTCCGCCAAATCATTACGACCATGAACCTTACATCCATTAAGCAAAGAACCCCAAACAACCTCGTCAGGTTCCATGTTCATTCCCTTCACAACATCCATCGCTTCATCAAATCGACCCGCCCGACCAAGAAGGTCTATCAAACACCCGTAGTGCTCGATCCTAGGCTCTATCTTGTACTCGCTAATCATCGTATCGAAATAGCCACAACCTTGTTCAACCAATCCACCATGAGTACAAGCATTCAACAACCCAATAAAGGTAACCTCGTCCGGCCTCACACCACACCCCACCATTTGCTCAAAAACTGCAATCGCACCCTCACATTTCCCATGCAACGCATAACAATTAATCATCGAATTCCACGAAGTCAACCCCTTACATCGGTCCATATTAAAAACCTTGCTCGCCAACTCCAAACACCCACATTTCCCATACATATCCACAAGCGCATTCGAAACAAACGAGTCAACAACAAAACCATGCCTATAAACATAACCATGTATCCATTTCCCAAGCTGAAGCATACTAGCGTGACCACAAGCCGAAAGCGCACAAACAACAGTAACCTGATTCGGCTTATTACCCTTACAAAACCCTCCCTCACAAGCAGCAGCAACAAAAATCATTTCTCTAAACAACCTAATCCCATCCGAAAAAAACCCATTCTGAGTACAACCGCTAATCACCGCGTTCCAAGCCGGAACATCCCGGTCAACCATTTCATCAAACACCTTCAAACCACTCCCAACATCACCAACTCTCAAATACCCAGAAACCAAAGCAGTAAAAGAAACAACATTTCTCTCAGACATTTCATCAAACACCTTTTGTGCATCCCCTAACCCCCTCAAAACCTTCGAATACGAATCGACAAGAGACGTTTGAACAACTGGGTAATATAAAAAACCAGTTTTTACAATCTGGGCATGAACACAACCTACTAAAAACCGTTCCTTTGATGATTTGAGAACATGGGGGTAAATAAAATGATTAGCACCAATTGAAGTATTAAGCATTTTTTTAAAGAGAGAGAAAGTGAGTAAATGATTGTTTTTTTGTTGAGATGATGAATATGCAGTGATGATGGCAGTGAAAAGGTAGATATTGGGTGAGTGAATGTGGTTGAAGATGAGATGAGCGTAAGGGAGATTTGAGAGTTTGAGAGTGCAAAAACGAATGAGTTTGAAGACATAGAAATGGGTTTGGGAATGACCAAGTGTTGTTAAGTGTGATTGGAGTTGTTTCAAATGGTTTATGTGGTTGATTTTGTTTAGTATTGTTGTTACGAATTCGTTTAGGTTTGGTTTCATTTGGTTGTGTGTTTGGTTTCTTGTTTGATTTTGTGGCATGGTTTTTCATGGTTCCATGATCGTTGCAATGGGAAAAAGAACGAAATTATGGCTCCTAGTATTGTTGTTTGAGTTTGAATTCGGGTTAAGATGTGAAACTTGACTATGTCGCATTTGCCGGTTGAATTAAATTTTATTGACATTTTATAAACATCTTTGACTATGTTCAATATTACTGATACAAATCTTAAAGATAATAAATGGCTAGAATAAATTGCAAATTCGATAAATATGTAAGGGACCAAATTAATAGTATATCATGTATGAACTTAATTGATAGTAACTGGTAAACTTATAAATCAACTTGACAGTTTAAAAATTAAAAGTCTAGTTATACATGTTTAACGAAAGAATTAATGAGTCATTTTTTAAGAGTTCGAGACTTTTTTGAAATATTCCAAATCTTCGGGAATTTATTTGAAAATGTCTTGCAAAATCAGAGACCAATTTAATGTACTCAATAAAACTCTTGTATTGATTTTAGAGATGACAGGTTTGGGTAGGTACTATAGTACCCGTCCTCACATCTATAGTTTAAAAACACACACATACATATACCCGTACCCTCTTGGGTATCAACTTTAATACTTGTATCGTTACCTTTTGGGTACCTAAGTGTCCGTACCATACTCATTACCCACACTTTAACTAAAATTGATCGATAAATAAATGATATTGTTGTGATTAAATTTAAAAATTATCCAAATATCTTAAATCCAATTATAAATTAAAATATTTTATAACTCAAAAAATTTCAAATGAACACACGTTACAATACACATTCAAATATCTATAATAATATTTTATGAAGTTGCAAGTCCTACAGCGCTATTATTCGAGATCTGTAAAAAAAAATAGATAGTAAGTTGCAAATATAATTATAAAGTCACGATTAATAAGACATAAATCTTAGTTATAAAGTCACAATTATTTGCCTATTCATAAAAATCAAATTCTTAAAAAGTTTGCAAACGTTTATTTTTCGATTAGGCTAAATACCACCGGTGGTCCCTTAACTTAATTTCGGTTAACAATTTGGTCATTTATCTTCTTTTTTTTTTTCCCGATTTGGTCCTTTATATTTTTAAATAATTTCAGGATTACCCTTTAAGTAGGGTTCCGCCAAGAAAAAGTTAAAAAGTTCCTCATCTAGATCATTGCACATGTTCATCAAACCTTTAGGAACGATTGTCACTGATCTGAAGTGATTTCTATGGAGTATAAATACCCATAGCTTGAGTTTTAACGAATCAATCCTACTATCAAACTTAGAACAAACTTTGAATATTTTTCTGAAATATTTCCAAAACATAAAGGATAACTTTTTCTGAACATAGAGGAGGGATTTTTTTAACTTTTTCTTAACGAAACCCCACTTAAAGGGTAACGCTGAAATAATTTAAAAACATAAAGGACCAAATCGGGAAAAAAAAAGATAAAGGACTAAATTGTTAACTGAAATTAAGTTAAGGGACCACGGGTGGTATTTAACCTTTCGATTATAAATATTGTAGTGATCCAGTGATATCAATAGATACTAAAACATAAAAGAAAATAATTAATTAAATTAAATACTAATATAATATAATAAATAAATAATATATTTATATTAGTGCGGGTGCGAGGCAGATACTATAGTACTCATACCCACACCCATACCTGTTTAATTTTGCGGGTAATTACTTGTCCCTATGCGCATATCCATTATGCGGGTTTTTACCCTACCCATTGTGGGTTCTTTTAGCGGGTAGTCACTGAGTCTGGATCTAATTGTCATCTCTAATTGATTTCATTCTTCGAAGTGTAAAATTAATTTTAATATTTTAATGTCATCAATGAAATTAATTTTGCCTCCATCCTCTAATGTGATTTTTATACTAATTTTTTATTTAAAATTTTGTAGATTCAAGTTCAAAAATTGAGTTTCTTTTTCAAGTCTCTAATGTTATTCAGATTAGTCAATTCGAAAGTCATTTTTTTTTATAAAAAAAGAACTTCTAGATTAGTCAATCTCGAAGTATTTTGGATGATTTTTTTATAACATAGGAATGGGAGAATAAGCTACCCAAAAATTTATCTTGATCAAATACTTTCAACTTTTTTGTTAGGGTCGAATTCAAGTCCAAAATAATATGTTATGGTTGAAGGATTCGTTTGGAAGTTTAAGAGAAAGAAAGAGAGGACTTTGAAAAAAAAAAATGAAGGACAAAAAGAAAAGTGGAGAAATGATAGATCCTTAATTGAAGGATTTAATTTTGTCCATAATATCAAATCCCCTAATTTAGAGGAGTTTAATAAACAAATTGAAAGTTTAAGAAGACTTACATAAATTCTTCAAATCTTTTGTATTTTTTTAAAATAATCTAAAAAATTAAAAATACATGTCATAAGCATGAGTTTGGATCTTTTGAATTTTTTTTTTATTTTTTTTAAATAATATATTAAATGATTTTAAATTTGTATAAAATTTTACATACATGGTCTTTATAATATAAACTTTTGATCCAACAAACAAAATTGAAAAGAAAATATAAAATTAAGAATAATAGAACTGATTGACAAAAATTGTGGGAAATTTAAATTGAAAAAATTCAAACTCTATAAGCAACTCGATCTCATTATCCACAATCAAAAATATTGTATAAGATTTTCATCTCTTTCTTTCTCTTCCTCTCTTTCCAAAGCCCTCTCCTCTCTCAGCTTATGTACATTACTAATCCATACCTCTCACATTTTGAATAAACATCTTACCTTATGAAATAGTATCACCACCACGGTTGTTTTTATAAAGTATATTCACATTGTACAATTTAATCAAGATTTGAGAAAGTTCATGTTACCTACCTCCACCTCTCTTTTAACAATCTCTCTTGGCAATTTCTATTAAGCCTCTAAGAGACTATCATCATCATTCTTCAAATAGAATCTCACAAAAATAATATCTTTTAATGAACAGTTAATTGATATCTGCATCTAATAAATTTCAATAATACCAATATGGTGTGACACAATCGACAGATAATCTGATCACTAGACATATTTGATCCCTAATCAATGTGTAGAAGAGTCTCTATTGAAAGAAGTTAGTATGCAAAATGGATCTTTAACTTCGAGAGATTAGTCTGTAACTTTCCATTTTTGTTGGCTAGTTCCAAAAGCGGATGAGATCGCCTTTTCACCGTTAAATATTGAAGGCAACCAAGTTTGAACCTAAGATTTCGTGCTATTCAAGTGGCTTTTTCCACCGTTATACATTCATATATAGTTACAAAATCATAACATACTTGAAATAGAAAGAAAAAAAAGGGAGAAAATCATGCAGCAAAACTAGTTTCATAATCACAAGAAACAAAAACTATTCAAGAAACAAGGATCAACTTGTGAGGTAAAAAGTACTGCTATAAATTGCTAACTGAGCTGAATTTCTTACAAACAAACATATAAGGGCACCAATTGACAAACATGCCACTAAATTGGATTTACAGTACAAAATTTTGTAAGAAAGAACCTATAAAGGAATAAAAAAAAAGTCTTAGAGCCAGAGCCATACCCTTATGCAAATTGCAAAGGTATGCTTCTGACAAACTTTAAATATAGAACAATTTGCAGAAGGTAAAGCCTCATCATTCCAATACTAGTTTTTGGTATGACAAGGGACTGAGCCGATCAACTTCAACCGCCGAAAACGGCACTTGTAATGTCATATCAGGAATGAAATCTTCCCATTTTCTTTTGACAGTAATAATTCTACACAGCTAGAAAAAATAATTTGACAAAACTCACCATTATTCAATAGTGATTGTTCGATAAGGCAAAGTAATCAGAACTTCTCAAGAATCCAAGAATGAATCACAATGTCAACTCACTTCGGATCCTATTTTGTCAAATTAATTCCGGCTATTGGGCACTTTCAATTTCTTACACAAACCACATAATCATCGAGTTGTTTTCCTTTATCTCATGCTACGTACCGTCACTGCTACAAGCCTCTGCATATCTTCTTCCCTCTGTCATCGTCTGAAGTTTCTATTACATGGATAACTTTCTTCTTTCCCTCCTTTGCTTCGCCAAGTTTTCTCCTATCGATGTCCATTTCCTCGCAATTAGTTTCTTTCGTTACACTATCCATGACGTCGACCATGTTTTCCTCCTCCACAACTTTTATTACAACGAGAAGTTCACATGGAGTAGCAGCCGGGTCCAGCACCCTGCAACCCTTTGGAGCATTAGGACCTTCTTTGCCGGTAAGTAAGTATGAAGGTACCTGATGAGAGAATCGAAGCATCTCCTCCCTCGGAATGATCTTGATCTCTTTTGAGTCTAAGTGGTGGTGAAAAACTGCCTTGAACCCAGCTACCTTGACCAACGGAATAACAGTTACGCCGCGTTCTTCAACAAAATCCTCAAGTACTTCAACCATGTCAAACTTGTGTATCACCTCATCAGATGTTAGGTCATTCCAGTCAGGAGACCAATTCCTATAGATGGCCCAAACCTCTCCTTTTCTGGGATATACACAAATGGCTCCATCATTACCTTTTTTCCACCTAACCTTCTGAGAGAAAAAATTGATTGAGTTGTAGGTTTCGCGTCTGCCAATTCTGAAATTGCCACAACTTTTTGAAAAGCCTAATGCAATCCAATTTAGGGGTCCCGGTTCGCTGTTGTTGGTATTTGGGTAGAGCCAACTGATCTGCAACTTGAATGGATTCAGAGAGATCACTCTGTGAATCATAGCATAACGTCGAGGCATTCCATCGTCACTGTCATATGCTGCCCATACTTGATTTTCAGCAAAAGACCTTTCAGTTCGATCTTTGTAAAAGTCATGGAAATCAGGATCCAGAACATCTGCTGGCATTGAATCCAAAATTTCCGTGCATGAGTTAACGATGGTAGTACCTGCCAATGACTTGTCGGCCTGCAATCTGCTCATTACACCTTCTGACTTCCCGATGTTATTTTGAGCAAAGATATCAGAGATTGTTACCAAAATATCTCCTTTCCGGTTTACTTTCTGGCTGCCGTCTCCACTCTCTTTCGCCACTGATTTATCAACAGTATCTGACTGAAACTCCTTGAGTTTCTTGCTAATTTCTTTTCTAGCTTTCTCCACAAGAATATTCTGAAGTTCAACTGGGGAGAGATCTCTAGTACAGTTTGTCTTCTTGATTCCACTGACCCCCCATGTACCATGCAGATTAGAAGCTCCAACTGCTCCGTTTCCCTCCATGCCGCCCCGTTTTCTCTTAGCTGGATTAAAGTAACCTTTTTTCGAAACATTCTGCTTCCTCCTTAACGCATCTTCCCTTTTGGTAGCAGCTTGTGCCTCCTCACGGTCTCGCTTCACCTTATCATAGGCCTGCTTAACCGCACTTGCAGCTTGAGCCACATTAGAAACACCAGAAGTTTTCGAGAATGGAGCCCACTGGAAACTGTTAGACCCTGCTCCAACATTTGGAGCTGCCGCGTTGTTCTTTCCAGCATTAGATTTGCTTTTATTTGGTGCTTGGCGATCCGACTTTTGCTTATTCTGTGAAAAAATCCACGACGTTCCAGGTCTAATACCACTTGCAGGAGGTGGATTAGTTTCTACAGCCAAAAATGCTTCGTGGCAGCTTGGACACACAAGTTTAAGGTTAAGATAAACTCTGAGATACTCATATTGCATTTTGCATCGATGGCAAGTAGTCCAAAATGTGGATTTCGATTTACTAGCAGAAGATGAAGTGTTTTCTTTAGCAGCATTCTTCTGAGTCCTTGCACTTGAAGGGGGTTTCTTTTTACTATTGTAAGCCCCATTTGGCCCCGCTTTTGCCGATGAACCACCGAAAATGGTTGAACCTTTCTGTGCTTTTGCGTTTATCTTCTCGTCATAAGCTGCCCTTCTGGCCTTATCTGACAGTAAACTCCATGCCTCTGAAAGAAGTTTAAAGGCCCCATCAGCTCCGATGGATTTGTTCTTGTCGGGGTGAAGCATGAGAGCTAGCTTCCTATAATGTTTCCTAACTGTATCATCGTCAGCACGGGGGTCAACACCAAGTATACCGTACCAATCTGCTTCTCCTTTTATTTTATTCTCGGCAGAAATATACACGTCGAATGTTGCTATCATTTGAGAAATACCCTCAAGGGAAGGAAATAAATTTTGGGCTTTCAAAGCAAACTTCTTAGCACCCGAAGTGTCCTTTGCAATAAACTTCCTCTCAGCAATTTCTTTGGCTCTCGTGGCCTCATCCTTATTGCACTCCATTTTTCTCACCTGTCTTCTTAACGTTCTCGTCTACTCACTCAGCGTACCTTGGTGTAATACAACATCAGCAATTCATCCATGGCAATGAAACCCTGTAAAGTAAAAGTAGATTTCAGTTAATAAGGTAATACCTTGCACCGCAAATTGAATTCAATCAAATTCAAATGTAGAAAAAACAAGGACATTATTATTTGGGGGACGCTATAACACAATCCGGCTTACAAACACGACACCTATTGATTAGTCAGATTTAGAAAATATTCAAGAGCATTACAATTTAAAAGAGTAGGACCTAGACCTACACAAGGTTCAGAATAATTATCAACGCAGAACTCAAACATCACAAAATACAACAGCAAACACATCCTCAAGCTGTGTTGTTAATTGCGGATTGTGGAAAATAGCTATTTGTTCAAATTCTGCAATGCTAGTGATACAGCGCCGCTATAGCAGCTATTTGACCATATTTTGTATTAAATAGCGTATTGCAGAACAATAGCATTTTGTTCAAATTCCGCTATGTTTATAGCGCTACAGCGCCGCTATTTGACAACACTAAGCGGTGCGTACTGGAACAAGACCATTATTATTTGACAAATACCAATAAGAAGAGTATCAAGAAGCCCACATACATAATAAAATATGGGCAGTTGGGCACGGTAAATTAGTGTTGTCAACCACATATTGCAGAAAATAGCAGTTTGTTCAAATTTGACTACACTACAATGTTATAGCACCGCTATAGCCATTATTTGATAACACTTAAGTGCTAAAAAGTGTATTGCAGAACAATAGTGATTTGTTCAAATTCCGCTCTGCTAAAGCCGCAATTTGATAACACTCGAAAAGATAAAAAGATATGAGAAATTTGAAAAATCAAGATGTGACTTGGCCTAAACACATTAACCGAAATTTATAAATATAAACATATTAACAGAAATGCACAATATACGTAAAGACTAAAGAGATGGGAAAAAGAGTAGAGAAAGAAAAGAGCTTAGTACAGCAAAATAAGAACATAAGAACTAAGAAAATGTACAAACCAGAACAATGAAGCAGATGCATGAAATACAGCCGAGAAAATAGAGCGACAGCAACAACAGAAAGAGATAATAGTGAGCAAAAACTTCACAACTCCACAACCAGAGAAACTCTGCAGATGGACAAAAGAGTATCACGAGAAAAGAAGTTGGGCAGCAAAATAAGAACGCGGAAATGCAGAAAAAGTGCGGACCAGAACAATAGAGAAGACATAAAGTAGGAAAATCAGAGTTAAAACGGCCCAAAAAGTAAATAAAAATGCCGCTTCAATGCATCGTGTCGTATCGGGAAGACAACAGTGTCATTAATTGGCAAGACATATTGAAACTGTATCAGAGAAGTATCAGTAAAATTACAAAAAGAATAACATACAAAAATATTGGATACTTTCTGGACAAGTATCTGAAGCATAACGGCGTCGTTTAGCTGTCAGACACTGATATCTTTCTGTTTTCAAAGTATCAAAGAATCAAGTTTTGGTAAAATCAGAATGAAATAGTTGGAAACTAATTAATTTTTAGATAATTCGGTGTTCAGTACAATAACGAAACGACACTTCATTTCATTCCATTATTAAATCAATGTTTTAAAAATCCTAATCGGACGACCCGGTTCAACCGGTCAGACCGTGACTTGGCTGTATCTCAAGTTTGATCACACCTCAACCATAAATTTAGATATAATCAAACCAATCAAGCCATTAACTCCATGTTGAGGGTTAGATTTTTCAAAATATTGCATTAAATTCTTACATACATTTGGCACTTGAAAATTGAATAAAAATATAAAAATGAATAACACTAACAATTGTAACTAAATAACAATAACAAATTAACAGAAATAATTATAAACAAGGCAACAAACCCTAACCCGCCAAAAATATTACAAAATTGAATTTATTCATTTACTTGTAAATCCATCAAAAGAAACATACTCAAAACTAAAAAAATGCAAAATCAAATTCACTCATTTGAAGTAAAATTAACAAGCAAAATCTGAACTTACCCAAATCTCAATAACTCCAAAAACTGAATCTTCCACCGAACGAACCTCAAAGCTTCAAGTAATCACAGCAAGTCATTGCAGTTCAATGTAATCAAACCCTAAAATAATAATATCAGAAAATGAAAAAATGGGTAACCCTAGAATCAGTTAAAGTTAAGAAATTTGGATTGAAAAATGAGAATAAGAAGCAACTGATTAAAAAGGTTAACGAATTGCAAAACTTAATAAAATTTTCTATCTTTTTTTTTTTTTTTGATTTATTGTGAAGAAGAAAAGTGGTGACTTACAATTGAAGAAATGAAGATCGTTGTTGAAGAGAAAATATGAAACAATTTTTGTGAGAGTATGTTTGGAATTTTGGTTCTTAAATCTTCTTCTTCTTCGTTATCGATTTCTCATGCTTGTTCACGCTCACACTAACACAAACGCACTTTTCGTTGTAAGCTCTTTTTTTTTTTCTGAAAAACAAATTTTTCTTCTTTTATTTTGTTGTTTGGAATAATGTATTTTTTGGGTCCAATTTATAGTTAGGAATTTGGGACATAGTCTAGCGGTGAATATGAGAGTTGGACCTACATGTTTAGGGGTTGACAACGGGCGGGTTCGAATCGAAAATTTAAATATGACCCAAACCGAGTCGTTTTGATGTATGGCCCAATTTCATTTGGGTTGGGTGGGTTTTGGATTGGATAGATGGTAGATGGGTCGGTCGAGTTAACGTGGGTCGAATAAATATTTTGGCCCACTTAATTTTTTTTTGAATGAATTTGACAAATTCTTTTATTTGTATATGAAGAGTGATGGACTCATGGGCTAAAAATTACAATGATTTCAAAATTTTATTTTTATGATTATATTTGAAAAAAATTTAAAAAACAATTATTCTCACCATAAATTTTGTTGTTTAAAGTAAGTATTCTTTATATCGTATGCTTTCAAGTTTGAGAATATTTTTTCCAATTTTGAAACTACATTGCATTAGAGGCTTTTAATCAAGTTAAAGTTTGGTTGTGATATCGTTTGAGGAAGTTGTGTAAGAACGAAATTGATTATTATTTTTATGGTATGCAGTCATCTTAAAATGTTTCCATTACTACATACACATTTAAAAATTGTAATTACACAATAAAAGTATACACCTTGAATCAAAATCAAATTAATAACTTTCATTACCTATCCATATTAAATTCGTGTTGCAACATGATGATCAAATGATGAAGGTTCCCTAGAAATGTTGGACCACGTTGAGGTTCTTCAATGTGTGGTTCTTTGAGTTAGGATATTTGTTCTTATCTAACCTCCACATACCTCTTATGCATCTAGGGGTAAGAGGTTGTCGAGAACTTTATAGAGAAACGGAACTAGATACAAATTCTTGTGGGAAGATAGTTGGTTTGGTGATAGATCTCAAATTCTTAAACTACAAAATATGGTACTAGCTCATTTGTTAGATGTTAATTCCAAGGCTTGAAATGGCCCATTGATCCACAATATTTTTACCTTGGAAAATGCTCAAAAAGTTTTGAACACTCCGGTGGACATCGGGCGGATTTGTACCAAAAATCCCAATATTGCCCAAATCGGGTCATTTTGATGTGTGGCCCAATTTCGTTTATGTTGGGCGGTTTTTGAATTGGATGGATGGCAAATGGGTCAATTGGGTTAATGTGGGTCGAACCATTATATGGGTCGGACAAATGTTTTGACCTACTTAGTTTTTTGGATGAATGCAAATTCTTTTATTTGTACAAAAAGAGTCGCGGATATTCTTTTGCAACACGTGAAAAATCATCCATAAGAATAAAGTTTACAATAAATGCATAAAATTTATCTTTATGATAGTATTTTAAAAAATTACGATTCTCACTATAAATTTGTTGTTTAAAGTACATATTTTTAAGTTGTATGCTTTCAAGTTTGAGATACATATATTTTTGAAATACACCATCTAGAATGAAATATAAGTAAAAATAGTATTTGAAAAGTTCATGTATCTGGTTACAAATTAAAACCAGATACATCAACTTTTCAAATATTCTTTTTGCTTATATTTCATTATAGAATAATATATATGCATCATAAACTTTTAAAGATCAAGATATATATTTTATGTCGCAACCGCCTCAAATGAAAATGAGAACCTCTATAGTAGATCAACTTCGACATTGTTGTATCGGTTCTCCCTAACAACTCCATCACAAGCACATGCAAGCTTTGTGTTCATTGATGTTGGTTAACTTAAAAGTGCACTAGTAACTAATAGGTTTAGTAAACACGACACATCATTTGGTGTAACCGTAACTTTTCAATTGTTAGGTGAAAGGTATGTGTTTACCTATGCCACCTTTTAGCTAAAACATATAATAAACGGTTGTCTCCAAATTTGAAACTACATTGCACGATAAATATTCAATCAACTAAAAAGTCTGCTTGTGATGTCTTTTAAGGTAGCTATATAAAATAAAGTTGATTAATGTTTTATTGTATGCAACCACCTTAAGATGCTACCATTGTTACACACACATTTAAAATTATCATTATATAATAAAACTATAAATCTCGAATCAAATTCAAATTAATAACATTTGTTACCTATCCACCCCAAGTTTGTGTTTCAACATGACGATCAAAAGAAGAAAAACCCCTAGAAATGCTGGACCATGTTGCAGTTCATCAACCTATGGTTGGTGGTAAGAGGCTATTGAGAACTCTTTCGAGAAGTATGACTACATCCAACTCTTGTCATAAGTGCATTGCATAAATAAAATAAAATAAAATAAAATAAAATAAAAATAATTTTTTATTAAAAAATATATCTACCATAAATTCACTTTTGCACTCACAACACAAGTCACATAAAGTAACTTTTTTATACACAATGTTTTGAAAATTTTATTTTTCATTACCATAAAATTCACTTTTATTAGCTTTAATCGTTGGCTCCAAATTTTTGACAAATTATACCTCAACAACCGTAAAAGTGAATGAAAGAAAATGAGATTTATGAAAGGTGAGGTAAAGGTAAAAATCTGGAGTATTTTTTGGATTATTTAAAAATGTAAAAATACAATATTAATCACAGTGGCTTGTTTAATAACTAGTGTGCTACCCATAAGATGCACGGATAAAATTATCAGTTATCAATTGTTATAATATAAATTGGTCCACAATTATATTTGAAAATAAAAGATATAAAATGAATAATTAAATAAATTCAGTATTGTTGTGGTTATTTTAAAACAAAATTTATTAGTTTCATTATGATGTATGATAATACAAAATTTCTTATGAATCAGTGAACATATGTCATGTATTGGTTGGTACAATAAGTTATAATTAATTTATTATAAAATTTCTCACACTATTATATAAAATTCATTCAAGAGATATATTAATAATTAATAATAAAATATATATTACTCTTTTAATTTGTGAAAACATCTTTTAATCAGTTGATCATTACCAATACTTCATAGAAGAAACAATTAAGAATTATGTTTCTTAATTAAAAAAAGTAAAAAAGAAAAAAACATATTTCAAGCTATTAAGGATTAAGAGGAAGATTGTTATGTAAAAAAATAAATAAAGGAAAATATATTATTTTTATATTATACATCAAGTTATTGAAATGATAATCATTCTTATAAAGAAAAAGACATTGTTTAGATACTGATTATATGTAGTTTCAAATATAGGTTATTACATTGTTTTGATATTATACCCATTAGCAAATAAAATTTATTAGCTAAAATAATAAAAGTTGAATATATCACACGGTCCTTTAAATTTCGCGAAAGTAACGGTTTCGTCCTTTAAATATTTTTGTTACAATTTGATCATTTAAGTTACATAATGTTTACAATGTTAGCCCTATTAACACTTTCCGTGACAAAAACATTAAAAGATTTATTAGTTTGCTCCTTTAAGTTACAAAGCATTTACAACGTTAGCCATGTTGACAACTAAGTTGCTCTTGAGTCCTAGAAAGTGAAATGTATAAGTTTTGTACTGTTATGTTGACAGTGAAATGTATTTGAAGTTTATGTTTATGAAATGATTGAGTATAAGTTTAGTACTAGTGTTAGGTTGATGTTTAAGAATTTGAATGCATTGTTGGAATGTTATGTAATGTTTCAATTCAAGTGTTATGTTGATTGAATGAAAAAGGATTATTATGTGAATTTGATTTAAGTGTTGTATGAATCTAATTTTATGTTATGAAATATAAATTTTTTAGGACTAAATTGAAAATGTTGTGATTCACCAAATGATCATGACAAGATCAGTGTCTTACAAAATAAAAAGGATTCACCAAAAGTACAAAATTACAAAACTACATCATATGATAATCAAAATAGCCAAAATATTGAATCACAGCTAACAAAAAAACAAGTTTCATGACAAAATAACTAAGTCTAGGGGCACCATCTCCTAGTTTTCAATTTTGTCCTCTTTTGTGGCTTTGAGCTTGTTGAAGGAAATATAGCATATGCTCTTTTTGTGCTCTCCTTATGTTCAGTGCTCTCATTGTTTGTAATTTTTTCCTTTTGAGTTGATTATGATGTTTGTGATTAGATCTCAACGGTTTGGGGTGGAACTGGTCTGGTAAGAGTTTTTTGATTGGTTTGAGTTGAAGCTGGATTTTTCTGATTGGTTTATAGTGGAGATGGTGAAGCTAGTCGAACTAGTTTGGTTTGAGCTTTTTGAGTTTGTTGGGATGGCTTTTTATGAGCTTGTTTGGGATGACTTTTATGAGTGGTTTGGGGTGGCTTTTTCTTATCTGATTTTGTTTGAGTTGGTTGAACCTGGGATTGTTAAGTCTGAGTTGGTTAGGGTTTGACTAGTTTGGCTAGAACTAGTTGGGTTTGACTGGTTTGGGTTTGAGTTGGTTGTGGTTGATTGGGTTGGGCCTGACTGGTTTGGGCATGACTAGTTTGCGTCTGAATGGTTTAAGTCTGAGTTGGTTGTGTTGGTTTAGGATTTGATAAACAAGATGTTTTGTTTTGGCCATATAGTTTACACTTATTGCACTTATTTGGCATCCCCTTCATGGTAACAAATGTATGGTCTCTCTTCTCATCACCTGACTTGTTTCTTGACCTTTTTGGTCTACTTGGAGCCTTTCTGATTGGAGGAGGTAGGATATCAGGGTATGGAGTCTTGACCAATAAATTATGTCCATTTATAGAGTAAATTAGTGGTTGGTAACAAGCTTTATATGCCTCTTTTCTATAAATGGTAGGAATGTAGTCTTTAGGATCTTCGTTTCTTTCAATTAAATCAGTTAACACATGGAAACATAATATCCATGTTAATATCCATCACTTGCATTAACATTCCTTTTTTTTTTTTTTTTGCAGATCCACCACATACTTTTCACCAATCTAGTTTATATTTTTTACTTCATAGAGTTTTTCCTCAAAAACCTTCAAAACGTTGAATCGCAAAATAAATAAAAAAATTGTTA
>JBBPBP010009780.1:27083646-27094648 GCA_037974735.1 Cicer chorassanicum | reverse complement strand
ATATTTGATAATAAAATTTTTACTATTTTTGAATAAAATCTAAGTAAAAAATTTGTTTGACAAATTGATATATCTATTTTTAATTTTTAATCATATACATCAACTTTTTTATGTATAAATTTTCTTATATTTCATTCGGAAAGAGTACAAATTTTAAAAAATATAGAGAAAAAAAACAACACACAATTAAAAAAAAATGAATATATCATCATCCCATATACTACCTCCAATCCTAATTATATGAAAAAAATTTAAAGATTTTTTGGTCTCATTTATAAAAAAAATTCTAACTTTTAACATATATGTTTATTATTTAAATAATTTTTTTATTCTTATTTTTATCTTTTATATATAATAATAATAAATATATATAATATCTCACATTTTTTTACTAGAGACATATTTATTAAAATTTAAAAAATATTAATAATATATAAGTTCGTTGATATTAATTTTGTTTATTTTTCTTCTTATAATTAACATAAGAGATAAAACTGAACATAGAAACCACAAACTCAAAGCCAAGTCCAAAGTAACTACCACATAACATAAAAACAGTAACTTCTTTAACTGCATTACATTTTAAAGCATTACCATCATCCACTACACACACTTTCACATCATAGAGAGAGAAAGAAACATCATAGAGAGAGAAAGAAACAAACATGACAAATGGGTGTAGCATTTGTATCTCTTTGTATTTGTGTTTGTCTCCTTTCTAACTTCATTTCTTCACCGATAAACACTCTCAAAACTTTATCTTATTTTCTTTTTTGCTCAATCCTCTCCCCTCCAATCCAACTCTCCCTTCTTTCTCTCTCTTTCTCTCTCTCTCTCTCATTCACTTTCTCTCTCACACGCAACCCATCATAAATTAACGCACACCCATTTCCCAAATCACGTTTATAGATCCAAATTTCTTCACTTTTTCACATTTCCTCCTTCAATTCTCAATTGGGTCATTCAATTTCCAAATAAAACATCATCCTCGTACCAAAACAAACACACTATTTTTTTTTTTCATTTGTTAATCCCAAAGTTACAATTTTTTTTCACTCTCTTCAATTTTTCCGATCGAAATTCTCACCACCCATGTCTCGATTCATCTCGAGATGCAAAAAAATGAAGGAAATGACGTCATTTCCTGGGACCCACATGGTAATTTTGTCGGGTAACCGTCGAACCGGACTGAACCGGGTTCAACCAATCTCAACTCACTTGAATCACATCATGGTCGCCGGAAGTTCCACCGGACATCGCCGCCGGGAAACATTAATCGGAGTTCAGGAACGTTACAAGTGGGACCGTGGCGGGTCAGATGACAACCATACCCATAACCCGACCCGAAAGATTCGGGCTGAGGCTAATTGTCCACGTTGTACCAAAGACATGAACTTGTTCTTTTCAAATCGCCAATTTCCAACTACAACTGATTCTGATTGTGGCGGTGGTGGTGGTTCAAATTTGGATTCTAATGGTGGTGGTGGAGAGAGTGGTTATCAAGCAGTGAATCTATGTCCAAATTGTAAAACAGCTTATTATTTTCGTCCTTATAACACATCACCATTACAAGGTACATTTGTTGAGATTGGTAGGGTAAGTGGTAGTAATAATAATGGTGTTAATAGTAAATTAACTAGGAGGGTACCGCATGGAAAAAATGGGGGTGGAAATAGTAATAGTAATAGTATTAGTAATAGTATTAAGAATGGTAATGGTGGTGAAGAATTTGGACTTAAAGGTAGTGCTAGTAATTGGCTTGAAGTTTCATTGTGGGATACTTTGAGATCTTACAATAGTGGGAATAATGGAGAGCCACCAGAGACGTGGCCTCCGCCGGTTGGTGGTGGTGGTAATGGGAATGGTTTGGCGGTGCATACGCCTCCGGGACCTCCTTTTGCGCCAGGGATTAATGTTATTCGGGCACCGAGGGAGGGTGGTTCGGGTGGAGGTAATGGTGAGAAGAATACATGGGGAGGGTCTAATTTGGGGAAGGATTTGCCTACACCAAAGGAGATTTGTAAGGGTCTTGATAAGTTTGTTATTGGCCAAGGTAGAGCCAAGAAGGTATGGTATTCTCCCGAATCTATTTACTCTCTTTGTTCCTATTTATTTGTCATTTTCAAAGTTCAATGCAATTCTGATTATTGTATTGTCAATAATAGTGTTAACTATTTATGGCAAAGAGTGAGATAGGTGAATAAGATAATAATCAATCAAGGTTATCATAAGAACATTACAATTAATTTCATCAGAAGCAACAAAATTTATTGGTTTGTGTTAAACAGCATAAACGACGCTTAAAAAAGAATGTTAGTAGTACTATTTTACTATTAATAAAAGAATGATCAATAGCATTGTTAAATAGCAAAGCTATAGCACTATACCGTAGCGGAATTTGAAGGAATCGCTATTGTTCATTGATACACTATTTAGTACAATATATTGTCAAATAGCAGCCCTATAACATTGTTGCGTAGCGGAATTTAAATAAACTGTTATTTTCCGTGATCTGCGATTGACAACACGGATCAAATTGTCACATGTCATCTCCTTATGATTTAGTTTCCCGCCCAAACTATCGTTTTAGTACTGTGTTTTATACGCATTTCATCGTTACTAGTTTTCATTAATGGTTAATGTTTCTGTTGAAGGTGCTTTCTGTAGCTGTTTATAACCACTATAAAAGAATATACCATGCCACTTTACCGAAAGGGTTAGTTCTTTTACTGTCCCTTTCATTTTCTTTATTCACATTCAATGGTGAAATTTCAACCGATGCTTCTGAGTTATGAAGAATTTTTTATGGAAAATTTACCAAATGTTAAACTCATAGTTTGTTCTTTTGCATTATCTATGTGATTGAATTGGTGGATATTAATACTAGGTCGGGCTTAGATTCAGAAGTATTAGATGATGACGAAGCTGTCGAGCTAGAAAAGAGTAACGTTCTCTTGATGGGTCCAACAGGATCAGGTATTACATTCATTACAACTAATTTTTCCTTTTTCTGTCGAGACTAAAGGATATGCATTGTTAGTGTAAAATTGTTTTTCACTGACAACCAATCACTAATAGCTTGCAAAGACAACAAACAAATCCGTAAGTGCTTTTATTTAATAAACGTAAAATATGATGTGGCAAATTGAAAAGTTGTAAATGAATGTCAGTGTAAAATAACTTTACACTGAACACTGACAGTGCATATCCCTTAATCTCGTTTCTGTTATACAATGAGAATAAGTTGCATTCACATTGCATGCACCTTTGATAGCAGTATTTGAAAGTTTAACGTGCTGGCTATACTAATCTAACTTTCATCATATAGGGAAGACATTACTTGCAAAAACACTAGCTCGATTTGTGAATGTTCCGTTTGTCATTGCTGATGCAACAACATTAACACAGGCAAGTATGCGTTCTTTTATGAGATAATATTAGAATTTGACAAACCAAGTGTTTGTCATAAACAAGTTAAAAAGAATGACGACTCTTCCATTTTCCTGTTCCTAAGGTAAGAGTTTTTTCTTATTTGAGCGATAAATTCATATTTGGAATGTTCTAAATTTCAGGCTGGTTATGTTGGAGAAGATGTTGAATCGATACTACATAAACTACTTTCGGTATGTGCATTGTTCTGCAGAGTTATGTTGTTTGAATAAATTATCGATTCTTTCATTGTTCTCTCTTTAGCATCTTAGAAATTTCATCTTAATTTTTGTTTCGTACCTTTTTTCTCATTGCTATGATGGATATTTTTGCCGTATAGGCAGCAGATTTCAATGTTGCAGCAGCTCAACAAGGAATAATTTACATCGATGAAGTTGACAAGATAACTAAGAAGGTTTATTTTTTGTCTAATTAAATCGGATAAGTTCATAATTTCTCATCCACTATAGATTTTAAATTTTTTGATATATATTTTACAGGCCGAGAGCTTAAATATCAGCCGGGATGTTTCTGGCGAGGGTGTTCAGCAGGCGTTATTAAAAATGCTGGAAGGAACTGTAAGTAGAGCGATTCCAAATTGCTGTTGTTGTTAATCGGTTTATTCTCTCTCTCTCTCTCTCTAATGAATTTTGTTAAGAGAATTTGTTGTTTACTCTTTTCCATTAGCAGCGTCTTATATCGAATTATCATGACATTACCAAAATACATCGTTTGTATTGCAACTAAAATCGACAATCAATTTGTTCACTTAAGTTCCAATAGAAATTGCATCTTGAGCTTCTATTGCATAATATGAGCTAGGGTGTTTAATTGATGATTTACCGATATCAAACAATATTGATCATTGATGCATTAAATAGTATTTGTATACTTATATTTTTCATATAAGTTATAATCTCTTTCAATCTACATTTCAATAAAAAAATTGTAATATCACACTTTCATGTTTTTGGAATGTTTTCACACGTATAAAAATCATGCATTGTATATTCGGAATGTTTTAGAAGAGATAAGCACTAAATTGCTAAATGCCATTCTTACAGAATCCTAAACGCAAAATCATTTCTTATTGTCTAGATAGTAAATGTTCCGGAGAAAGGAGCCAGGAAACATCCGCGGGGCGATAACATTCAGGTTTGTTGTTTTGGAACAAATATCATGTAATCGTTCTGTTTCATTTTAGACATTTATATGATTAGACAATTTTTCTCATCTTTTTTTCTTTTTTAATTTATATGAGTATACATTTCTATTCTTCCATTCATTTTCTATAATACACGCAGATGGACACAAAGAATATTCTTTTTATATGCGGTGGAGCATTTATCGATCTCGAAAAAACCATTTCAGAGAGGTAATGCTTAATGTCTTCATCCTGGAAACACAGTTGTTCACAAAGATCACAGATGTTTTATGCACATATTGGTTTCTTCGGAATATTTATTAACTAAGATTATCAATCGATAAACCAGACGACAAGATTCTTCTATTGGTTTCGGAGCACCAGTTCGTGCCAACATGAGAAGTGGTAGGATAATCGATTCTGCAGTAACATCGTCTTTGCTTGAATCGGTGAGAAGTTGTCTTTTATTAGCTGAAATTTTATTCCTTCTTTTTAGTTTTAATCATTATAGGTAGATAGAAAAATAGATAGATAGTTTCAACCATTGAAGCTAACAAGTTCCGTACTCAAGCTACGGCGATGCAATGTGCTTTACCAAATCCTCCGACCAGTGTTGTCAAATAGCGACTACAGTGTAGCAGGTTTTGAACAAATTGCTACTAGTAGTGTTACAGCACTGTAGCATAGTGGAATTTGTAAACACTGCTATTTTTCGCAATCCACGGTTGACAACACTGCCTTCAACACCAGAAAATAACATAGAAGTGGCAAGTGTGATAACAGATTTGTTATACATGAGAACTTTCAAATGAGTATAAAAAGTTGAATTAATAATTTTCAGGTGGAAAGTTCTGATCTTATTGCATATGGTCTCATACCAGAGTTTATTGGACGATTCCCCATCTTAGTTAGCTTGTCGGCTTTAACTGAAGAGCAACTTATGCAGGTATTCCTTCATTGTTCATATTGACTATGATCTTATCCAATGTTGTCAAATAGCATCTATAGCGTTGCAAACTTTGAAAAAATTTCTATTATTCTACAATACATATTTAGTACTAGTGTTATTTCTTATTTTTAGATTTTCGATTTCGAGTAAATATATTGTCATATGACAATGAAAATATTGTTGGGCTTGCAGGTCTTCACAGAACCAAAAAATGCTCTTGGTAAACAGTATAAGAAATTATTTAGCATGAATAATGTAAGCATCTCTTTCTATGTGTGTGTATGTGTGCGCGTGCATGTTCTCTATGAATCTGAAACTTTACGCCTACACTTCAGGTAAAACTACACTACACAGAACAAGCTCTGAGACTGGTAGCAAAGAAAGCAATGGCCAAAAACACTGGTGCCAGGGGTTTAAGAGCCTTACTCGAAAACATTTTAACCGATGCCATGTTTGAGGTATTATTGACCGTGCTATCTTTATCTTTAATTATCGCAAACTGTCGTGAATCTCTGCGGTTTTGTAGTAATGAACACAATGCTTATGTATTCACCAGATTCCGGATAATAAGACGGGAAGTGATCGGGTTGACGCCGTAGTTGTTGATGAAGAATCGGTAGGTTCACTAAATGCTCCTGGATGTGGAGGGAAAATTCTTCGCGGAGACGGTGCTTTGGAGCAGTACCTAGCTAAGACAAAGGATTCAATGGTACATTCTTTCATAAAAATTAGAATGTCATATCAAATTTTTAATGCTATTATTGTGTGAAATTCATGTAAATGGTTTAGGTCTATAGTAGTACAAAACGATGTAAACCGGCAAATTCAAGCTAATTGGTTGAAATGGAAGAGGGTTTCAGGTGTTTTATTGCATAACTGTAAGACTAGCGATGTTGAATGAGATGAGAGTGTTGGGCGGAAAAAACAAACAAGAGAATAAAAGAAGCGTATCAGTGATGCGAAAATTGCTTTGGATCTGTGGAAAGACTAGACGAGCTAGGATTATGAATGACAACATTAGCGAGAGTTTAATCCATATAAAAGATGATTAAAACTCTACTCAGGTGGTTTGAGCATGTGGAGAGGAGACTTGTAGGTTTTGTAGTAAGAAGAGTAGATCAGATGAAGGGTAGTTAAATCGCTAGAGGCAGAGGAAGACCCAGAAAAGTAGAAAACTAAAAGAGAAACTAGTTATAGCAACTATTAAGAAAGCCAGAGATTAATGAGTTGAATAGAGATATGATCTATTACAGAACTTTATAGCGTCGTTTGATCTATGTAGCCTCTACTTAATGAGATAAGGCTTGGTTATTGTTGTATTACGAAAAATATTGGGCCTATCTTGTTTATTAAGATTAACATGAAATTAGTAATTTTGGGCCATATGATTGTGTAGTATTAATTGGTAGGCTTGGTTTTTTACCATATATTTGGTTAATGTTTTTGCAGGTGAATGTTGAAGTAGCTGAATCAGAGTTACAAGAGAGGGATTCAGATATTTCATCAAGAGCCATGAGCATGTAACATTATAATATTAATTGTATAATTGTCATTGTTATTTGTAAAAATAACATTAAAAGAAAAATTGATGTAATTATCCCTTGTATAACAGCATAGCTACTGGTCTAAATTCTCATAGAATAGGAAGGAAATAAAAAAGAAAAAAAGAAAGGTGTAGTGTAGCATTGCTAATTTAGGCAGCACATTATACAGATTTTCATTTGTTCTTAAAGAATCTTCATTGTAGTCATTTTTTTTTCTTCTCCGAAGTTGATGGTTATTCTCATTTATCTAATTTAACAATATCAGTATTTGTCAGTTTAATTAGACTTTACGAATATCATTTTGTTACTTCGATTTACAACAAAACAATCAACTTTTTTTTTACTTACTATTAGGCAAGTTTGACTATACAGATAGGTCAATGTATAAATTGATATTTATTTAATTATATAAATAAATTGGTCAAATTTATGTGTCTTGTCAGAAATGTGTGTTCCATGGGGAAGGAATTGTAACAAAAATAATTGGTCTATCAAATTTAAAATATTATATAGAAGTGTTTAATTTTTTAGCTTAATATACTTTAAAATGTATTGGTTAATAAATAAGTTTAGATTATATCAAACTAAACATGAATCTAGTCATAATTCATAAAGCTAATTGTCAACCTTATTTTCAACAATAACATGGTGAATCATGACACCCTTATTTGAAGTTAAAATTTGAAAAAAATTCTTATTGAAAGTTGATGATGAAAGAACAGATATATCTTAAGGTAGTTGCAATGATTTAAAAATGTTAGAGCATATATCAACTTAAATCAATTATTATGTGTTATACAAATGGTGTATTTTTATAGTCTTTCACCAAAACTAAAAGCACATCATTTTATATTTGTGTATATTTTTAAGAACTATAAATAATAATAATATTTAATATATAAACATACTCAAGCCTTTTTTTTGGCATTAAATTCTATTGACATAGAGCAACTTCAAATGAATCTACTAGCATGATTTCCACAATCACCATGAATACACTTCTAATCAATGGTATAATCTAATGTAAGTGAAGGCTTTATGTTAATCACTATAGCAACTATATATCCATAGTGTTTGATAATCACTTCATCAAATTCATACATAGCATAATTAGGCCACAAGAGTTATATATAATAAGGCTTATTAATATGTTATAGGCTCATTCTTTTTTTAAACTATAGTGCTTCTTCACAGGTTCAGTTACTTCCCATGTAATGTTCATTCCTTTAGGAAACACAACTAAATCACCACCTCCAATTTCAAAAGATTCTTCTGACCCTTCAACACTAACCTTCACTTTTCCTTCTAGTAGATACATTGTTTCTTCTTCTTCAAAGGACCATGGAATTTTTATTGGACCACCTTCCCACCTGTTCAATGTTCAGACTCAAGTGTCAAAGATTCGGTAATTATTTTTTATAGGCAAATGTTAGTAGTTAGTTTGTTAGGGTGAGAGAGATTTTGTTAGTAGTAGAGATCGAACTTTGGATCTTCTTCGTACTACTTTTTCAGTGTCTCAACCCTTACCACTCGGCTACTCCTTCAGGGTCAAGATTCAAAGTAACTTAATATATAATGAAATATGAAAAGATGGCAAAGAATCAAATCACAAAAAAATGAAAGGAAAACTAGGAAGGCAATATATAAACTATACAAAAACAAATGATGATATGATATAATTTAAAAAGAGTTTAATAACTATACACTGACTACGACAAGATAATGAGATATGATTGGATGTCAATTTCAAATTGTAGAAAAATATTTGTATATAAGTCAAGAGACTAAGATCCTTTTACTGAAAGCTTTCATTTTTCTACTGTCTCAGACACATCTATTCCTATATAGATCTCTAAAGATTAATAACAATCATCTATGCTTTCATTTTGCTTCACCAACACCTTCAATATAGTCCAAAATACATTAAAATATCATCACTTTAATCTAAATTATTCTTAATATCTCTATAATGATTTAAATACATTCAATTCAAGACTTTCACAACTCAAAACAATATAAAAAACCTTCCAAGGGATGGTATCATTATAATTTTCTTTAACTCTGTCACAAAACAAAGGATCTCAATATCACAAACTTTCACAAGGGATGTGAATATGAATATGTAATGTTTTAGCGTATGTTCGAATTTCAGTTGACTAAATGCAAAAGTTCATTTGAATCCAAAGTATAGAGTTCATTTGATACAAACTTATGATTGCGGGAATCCAAACACACACTTAGACTATAAAGGTGTTTCTCTCTTTTATTTCCCTTTATCTAAGAAACATGGAAACAGACCAGAAAATCACTAGTAGTGCCATAAAGTAGGAAATTAAGGGAGCAACATTACCCCTCACATTTCTAAAATACCAAACACAAAAGTAAAATACACAACTAAATGAGACAAGAGTTTACTGGACATGCACTGTGAGTGTAAATAGTTTTACGTTGACAGCCAACACGGACTGTTGATTGTTTAGTTATTTTATGATGGTAGTTCCAATCGTGTGGTGAAATGACAAAATCAATGGTTCTTATTAATTGTTTGTGTAAAATTGGTATACACTGACATTGCGCATTCCTTTTTTTCACGAGGTAAAAGCTGTGTTTTAGTCTGGAAATACACATCTGGACGACACACAAACTGTGTTTTTACCCGATACATCCTAAGAGCTTTTGGGGTGAGAAAAGTTCCTCCAAAAATTAAACCACATTGATCCTAGGCCCACCCTAAGCAGCAAAAACATGAGGTAAAACATTAGAGCACTGCTTTCCCTCCGTCCTTGCTACTAAAAAATGTTCCATATTTTCAAAATTGCGCCTCAAACGACAAATAATGTCTAGAAGCACACATACAAACATGTGAAATTTGGTAGTTTTTATCAGAAGCATACTTTCAAACTGATGTTGGGAATGAGGAAAGTGTCCTCAAACACTAGCTTTTCAAGGAATCCAACACATTGAGAATCCTTATAGAGGTTTCTTTTTATTCATAGAAATCGATCACGATACCTCAGGTTTACAACACTTACACACACTGCACACCAACCACTTGCACTAGACTGGAGTGGTATCCTTATAGAGGTTGAACAGAAAACTTACAATCCATCTAAATTACAAAATTAACCACCCAAATAACCTAAAATGAAGACTTTAAGAGCAATCAACACAACACAATAGTACCCTTCACACAAACCCCAGAAAACAAAAAATAAGCTATTAGCACCCCCACAACAAATATCAGTGTAAAACACAAACATGATCGAGAACCAAAATTTGTAATAAAAAAAAGCTTCAAACTTTAAAGAAGAAACATCACTAAAATCAATAAAAAACCAAAGTTGATAACAATTGGAAAGAAAAAAAATGAAGAGCAAGGAAATTACCTAAAATGAAGGGTTTAAGCAAAAAACCAGAAAACAAAAAATATGCTATTAGCACCCCCACAACAAATATGAGTGTAAAACACAAACATGATCAAGACCCAAAATTTGTAATGTAAAAAAGCTTCAAACTTTAAAGAAGAAACATCACTAGAATCAATAAAAAACCAAACTTCATAATAATTGAAAAGAAAAAGTGAAGATCAAAGAAAATTACTTAGACCAAGTTGAAACTCCAAGTTCATTGAGTTTGGATTGTGATGGATTCTTCTCTATCCTCACTCCAAGTACTTCATAGGTTGCCATAGCTGTTTCCTTTGGCATAAAAGTCAAAAACAAAAGGGAGAGAAGCAGAGGAACAAAAATAATCAGTGACAAACGTAGTACAAAAGGTTTCATTGCTTTACTAAATTATTGTCTCTGTTTTTTCAAAAAAACATTCTATGTAGTGAACTCCAATTCCACTTTATGGAGTAAGTAAATAAATAATTATTTTCAGGAAAGAATATTTTGATTTAACTGTTACCTTTTTAGCAATTTAGGTTTTTTTTTT
>JBBPBP010009780.1:27058076-27083152 GCA_037974735.1 Cicer chorassanicum | reverse complement strand
TCTATTTTTTTATTTTATAATTATTTAATAAAATGATAAAATCAAATGTTTTTATTTACTGTGATGGTAAATTTAGTTTATATTGATATTGTATCACCATTTTTCTCTTAATAAAAATAAAAATTTGATTTATATATACTGTCGGTGTAAATAATTTTTACGTTATCGATCAATTACAACCATTAAATTATTAATAATGTTAGATTTTTATCTTAACTATTATAAAGTTACTCACGTGATTGATCATGATTAATCGATTGGACAAAACTTTTTACACTATCAATATATTAAAATTTCAAAATATTATGATAATTTAGTAAAAGAAAAGATTTTGATTATGATATAAGATTGAGGGAGAAGATTATTTTTTGACCAAGAGGGAGTAGATTTTTTAAGATACTTGATTGCAATTTATGAAGATTTTGACAATGATGTTGCCAATAAAGAACAAGTGATTTTTCTATTTATTTATCAAATAAGTGACAATAAATCCGGCGTGGCATGCTTCAAAAGAAAAGAGAACATCTGTGTCACTGAACCTAAGTTTTATTTTTTATTCAATTGTAAAAAAGTATATATTATTATATTATATAATCTTTAAAAGGACGTAAAATATGACTATTCCTAATATGACTCTCATCAAAATACACATAACTATTAAGTTTTAATAGATTATATGATGTATTAGTGCTAATATAATCATATCTACATCCAAATTATAATGTTGTGTGATGTTGAAAATAAGTTAGTTACATCATCTCGATTCAAATGTTAAAATATTTAATAATCTGTTATGAAAAAAAAATTAATTAATATGTTGTCAATGTAAAACACTTTTATGTGCTATTCATTTTGTTATATCTTATTATAAAAGAGTGTAGTGGTGTGATGTAAAGAAATACATGAATTTTGGATGTGAATGAAAGCTGTTTTAAGACAATGCGTCTTTAAAAAAAAAACCATAGCAGCATTAACAAAATGAAAAAGATGAAAAATAATTATTCTTCAAAAATATATAAAATTATTACCACATAGATTTATTTCTACATACAACATAATAAACCATGAGTTTTCAAATATGTTAGTTTTTCTTTTTTTACATAATAGGTTAAAATAGTTCAGGGTAAAAGGATTTTAAATTCGTTTCAAATAAAGAGAGCATTCTTTATCACAATTGTTGTGTGTGAATTTCTATTAGTAATTATACCATGTCATTTATAAACAAATAAATAAATAAAAGATAGTATTCTTTATCGACTAAAATTGATAAAATGGTGGTAACAAAATAACAGTTATTTACAGAAATTAATTCTCTATCATTAAGAAGAAAAAGTCATGGCGACATTTATGTGACTATAAAAAAGAAAATATTGAGTATACAATTTGATTTTATTGTATACATAACATACAATAAATTAACACATGCATTGATCTTATTACATAACTTCTCACTAGTTTAAGACATTATACATTCAAATTCACACACCAAAATTTAGTGATATAACCTACTTGTTCTCCTATTGGCTTGTATATATACATGTTGGATGCATCCAAAGCTAGCATCCATTCAAGGCAATGAGATACAACCTGCATTTTGTCAGATCACATCAAGCAATCATTCTTGCCTCATCGGTGTCCGGAATTACAACGTCAAGCCTCATCATCGGCTTGTACTCGTCTGGAATACGCGCACCGGCTTGCACGCACAGTTCGATTATGGCAGGTGCCTTTCCATAGTATCTCTTCAATGCTGCACTAATTGGAGGTCCATTAGTGTCTCTAACATGCCACACATAATTTGGAGGTAAAACTTCATCTAAAGTAGCATCTTGCCAACCATGTTTTCCATCTCTCCATTGATGTTTAAATGATCCACATAGCTTAGCATTGTGACCCCATGGTCCCACATGAACCTCCGAGCAATAACCGCACGCTTTCACCGTGTACTTCTTCATCAATTTCTTGACACCTTTTCTAACGATTTCGTATGCGTCGATTGTTTCTTGAGCAATTTTAGGTACTTCTGACAATGGTGGACGTGGAAATCGCTCACAAGCTCTATAAGTATCAAAGTCGACAACTGATGAAGACTCTGCAACGGGCAATGGCTTAGGCTCCTCGAGATGTCCGCCTCTTTCAATTACTTTCTTTCCTACCATTCGTATGGGATTAGTCCTTCGACGTGAAGGATACTCAGGGATATCCACACCAGCTTGAATGCAGAGTTCGACAACAGCTGGAATTCGGTCGTATTCAAACCGTGTATCATGCTTAACGCGCTTACCAAATGGATCAAAGAGATGATAGGACTCAATTGGGACAAGTATATCATTGACGGAACCTTTCACCCATGCATGAGAACTATGACGCGTTGAACTCGTACGGCCTTCACAATCTAAAATGCAGTGACCTGTCTGAGCCACATGAACTTCCGAGCATTCGCTGCAAGAATTGAATTGACAAGAATTTAATTCCTGCATCAACATTAAAATAAGAGAAAACGGGACATGCACTACCAGTGTAAATGAGTTTTACACTAACTTCCAATGATAATCCAATATTTTACCACATCACCACACTTTTGTAACTGCACTTTAAAATCAATGGCATGACATGGTAAAATATAGGGCTGTGATTGGATGACACTCTAAAACTAATTTACATTTTACACTGACAATGTATATATATTAAGAGTATAACGGAGGTGCATTGACAGTGTAACATTATTTTACACTGTCATCCAATAACAATTCATTGTACTGCCACATAAGCACATTATAAAATTGTTTTGTATAAATAACTGTCAAAAACTTGGTTCTAATTGGTTGTCAGTGTAAAATTAGTTTACACTAATAGTGCATACTGTACTTTCCAATATATTAACTCTTAAAATAAAAGAAAACAAATGCAAAGCAAATTGGAAATTGACAAAAAAAATGATTAGAAGATAGGCACAATATGGTCTACCTACAGCCATATACAGGAATGACATGCAGTAGCTGAGAAAGACCTTTGATCAAAAGCTTCCAAGCATCAAATACTTCATAAGCAACCGGAACTAGGTTTTGAACAAGCAATCCATTCTTTGGAGGTTCAAGAGGTTTCTCTATTCCCATGCTAGCAAGTTTTTTGTCAACCTTTCCAGCCTGTTTGATTTCTTTAAAGGGAATAGGGTATGGTTTTTTCTTTTTCTTTGGTAATTTTGGTGGGAAATCGACATTTTGTGTTGACTGTTTCTGTCTCCACACAGTTTCGTCGTGTTTAAGCTTACGATTGGCACAAAGTATAACCCCAGGTAATGTCGATCGACCCTTGTCGAATTGTTGACACTTAAGCTGCAACAAAGACAAAGGTGAGTGTAAGTTCCAACAAGCCTGTCAGGAAAGATAAACTTAAGAACTATATTATATCAGATTTGTCAAATAGCAACTATAGCAGTACTATAGGCTATAGCGCTATTGCATAGCGAAATTTAAACAAACCACTATTGTTCCACGATACGTGATTCAGTACAAAGTGTTGTCAAATAGTGGCTATAGTAACACTATGCATAGCAGAATTTGAATAAACCACTATTTTCTGCTATCCGCAGAGGATTCTATTTACATGACTTTGGATGATTAAGGCTACCAAACTACCTTGGCACTTTCTCTGTTTCATTAGTAAGAGTAAGGCTACAATAAACTATTGAGAAGGGAGAAAAACACTTTAAGAAAATAACACTATAAACAATTTGAGAATTGATTGGCTAACTTTTGATTCCTTTTTTTCCCCCTTTTATTGCGACATGTTGTATTGAACATCTTAATCTCTATACCAGGTATCAAAAACAAACATTTATGCTGATATAACTTGTAAAGATGATTCATCTTCTATTAAGAAAGTTATCCATACATTTTTCTTGGTTTCTTTCTATTCTGATTTTGGTACCTATCATACGTCTACATGGCAATACATAAATCAATCAGCCATTGGAGAAAATCAGTCACTAGAATCACTATATCAGAAAAGAATCATATTTCAACAAAGGTTCATTACATCTTAAGAATGGAACTAATTACAACTTCAATTATTAATATGATGGAAGGACCGATAATACATGTATAGTTAGAGTCAGACACGAGATATCAACTTTTTATTCCACATATGATATTAAACATTGCATTGAGATGAATAGTTATGGAACATAGATAAAAAGGAGTAGTACGACTCAAGTGGCATCAGAGTCGGTGTTAGCATATCAAGTAGTGTTGTCAATCGCGGATAGTAGAAAGTGAAAGTTTGTTCAAATTTTACTACACTACAGTACAATAGCGCTGCTATAGCAGCTATTTGGAAGCACTTTGTACTAAATAGCGTATTGTTGAACAACAATAACAATTTGTTCAAATTCTGTTACGCTATAGCTGCTATTTGACAACACTAATATCCGCATTGTACGACTCAATTTGTACTAAATAGCGTATTGTACGACTCAAGTGGCATCAGAGTCGGTGTTAGCATATCAAGTAGTGTTGTCAATCGCGGATAGTAGAAAGTGAAAGTTTGTTCAAATTTTACTACACTACAGTACAATAGCGCTGCTATAGCAGCTATTTGGAAGCACTTTGTACTAAATAGTGTATTGTTGAACAACAATAACAATTTGTTCAAATTCTGCTACGCTATAGCTGCTATTTGACAACACTAATATCAAGATGGATGTTTCTGGATGCAAGAGAATTTGACGAAACAGAACAAACAGCATTCAGTAACTGGAAAAACTTCCGAGACATCATAATAAATAGGAATTACAAACAAGAGTTGTGCAGAAAAACCATTGCCGTGAAGATAATGCATTAGAGTAACTGAGTAACATCTCAAAGTCAATTTCACCACATATGAACAATGAAATCAAAAATGTACTCCTGAGATTACTCTACCCTAAAAGAAATTAAAATTGAGCTCCTCTCTCAGAATCAGTTACACACATCAGGAAAGTATCAACCATTTTAGATAAACATCTCAAGAAGCATTTAATATACATCTTAAAAAAAACTTGCAATGATTTTAAGTCTTTTAAACAATAATTTCTTTGAGTTGGTTCTGTATCTCAATTTTTTCATAAGCTGTCTCATTTAACTTCTCCATCAACAAATGAAAGCTTATAAAATGTTAACTTTATGTTAATTGAGAAACTCTTATAAGTGAGAAACTAATTCAAATTGAATCTAACTACTCAATATTGAAATCATTGGTTGACCAATAGAAACAAATTTTAACTTATAGTGAAACTTTCCTTTCCACTAATGATTGCTTGCACAGGCTTATACTACCAAATACCACATTTGTTTCTATATATTAAGTCTCATTTGGAAGAAAAAAATTGTCCCTAAATATAAGTCTCATTTTAAATTACTAGATACATTCATTTATACAATTTTTTTTCTAAATACCGCTAATTAATACTATTAAGTGTCTTCGCAGATCAAAAGTCCGAGTTGAACACATCTATATACAAAAGGGTATTTTAGTAACATCCACATCCACAAAACACACACATTAAGAGTGTGTTTGGATTGACTTATTTGAGCGTCTCTATTGACACACACACTTGTGAAATTGTTTAAAAGACAAAAACAAATTATGACATGTCTATAAGCTCTTTATCTTTTCAGCTTATTTCCATTAGCTGTTTGGAAGATAGAAACAACTTGTAACATGTCTATAAGCTATTTTCAACTTATTTCTATTAACTCTCCAGGATAGTTTACGAAAACAACTTATAGTTTACATAAAAACAATTTCACTTTATTTTATCTTTTGTTATAAAAATAAATAGTTTAGGCTATAAACGCTAAATTAAGTAGTTTATCCAAACACGACCTAAATACACTACCTATTTTTCTTACCACAAATTACAAAATCAGCTTATAACAAGTGACAAAGGTAATATCAATATAGGAAATGCAATGATTAATGAAGCTATCTAACTAGAACACAAAACATTAAAATAGAAAAATAGGAAAAATGAAAATAATAGAAAAACCTTAAAAGTGGGAGAATATGAGTTAGAAGCTGATAAGTGGAACCCCATAAACTCCATATTGTAATAAAAAGCTGCAAGTAAAAAAATTTACATCAAAGAAAATAAGCAGAATCCCTGTGAGGATTGGAGCTTACAGAATCGCTTACGATAGAACTGAGCTTATTCATTTTGAGTTTTGTCTTTAGTGAATGATGATGGGCCAAATGGATTGGGCTTAGGTTTACAATCCCATCATCTCTTTGTTTTTGAGAAAATTTTCTTCATTATACCCCCTACGCTACATTTTACACAAATACCTATTTTACCCTTTTTAAAAATTAAAAAAACAAAAATTTGTCCTATCCCACCATCTTTGATTTCGGAAAAATAAACATTAATGTTTTCCGAAATTCGCATGTGTTCGAAATACTTAAAGTTTGAATTTTTTTTTTGTATTTCGTAGTAACTTATGGGAGTTACTATTTGAGTTAATGGATTTTTACTATATATATATATGGGATGAAGATTAACTTACTTTGAGAGTAACTCTTTAATAACTCATTCAAGACATTAATTTTCATCGATCCGATTGTACAATCAATAGTTCTTATTAAGTAGATTAAATATGTAAATTTTCATAAAATTTTAAAAATATTATACTTCATCGAATTAGTAATATTCAACGTGTAATATAGTTTTTAAAATACTGGTAGATTATTGACTATAAAATTATATAGATACACATATCCAATATCTATGCATGACCTTAAGATAATATGAAAATAACTAACGTTACATAAGTAAAATTTAATACATATATATATACACACATGATGGTGAAACGCGAGTGTTTTGGTATGTGACCTATTTTGATAATAATATTTTGAAAATTTTACCATGTACCCCCCTTTTATCCCTATATCCTCAAAATACTGATGAAAAGACCAAAATATCCTTGTATTAACTAATACCTACAGTAACTTTTTCATTTCCTCACTTTGAGATCTCCGGTACACACAAAAAAGTCAAAATTTTCATTTTTACCGGAAAACTTTTTTCAAGTTTTCCGGTCCAGAACGCCACTCCGAAAAACTTGGAAAAAGATTACCGATACAGAATACACTGCCGGAGAACTTGAAAAAAGTTTTCTGGTAGTTTTCGGAAAACTTTTTTCAAGATTTCCGGAAATAATGAACTACCGGAAAACTTGTTTGTGACTTTTCCAGAAGTTACCGAAAAACTTCACCTACAAATTTTCCGGTAATTTCAGTTTTTTATTTTTATTTTTATTTTAGTTTTTTATTTTTTATTTATTTTTTTAATTAATTTAATTGTTTAATTTTATTTATTATATTAGTATTTATTTAATTCATTTGATTTTAACTATATTTTTTTTTCCAATGGGTAGGGATAGAGGTAAAGACGGCAAAGTTATTGCAAGACCACATGACTTAGAAGGTTAATCCTCTATGTTTGTTGCTCCTGAAAGAGTTCGTCCGACAGCCTCACGTAGAAGACGACGATTTATCATGGAAGATGATAATTCGGGGGAGCAGACTGATATATCTATTGCTAGAGCTGTCAAAACGGGCTACCCGACCCATTTAGGGCGGGCCCTAACGGGTTGTGGGCTTCTTCGGACCGGGCTAAAAAGCTCTGTTTTAATATGGGCTATTAAAATACTACCCGAGACCGACCTTAGACAGGCCGCGGGCTTGGCGGGTAGCCCGCATATTTTTTTTTTTTAATTTTTTTTTTATTATATTTTTAATTTTCTTGCGACTCTTTTAATTGAAAATTTTTCTTCATGCCCATTTAAAATCAACTTAGTTCGAAATTTCTTCATGCCCATTTAAAAACAACTTAGTTCTACATGCCTATTTAAAAACAACTTATATGATATTCTAGATCATTAAAAATACACAATAAAATAACACATAAACTAAGTTCGAAATTCAGATTTTCCAATTAACACAAACTCGATTCAAACAACACATTATCCAAACAACACACAAAGTAAAATAAGTTCAAATTGCCAAAAAAAACTTAGATTTGTCTAGCATGACACAAATTAAAAAACTCAAATCAAATTTAAATAGAGTGCTAAATAGTTCTAATGTGACTTTAAAATAAATCTTTTTAGACTCCTTGAGCAATGTTCACATTTTCCAAAGTGTTGGATGATTGTCCACTTTGATCATTTTTAAGACCAATTTTACTTTTTATTTTTTATTTTTTTAAAATTGATTATACGGGCCGCGGGCTACCCGGTACCCATACGGGCTAACCCTAATGGGTAACGGGTTTACTCGGACCGGACTCAAAAGCCCTGAAAAAATTCGGGCTGAAATTTTTAGGCCCAAGCCCTATGTTTTAGCGGGTTGGGCGGGCCGGCCCATTTGGGCTAGCCCATTTTGACAGCTCTATCTATTGCTGAGGAGGATCAGGCGGTACATGATGCAGTACATGAGGAGCATCAGATGCATGATGAGAATGTACCTTTACAGGAGGAGCATGAGGAGGTATCTATACAGGAGGAGGTACCTGTACAGGCCGATGCACCTGTGCGGAGGGAGGCACCTGTGGTGACACGGTTTTCTGGAGGGCCGGATGATCTGTCGATCATGACTCAATACCGGCATCACGTGTCGGCGAGACTATGGTTTTGCGAAGTAAGTTAAATTAATTATTATTTATGTTATATATTTAATTAAAGTTAAATTAATTATTATTTATGGTTTATTAAATTAATTATTATTTATGGTATATATTTGATTAAAGTTAAATTAATTATTATTTATGGTGTTTTTAAGTTAATTATTATTTATGTTATATATTTATGGTGCATTTTAATATTATATGCAGGAGCGGACAATGCTAAAAATTGTTGTACATGGAAAAAAAATTGCAACAATTTACTCCACCCGTTCTCCCACGAAGTATAAAGACGTGGATGAATTTATCTAGGTTAAGACCATTACAGTGGGGGAGTCTGAAACTGACAGCTTGATTTCTGCTTTTGTGGAAAAATGGCACCCAGAGACTTCGTCATTTCACATGCCATTTGGTGAAATGACGATAATTTTGGACAATGTTGCCAATTTGTTAGACGTTCCTATTAGGGGTGAGTTCTACACTCCACCAGCTGACATAGATAGAGTAATGACATGTAATCTTGCCATTACTTTATTAGGGGTGCCTCCTGAAGAGATATGGGAGGAAACAAAAAAACCAGGGGTGCACACTACAGACTGGATTGGCTGAAAGATGTATTCAAAAGGCAGCGTCAAGCCCAACGATTTGATTGTGCAACTCGGGCGTATTTGCTGAATCTAGTAGGGAGTACTATCTTCGCAGATAAGAGTCATTAACATGCTCAAAGTAAGAAGGATCTCGATATAAATCATATCCATCCATCTTCTTACCCTTACTCTTCTTCACTCGACCTTTGGTTTTAACTTTTTCAGGTGGTGGACACATTGAACTTATAGTTGGAAAAGCAAGTTCACGCACCTTACCCTTCAACACTCGTTTTCCAATAACATCAAGTGATCGAAACTGTTTCCACAAGACATTCATCTCTGTAGACATATCCAACTCTGATCCATCTTCTATGTCTTGGGTCAGTTCACATTCCATGCTTAATTTTCTCCATTGAATATTCACATAATCTAGAAGTATTGGTTCACCTATCAATTTATATTGTGCCAATTCACAAGCACAAGGTAACATGTATGTTCTTCTGAGAGAGCACCCACATACAGATTTGTCAGTACCCACACACTCCACTTTCTCGTATTCTTCAATAATACGTCTTTGAGCTTCTCTTGATACAAATGTATTCAATCTATGATAAAATGGATTTCTGTGTTCATGATCTTCGTCATAGAAACTTTGTTGGAATGAGCCCCTGATTTTTTTATGTTGCAATTTTATCATGTTGTTCATAGCCTCCCAACATTTACACATGTCACTCATGTTGTGTTCCAACATTAACTTCAGTTTCCAATGAGCTGACTCAACCCTATCATTACATGTAAATTGTCACCATTGAGCAATCCACCAATATATAATATAATTACAAAATCCAAGTTTTAGAGTCACATGATATACCTGTTACTCGTTGTGTTCCCCAAATGCATTACTCGATTTGTCCATGCTTCAACAAACCTTTCCTTATGAGGAGTCAACCAAGTTTCTTTCACATAGTCAACAAACACTTTATTATCGACACATAATTGCTCAAACATTTGCAAGCGCATTATATACTCTTTTTCATCACTGCAATACATAATGTCTTTCCACATATTCAATACTAACTCTTGTTTATCCTTTAAGACATATTGCTTGCATTTTGCTCCAACATTTTTGTAGATATGAAATCGACAAAGAAAATTAACAGCATGTGGAAATACAATAACAACTGCATTCATTAACGCAAGATCTCTGTCTGTCACAATTACTTGAGGAAATTTGTTTTGTGTGACAAACAGTTCTCGTAGCCTCTTTAATGCCCATCAAAAGTTTTCTTCCCGCTCACATTCCAAATAAGCAAATCCAACTACAAATGTCATCTGTGTTGATGTCATACCAACAATTTCAAGTGATGACATCCTGTATTTATTGTTTTTGTAGGTACTGTCCATGATCAATACAATCGAAAACAAATTCAACAACTTCACTGAATCTGGATGCGCCCAAAAAATATCTCTCATAACATCTGAGTCTTCACGCTTTCTATTCCAACACACATATTTTGCATCTTCAATTAACTTGAATAAATGTTGCATCTCTGTTCTATTAGCTCTCACTTGCAATCGAATCATACTCCTATGTTTATATACTTGTGAGATCTTAGTAACATTATTCTTATCTCGGTCTTGCAATGAGAGTAATATGTGTCTCGGTGCAACATTATATTTTGTTAAGTCATGAACATGTTTTTTTTCTTCTTCATCTAAGCGTCCAACAAATGCATGCCCCTACAAAGTATCAGGTAATTAATGGTTGTGAACTCCACAAGTTACTTTAATTGTCTATCCTGAACCATCTTTTAATGATTTTGATCTAAGCTTGAAAGGACAACCACACTTTTTTTTGTTGAACTTCGAGTTGAACTATCAGCAGACTTGTATTTTCCTCCTTTGTCACAACCAAATATTAATTTATTTCTCCTCCCTTTCTTTCCTGTCTCTATATCCGATCTTCTGATGATAACAGTAAATTTATTTTTTATACCAATTTCTTTTGCCCATTTCACAACAGCGTTCCTTCTATCAAATATCTGAAATAAAATATTTAATAAATTATAATTAATCACAATAATATATTTTTACAATTTTAATATTAAATATAATTATTCATACCTGATATGTGTCAAAAATGTATGTAGTATCGACACATATTTTATCTAATAATAGCAGTGGTTTATCCATATCTGTAAACATTTAAAAAAATTAATAAAATTAATTTTTTTTATTAAAAATAAGGGTGTGTACCGGAAAACTTGGCGACGAATGTTTTCCGGAAACACGTTCTGTACCGGAAAAGTTGGAGAAAATTTTCCGGTACACACATTTTTCCCTTATGTACTGAAAATCTTTTTTTAACTTTTCCGAAAACATCCTTCTGTACTGGAAAACATGTAAAAGTTTTTCGGTAAAACCCTGTGTACCGGAATTCTTGAAAATAGTTTTCTGGAAGTTACCAAAAAACTTACAGCTACCGGAAATTTTTTTTACTGCTCCGGAAACGATCAAATAGTAAAAAAGTGAAAGTGAGAGTGAATTTTGTAAAAAAGTAAAAAAAAAAAATTGAGGGTATTTTTGACATTTTCAGAAAATTGTGGGGGTATACGGTTAAAAAGGGGGTACAGGGTAAAGTTTCTAATATTTTATGCATTCAATTTAGTTGCATATGGTTTGCAAGGCCCAAGCCCAAAGTCCCTAACCCTAACCCTAACCCTAAAGGCGTGCTCCTTATCATTATATAAAGAAGTCGCCGCTGCATTTCTTTTTCTCAGTCATCCATTCTTCTTCTTCGTTTCTCCCTCTTGTGATCTCCGTTTTATATATCTTTTTTTTTTTCCCATTCTTCTATCATTTGTTTATCATTTCTTGTGTATGTGGTATTATCTCATTTCTCTATAATTTCTAATTGCCTCGATGAGTTCACCTTTGATTGGATATTGTCTCAGTTTAACTCATTTAATAACTGATTTGACAACACCACGATTGGTTTTCAATTCTTGATCTGATACCTTAAATGGATCCTCTGTGTATTTGGTTTTGGATCTAGCCAAGTTATGTCATGATTTTACAACGCTTGATGAAGATGAATGTGAATGTGAAGACGAAGATCTTGTAAAAATGTTCTCCAGTCTTATAAATCAAACCGTTGGAGTATCAAAGGTATACCATCAATACTAAATCTTGGTTTATATTTGAATTTGAACTTCAATTTAGTAAAACAAATAAACTAGATTTTAATTACTTGATTTATTTATGCAATTTTTTTATACGATCTTTAAGTCTAATGAATTATGTGATATTATTATATTTTGAATTCAATTAATTGTTCTTTGTATGTGCACAATTGATTTTTTTGAAAATAATATTTGATTTTAATTTAAAACTTATTGATTTATCTGCAAGGTTCAAAACTAAAAATTAACTTTTGGGTTTTCATAATTTTTTTAAAAAGGTTTGTGTTTTAGCAGGTTTTCTATATTTGTTATATTTTTTTAATTAAATTTAAACTTCATTTTGAACAAAATTCTTTATTCCACATTTTTTAGAATTTGGGATGTCTTAGTTATTATTTGATTCTATAAATATTAAAGAAAGATTTTTAGTTTTGACCATATCGTTAGGATTATCGAGGCCCGATAGATCTTTAATGTTTCTCAAAATTTCTTTTTGATTGTAGGAACTGAAAAACCATTGCAATTCAAGAAAATGAAGTGTCTCTCAGTTTTACTATTACTTGTGTTTTTTCTTCTATCTAAGTATCTGATTGTTTCGTCTTAATATCTAACATGAAATTTGTCTTATTGTCTGATTATAATATACTCTACAAGTAATTTCTTTAGGATAAAAAGTACAATTACTATTGGTAGATGATGAGATTTTTGGATTGCACTAAAGAGTATCTCATGATTCTCATCTGATGAGATACAAAGAGGAATATGATATTATGAATATTACAAAAAGTGGTAGGAATCCCAAGTTCATTGAATATTTGGACGTACTAATAAATGTGAAATGAAGTGATATTGGTTTTCATGACTACCACTTTCACCACCCGCTATCCACTGAACTTGAAATTCCTACAACTTTCAGTAGTATTCACAAAACCATGCACTTCATTTTTTTTAACCCTACTTCCTCCTTAACAATATGGTCATATTTATTATTGGAAGTCACATGCATTAATGCTTTCAAATATCCACTGAAATTGGGATTCTTGCTACGTTGTGGAATGTTCACAATATCATGTTCTTCCTTATGTAGCCCAATTTTCTTATTAGCTATTAAATATTCTTTTGTGCAATCCAACAATCTTACCGTCTATTGAACACCAAAAGCAATTGCACTCTTTATCCTAAAGAAGTTACTTATAGGGTATATTATAATCAGACAATGAGATAATTACATACAGATATCATCAGCTAACAATCAGATATTTAGATAGAAGGAGAAACATAAGTATTTGTGAAAAAATGTTGATCAATACTATAAAACTACTTCAAATACAACATATGTATTTCCTTCGATAGGTTCACATTTGTATTTTAAATTATATTTTAACCATATTCTTTTTAGTTTTTCTTAATAATTTTTAAATGATACTTGCAACCCATGTACTTGGATTGGTTCGATTGGAGCTTGTAATAAATAAAAAACTTAAATTTGATTGGTTCAATGAATTTTGAAAAGTTTGACGGTGATATTTGTTGTTTATAAATATATCATTTTTTTTTGTAAAATTAAGTTTATAACATGAATACATGGATTCCTATAAAAATAATTATAACATGAATAACATGAATACATGTGCTAATTTATATTTGTATGGATTCGTACTTATTTTTGTTGTAAGCATATACTATGCCTTAATTTATACTTCTTCGAATTTATAGGTATAATAGTTTGAAATGGGTATTTTTGTTTGTAATATAAGTAGAATTTATAAAGCTAACGATGATTGTATGAATTAAGAAATTTTGAATAAATATCCATAACGTTTTTCTAAGTAAATAATTATTTTTTAATTTCATATTTATTAATATGTATAATTTTGAATCATGTTTTTCAAAAGTTTCTTCACAAAAATTTAACGACAATTTAAGTAATAAATTATATAATTAATAAATATAAACATCGATTCTTTTACGATATATAAGTTATGTAGGACTTATTAGAATGTAACATTTTCTATTACATCTTTTTAAAATATTTTCTATATCTTGCACATGATAAATATGTAACGACACACTAATAAAAGAAAAATGATATATAAATTATACGTGATTGCGTGTTACCGACTTGTCATATCATGTGATTGTTTGAAGGGAAGACGCTTGCTATCAAAACTTCAAAGGTTAAATATCAAGTAGGATCGGAGAGTTGTAAGAATAACTTTTATGATAGAGTCACTATGTCTAAAGGTTATTTATGGTTCATATTGTCGGTTTAATGTAAAAAGTTTTAAGAAAATATAAAATCTGATTGGTTCATAGTAGGATGTTCCCTTCGAGAAAAGATTTAGAAGATCTCCTTTCTTTCTTATTGCATAAAAACATGTCTAAGTATCCACAGTCAAGAATAAGTGATAAAGTGGTAAGGTAAGATTGTTCTCCCGAGGAATATTGTTAAGCAATTTTTAATTGTCCTATTATTATTCATTTTAATCAATTGGGAAAATAAAATAACAAATAGTTCATGTAACCAAATGTTTAAGAACATTAATGAGTAAATTGAAGTTTAGATTGATTATATGAAAAAGTTGGATTATGCTTCCTTGGCTATGTTAAAGTATATTAGTGTTGCTATGTGGTGCTACAACACTTAAGTATAGAGTTCAACCTAATTTACCTTTCAGTTAAGTGAGTAAATAGAATGGTATTAAGACCCAAAATATGATGGGGAATAAACACAGAAACACAATAACAAGTAATACGCAGCGAATATAAAATTCCCCCAACTTGCAAGAATCCGTGAGGAGCAACAACAAATATATGGCAGCAAATTAATCAAAATAAAAGAGCGTAAAGAACACCGATATTTTAACGTGGAAAACCCCTCAATGCAAGGGTAAAAACCACGGGTCGTCCAGAACAAAGAAATAGCTCCACTATAATCAAATAAAGGTACAAGAGAGTCTCAAAAAGATGCACCAAGTGTGCCTACAACCAGCCAAAATAACAAAGCACTAAAGCTTACAAATGAAAAGCAAGAAGAAGTAAAACATCTAAAAACCTGCTACTGTGCGAGCACGATTTCTCCCACTCCAGACGTTGTTTTGCCGATCCGACCGTTGAAAACGAAGCCCTGAATATTGCGAACCTACTGTCCAAATTTCAGCCTGATCCAACGGTTAACAAATGCGCAATCGATGTTTTTCTGAGACTGATTTAACAAAATCGGGAATAAGGTTTACTCTTCCTTTTCTCTTTTGGTGGCTGCATTTTCTCTCAAAATAGTCTCTCTCTTACAACCCTAATTAGACCACTCTCCACTTAAATAAGTGAGACACATGGACTACAATATTTGGGCCTTTCTCCACATAGGAAGGGAGCCCAATACCCAACACATCTCCCCCTCACAACTATGTGGAGATAATCGCCAAACCGGCGATATCACAACAAGTTTCAAACTTCCCTCCTTGTAATGCTTTAGTCATCATATCAGAACCATTATAATCAGTATGAACTTTAGCCAACTCCAACAGCTTAGCTTCCAAAACATCACGTATCCAATGATACCTCACATCAATGTGTTTGCACCTGCTATGAAACGTCGAATTCTTACCAAGATGAATAGCACTTTGACTATCGACAAATAATACATATTTATCCTGAATAAACTCAAGTCCAGCCTTAGAGTTTTCCATTTGAAACCTTTGCAACACTTTCTCAATATAGTGTTCTTGTGACATCCAAAGTTTCTTCTCCTTTCTGTCACGCATGATTCTTATGCCAAGAATGTGTGTAGCTGCTCCCATGTCATTCAAGGCAAAGGACTCGCCCAACTGCTTCTTTAACCTATCAATCTTGGAAATACTTTTCCCAACAATAAGTATGTCATCGACATATAATAACAGGATAATGAAATCATCGTTAGAAAATTTTCTAACAAATACACAATGATCAGAAGTAGTCTTCATGTATCCTTGGTCACACATAACAGACTCAAACTTTTTGTACCACTGCCTTGGAGCTTGCTTCAAACCGTATAGACTCTTTCTTAATGTACACACATAGTCTTCCTTGCCTTCAACAAGAAAACCATCAGGTTGCTTCATGTAAATCTCTTCCTCCAAATCACCATGAAGGAAAGCTGTTTTTACATCCATTTGCTCTACCTCTAAGTCAAGAGTAGCTGCCAAACTCAACACGGTTCTAATTGATGACATTTTTACTACAGGTGAGAAAATCTCATTAAAATCAACACCCTTTCTTTGACGGAAACCTTTCACCACTAATCTGGATTTATACCTCGGAGACTTTGAGTTACTCTCAAGTTTCACTCTATAAATCCACCTGTTTTCCAAAGCCCTTTTGCCTTTTGGCAACTTCACCAAATCATAAGTGTGATTATCATGCAAGGATTTCATCTCATCATGCATTGCATCCAACCATTTTTGACTTTCTTCACTCTCCATGGCCTCTCGAAAACACTCAGGTTCCCCTTCATCAGTCAAATTCACATACTCATCAGAAACATACCTTGTAGATGGTTGTCTCTGCCTCTTAGACCTCCTGAGTTGGGTTAGAGATGATTCAGAAGCATCATTAAGATTTTCATCGTGTGACAACTCATGATCTTCACTAGTTGGAATATTTACCTCATCTCTAAGTCGATGATCATCAACACAATCATGTGGCTCATCATTTTGATCATTACCATCAGTAGTATCCAAATCAGGAACAAGTGACTGAACTAGATTACCATCAAATAAAACGTTATCTCCCTCAGGTGTATTTTTCTCCACCTTATCAATGTCTTCAATAGTTTGGTCTTCCATGAACACTACATCACGACTTCTAATAACCTTTTTGTTTATAGGATCGTACAACTTGTAGCCAAATTCATCCTCACCATAACCAATGAAGATACATTGCTTTGACTTTGCATCCAACTTGGATCTTTCATCCTTCGGAACATGCACAAAAGCCTTGCAACCAAAGACTCTCAAGTGATCATACTTGACATTATTCCCAAACCATACCTTGTTTGGTACCTCACTATTCAAAGTGATAGTAGGAGTAAGATTAATAACATGCACCGCCGTGTACAATGCCTCACCCCAATAATGTTTAGGCAACTTAGCTTCATAGAGCATACACCTCACTCTCTCAACAAGTGTTCGATTCATCCTCTCTGCTAAACCATTCAGCTGAGGAGTCTTAGGAGGAGTCTTTTTATGTGCTATACCCTGCTGTTTGCAATAGACATCAAAGGGTCAGCAATACTCACCCACATTGTTAGTACGAACACGTTTCAGCTTCTTGCCTGTCTGCCTCTCAACCAAAGCATGAAATTGTTTGAATTTCTCCAACACTTGGTCTTTTGTCTTCAGAACATAAACTCATATTTTCCTGGAACAGTCATCAATAAAAGTAACAAAATAAAGTGCACCACTAAAAGATTTTACCTTTAAAGGGCCACAGACGTCAGAATGCACCAACTGAAGCAACTCTGACTTTCTAGAAGGAGGATGCCTTTTGAAGGATACTCTAATTTGTTTACCAATTATGCAGTGAGAACATTTCTCCAAATCTACATTCTTCAATCCTGGAAGCACATCCTTTCTAGCTAAGCAATTTAACCCTTTTTCACTGATATGGCTAAGCCTTCGGTGCCACAAAGATGATTCCATATCCACGGCATTCACACTGTCTTTTGCAACTAAAGCTTTTGTCCAATACAGTTTACTAATTTTCTCCCCTCTAGCCACAACCAAGTTACCTTTACTGAGTTTCCACTTTCCAGAAGCAAAATGATTATCAAAACCACTTTCATCAAGCATATGCACAGAGATCAAATTGAAGCAAACATCTGGAGCATGTTTGACTCCTTTAAGCAACAATTGCATTCCCATGTTGGTTTGCAAGCATACATCACCAACACCAATTACCTTAGATACACCATCATTACCCATCTTCAAAACTCCAAAATCACCTGAAGTATAAGATGTGAAGAACTCCTTCCTCGGTGTAACATGTAGTGTAGCACCACTATCAATTATCCACATGCTCTCATCAGATACAAGATTAATTGACTCATAGTCACGGAGAATAATAAGATCATCACTAGTAGGAGTAGTAACACGGTCATCATCACTATCATCATCACGACCCCTTTGTTTCTGCTTACCTTTCTTGTTTTTATTCTCATTTTTCCACAGAAAACAATTCTTCTGTGTGTGCCCTGTTTTATGACAATAATGACACTCCACATTTTTATATCTAGACTTGGACTTGCTTCTGTTGTTTTCTCTACCACCCTTCGGTTATTTTTTCTGACTTCTCCCCCTATTTTCAGTGACAAGAACTTCAGATTGAGATGAAGAACCTTGTGCCTTCCTTCTCATCTCCTCATTCAAAACACCACCCTTAGCCGTTTCCAAAGAAACAACACCATTAGGAGCTGAACTCGTTATAAAAACCCGAAATATCCCACAAGACTCTGGTAAAGATAACAGTAAAAATAGTCCCAATAGCTCATCATCAAACTTGATACCCATTCTAGACATTTGATCAAGGAGCCCCTGAAATTCACTCAAGTGGTTCGAAATAGACGTTCCCTCCTTATATTTCAAACTTATGAAACTATTCAGCAAGAATAATTTATTATTCCCTGATTTAAAGGCAAACAAAGTTTGTATCTTATCCCACATAGTTTTTGCATTTGTCTCATTAGCAATATGATTATAAACATTATCTTCTACATATTGCCTAACAAAACCACATACCTGTTGATGTTCAAATTCCCAGTCTTCCTTAGATTTAGTATCCAGCTTTTTAGAACCAAAAATTGGAAGATGCATATTCTTCACAAATAACAAATCTTTCATCTTGCAATTCCACAAATGGTAATTAGTACCATTCAAGTATATCATCTTTATATTCATATTTGCCTCCATCCTTCAAGCAAGTCAAATAACCCTTTAACCAAGACCTCTGATGCCACTCTGATGGGGAATAAACACAGAAACACAATAACAAGTAATACGCAGCGGATATAAAATTCCCCCAACTTGCAAGAATCCATGAGGAGCAACAACAAATATATGGCAGCAAATTAATCAAAATAAAAGAGCGTAAAGAACACCGATATTTTAACGTGGAAAACCCCTCAATGCAAGGGTAAAAACCACGGGTCGTCCAGACCAAAGAAATAGCTCCACTATAATCAAATAAGGGTACAAGAGAGTCTCAAAAAGATGCACCAAGTGTGCCTACAACCAGCCAAAATAACAAAGCACTAAAGCTTACAAATGAAAAGCAAGAAGAAGTAAAACATCTAAAAAACCTGCTACTGTTCGAGCACGATTGCTCCCACTCCGGACGTTGTTTCGCCGATCCGACCGTTGAAAACGAAGCCCTGAATGTTGCAAAGCTACTGTCCAAATATCAGCCCGATCCAACGGTTAATGAATTTGCAATCGATGTTTTTCTGAGACTGATTTAACAAAATCGGGAATAGGGTTTACTCTTCCTTTTCACTTTTGGTGGCTGCCTTTTCTCTTTTGGTGGCTGTCTTTTCTCTCAAAATAGTTTCTCTCTTACAACCCTAATTAGACCACTCTCCACTTAAATAAGTGAGACACATGGACTACAATATTTGAGTCTTTCTCCACATAGGAAGGGAGCCCAACACCCAACAAAATAAACATAAAAACAATAAACAAACAAGTACTAAAAATACTTTCACACCATTACACATCACATGATTAATACTACTTCTTAGCAAAGTTAACATAATCCAACGTAATACTTTATCTCATAATGAGCAGGATAGTAACCAAAGACAAGGACCTCTTATTAAAATTCATTACAACAAAAATAAAGTAATTAATAAATAACCTAAGTGAATCTCCACTAGAACCAATGATTTGTCAACCACCAATTACTCCAGCGAAATATACAACACTTTATTTCAGTCTTCAATGGAGGAAAATTTGTGAAAAATTGTACTTCATTTACTTAGGGTTTTTGTTGTTGGGTAGAGTGAATATGTTATTCTCTATTTATAGTCCTTTTCATCCTTTATAGGTTTACCATAATTGTTTCTTTAAACGAAGTAAGGCCCAAAGAATAAGGAATATTCATTGTACCACATGTCAACACCTATTTCAGTAAGGGACCACACCCAGTTTTGTTTTATAGTGTCTATCTCTCTTTAATGCTCTAATGAGACTAGCGCAACACACTCAAAACACATATTTTTCAATTGGGATAAGCATTCCTTTGGTATTGTATCATTTTGTAACTCTCAACCTTTCCTTTCACTAGTGCTATAGCAACAAAAAAAGTTATATGGTCAAATAAGCAATAACTGCCAAGAGTTCTCAGTAGCTTGTTAACTAATGGATTGTATTTCTCAGCAGCTTGTCTTTTAATGAATTAGGATTTGGTTAATAAGGTTAATTGTTAAATGTTATTAATATTTTTTGATGTGTTGATCATAAATGTTAATCCTTCATTCCCATTTGGTCACAAATTTGGGTTTAGTGAAGTTGGACAATGATTGTTGATGGTTAATGTTATATTATGCATGCTATGTCTTACATTCATATAGTAGGACATGTTTTGGTGGTTGTGATGTAACAGAAAACGGTCATGAAGACCTTGAGAGAGTTATCAGTAGAAATGTATTACCTAATAGTGGGGCACCATTGGGGTGTACCATTGAATACTGAATCATCTTGATTATTCGCTCTTGTTTGTGGAGTAGTAGCAAACTTCTCTATCCGTATCAACCTATAGTTAGAATGTCCGGCGTGGATTAGTTGATGATTAAGTTTCTCGTGGCATAATCATGCATTTTTTATATTGTTAAATAATTTATATTGTGATGTTGATTGTACATTCAATTTACTTTACTCCGTGTGATTATATCTTTGAGAATGACGACTCACAAACCAACGTAAGGTAGAATGGGAATTGAACCATTTTGCCACTGTTTTTGCATGATGCATTTCACCCGTATGGAAAATGAGTGACACATCATATTTTGGCTGATGTGGAACGATTATTCGAGGTTGTTTTAATATACTATAAATAGATAAATAAATTTTATTATATATGCTTTGATTTAATGAAATGTAGTGAAATACCATAAGAGAATAAAATATGTTTGTAGGTTAGGAGTTGGTTAGCAAATTAGTTACTTTGTAAATATTGTCATAAGCTCTCAAAATAGGGTGTCATGTACACACTTTCATTATCTTCTAGCAAAATGATTCAATTTGAGTTTTGCTCTTTCCTCAACCTTTTGAAGCTTTCTTGGACACTACAATCAACAGTCCAAATAAACGTGGTCCTATGTAATCCTTGCCAAAATACTACATTTAGAGCAAACAAATTGGTATATTAATTGTCATAACAACAATAACAACAACAAAAAGGGTAATTTTATTGAGTAGAATAAATCTGTAAAAATTTTAAAATACAAGTAAATTATTCACTAAAAGATTATATAAATACAAATATCCAATTTCTATAAAATAACTTTGCATGATCCTTAAGATAATATGAAAATAACAAACATTACAGTTACACCATTGAAATTTAATACCTATATATATATATATATATACATGATTATATAGATATATGATTATATATATATATATATACATGATTATATAGATATATGACGGTGAAATACAAGTGTTTTTGTATGTGACTTATTTTGATAATATTTTATGGATAGTTGAATTCTGTATCCCGAAATTGGACTTATACCCCCAAATTGTTAAAAACCCAAAATTAACTTTTTAGTTTTCATTCAGTGAATAGTAAAAAAAATTACCGAGCCATCAATCAAATATCCGGTGAGTAAAATTTTTCCCCAACAAATCTAGTACACATTTTTTAACTACTGGAAATTTTATTTTTACAATTTCTGGTTGTACAATTTGTTTACCGGAAACTTGTGTTTGAAATACTTAAAGTTTGAGTTTTTCGATTTATTTTTTTTTGTATTTCGTAGTAACTTATCAGAGTTACTATTTGAGTTAATGGATTTTTACTATATATATGGGTGAAGATTAACTTACTCTGAGAGTAAATCTTTAATAACTCATTCAAGACATTAATTTTCATCGATCCGATTGTATAATCAATAGTTCTTATTGAGTAGATTAAATATGTAAATTTTCATAAAATTTTAAAAATATTATACTTCATCGAATTAGTAAAATTCAACGTGTAATATCGTTTTTAAAATACAGGTAGATTATTGACTATAAAATTATATAGATACAAATATCCAATATCTATGCATGACCCTTAAGATAATATGAAAATAACTAACGTTACATCAGTGAAATTTAATACCTATATATATATATACACATGATGGTGAAACGCGAGTGTTTTAGTATATGACCTATTTTGAAAATAATATTTTATGCATTCAATTTAGTTGCATATGATTTGCAAGGCCCAAGCCCAAAGTCCCTAACCCTAACCCTAAAGGCGTGCTCCTTATCATTATATAAAGAAGTCGCCGCTGCATTTCTTTTTCTCATTCATCCATTCTTCTTCTTCGTTTCTCCCTCTTGTGATCTCCATTTTATATATCTCTTTTTTTTATCTTCCCATTCTTCTATCATTTGTTTATCATTTCTTGTGTATGTGGTATTATCTCATTTCTCTATAATTTCTAATTGCCTCGATGAGTTCACCTTTGATTGGATATTGTCTCACTTTAACTCATTTAATAACTGATTCGACAACACCACGATTGGTTTTCAATTCTTGATCTGATACCTTAAATGGATCCTCTGTGTATTTGGTTTTGGATCTAGCCAAATCATGTCATGATTTTACAACGCTTGATGAAGATGAATGTGAATGTGAAGACGAAGATCTTATAAAAATGTTCTCCAGTCTTATAAATCAAATCGTTGGAGTACCAAAGGTATACCATCAATACTAAATCTTGGTTTATATTTGAATTTGAACTTCAATTTAGTAAAACAAATAAACTAGATTTTAATTACTTGATTTATTTATGCAATTTTTTTATACGATCTTCAAGTCTAATGAATTATGTGATATTATTATATTTTGAATTCAATTAATTGTTCTTTGTATGTGTGCAATTGATTTTTTTGAAAATGATATTTGATTTTAATTTAAAACATATTGATTTGTCTGCAAGGTCTAAGCTACGATGTTGTGTTTTTTTCCAAGGTTCAAAACTAAAAATTAAACTTTTGGGTTTTCATAATTTTTTTAAAAAGGTTTGTGTTTTTGCAGGTTTTCTATATTTGTTATATATTTTTTTTTTATTAAATTTAAACTTCATTTTGAACAAAATTTTTTATTCCACATTTTGTAGAATTTGGGGTGTCTTAGTTATTATTTGATTCTATAAATATTAAAGAAAGATTTTTAGTTTTGACCATATCGTTAGGATTATCGAGGCCCGATAGATCTTTAATGTTTCTCAAAATTTCTTTTTAATTGTAGGAACTGAAGAACCATTGCAATTCAAGAAAATGAAGTGTCTCTCAGTTTTACTATTACTTGTGTTTTTTCTTCTATCTAAGTATCTGATTGTTTCGTCTTAATATCTAACATGAAATTTGTCTTATTGTCTGATTATAATATACTCTACAAGTAATTTCTTTAGGATAAAAAGTACAATTACTATTGGTAGATGATGAGATTTTTGGATTGCACTAAAGAGTATCTCATGATTCTCATCTGATGAGATACAAAGAGGAATATGATATTATGAATATTACAAAAAGTGGTAGGAATCCCAAGTTCATTGAATATTTGGATGAACTAATAAATGTGAAACGAAGTGATATTGGTTTTCATGACTACCACTTCCACCAACCGCTATCCACTGAACTTGAAATTCCTACAACTTTCAGTAGTATTCACAAAACCATGCACTTCATTTTTTTTAACTTTGCTTCCTCCTTAACAATATGGTCATATTTATTATTGGAAGTCACATGCATTAATGCTTTCAAATATCCACTGAAATTGGGATTCTTGCTACTTTGTGAAATGTTCACAATATCATGTTCTTCCTTATGTAGCCCAATTTTCTTATAAGCTATTAAATATTCTTTTGTGCAATCCAACAATCTTACCGTCTATTGAACACCAAAAGCAATTGCACTCTTTATCCTAAAGAAGTTACTTATAGGGTATATTATAATCAGACAATGAGATAATTACATGCAGATATCATCAGCTAACAATCAGATATTTAGATAGAAGGAGAAACATAAGTATTTGTGAAAAAATGTTGATCAATACAATAAAACTACTTCAAATACAACATATGTATTTCCTTCGGTAGGTTCACATTTGTATTTTAAATAATATTTTAATCATATTCTTTTTAGTTCTTCTTAATAATTTTTAAATGATACTTGCAACCCATGTACTTGGATTGATTCGATTGGAGCTTGTAATAAATAAAAAACTTAAATTTGATTGGTTCAATGAATTTTAAAAAGTTTGACGGTGATATTTGTTGTTTATAAATATATCATTTTTTTTTTGTAAAATTAAGTTTATAACACGAATACATGGATTCCTATAAAAATAATAATAAATAGGATGAAAAGATTTATAAATTAGTAACTA
>JBBPBP010009780.1:27026871-27051571 GCA_037974735.1 Cicer chorassanicum | reverse complement strand
ATTAAAATATTTAAAAAACCAAAATAATAATAATAATAAAATAAAATACATTATTAAATGATAATAATAATTTTAATAATAACAATAATTTTAATAATATTATTAATATTAGTGACTTATTGTTAATTTTAATTAATTATAAATAATTATAACGATTAAAAAATCAAAATACTAATAATAAATTAAATTACATTATTAAGTAATATTAATAATAATAATTTTAATAATAATAATAATAATAAAAAGAAAATTATATTAATAAACTAAAATAAAAATACATTAAATTGAAAGAAAAAATACATTAATTGAAAATAAAAAAAATACATTAATTTGATGGTGTTGGTGAAAATGCATCCGAATTAGAAAAACAAGCATTGTGTCGGGCATACATACTATGTATGATTGGAGAATTTTTTATGCCGAACAAATCCAACAATCGTGTCCATTTAAAGTATCTTTCACTTTTAATTTTTTTTATTTTCAATTAATGTATTTTTTCTTTCAATTTAATGTATTTTTATTTTAGTTTATTAATATAATTTTCTTTTTATTATATTATTGTTAAAATTATTATTATTAATATTACTTAATAATGTAATTTAATTTATTATTAGTATTTTGATTTTTTAATTGTTATAATTATTTATAATTAATTAAAATTAACAATAAGTCACTAATATTAATAATATTATTAAAATTATTGTTATTATTAAAATTATTATAATTACTATTTAATAATGTATTTTATTTTATTATTATTATTATTTTGGTTTTTTAAATATTTTAATTATTTATAATTAATTTAAATTAACAATAAGTCACTAATATTAATAATATTATTAAAATTAAAATAATTATTATTTTTATTATTATTATTATTTAATAATGTATTCTATTTATTATTATTAATTTGATTTTTAAAATATTTTAATTATTTTTAATTAATTAAATAATAATTATTTTTAATTAATTAAATAATAATTATACCCATTAATAAAATGTAACAAAAACTAACTCCTTCACCTCGTCGCATCCCCAGGGTGCGATCAGCAACTGAGGCTAAAAAGTAGGGCAATCCGTATATTTTTTTTTTCTGAGTGGGGCAATTCCGTTAGTTTTCCTAAAGAGTAGGATATTGATGTGAAAATTCCACAAAATAATCTATTTTATGTTTGTTTAGCCATAATGAAAATTAGTTTTTTAAAATCATATTTAATAATTAAAAAAATTAGAAAATATAAAATATGTTTCTCACACAATTGTAACTTGAGACAAAACATTCAACCTAACAATATCGAAGTAGTTTTCATCCTATATATTTCTTTTAAGATTTGTTCTTTTCTTAAAAAATTGTAATAAATAGATTATCAACTTTTAAAAGTAGGATAACAAAACGGATCAATCCACCATGGCCACCATCTCATGAATCCATCTAAAAAGAGGCGAGACAAACCGATTAGTGTTAACGGGTTGAAAATCTTATCTTGACGGACCAACTAGTGGTAATTGGTTGAAAATCATGATAAGCTCCTTTGTAAAACCGCTAGCGGACTGCCCCGTCAACTTTTTGATTATTTTTATTAATTAATAAATTCATAAAAGTTATAGAAAAAGTGTAAATAAAACAAACTAAACATCATTCAAGGAAACCAAAATATAAAACTAATAAGTCAAACAAAAATATAAAAATTATCATTCGAACGTTCATGATTCATCATCTAAAACTATAAAATATGTCATAAAAAGTTAAAGAATTCACAATACCAATTCATAAATTATTAGAAACATGAAGCTAAAATCATAAATTCTTAACAAAGTTCTTAATATGTGTGAATTGGTAAATAATTATTCACAAAATAATGTAGAAAATATTAATATTTATACTAATCCTAAAATTAATAACTAACTAGATTAATTGAGTTGAGCTAAAAATAAGAGAAATGATTTTAAAATGGGCTAACACTTTTGATAAAAATAAAAAATAAAAATAAAAACATGTGTTTTTTTATTTAGACCCCAACGGGTCAACCCATTACCATTTCTTTTGTGGATTAGACAGAGCAGGCCAACTAGTGGTTGCGGTAAAAAACGATAAGCTAAACGGACCGCCTCAGCGGGTCTAATCTGTTTTGTCACTCCTATCTAAAAGTGACTATTTTAAAACAACTATTTTTTATTAAAAACAATAATAAAGGCTTCTCCTCTGAGACACATTTTATTAAATATAAATTTCTTTGTCTCACAATAATTGTTAATCACATTTCACATAGATTAAAAAATGTGATATATGAAGAAAAAAAAAACAATGGTGATTTTATTAAATTATTCTTATTAACCACTAGTGTATTCTCTTTATCATAAATACAAAATAGAGAATAATTATTTATAAGTAATACACATAATATTAATTACATGATACAATTAAAAAATGATACTCCATTGAAAATTAAAAGTGATATTTTTTTAGCAATTTTAAATGCGACCCTTATTATAGGATAAATGAAGTAGTTTTTTTGTGCTAATTTGTATATTATTTCATCAAGGATTTAATTTGTATGTATTAACCATGTAAAATATTTTTTACACTCTCAATCAATCTCAGTCATCGAATCATTAGAACTTTTAATATAACTACATCAAAAGTCACAATTATGAATGAAGATGATGTACTGATAATGTAAAAAAATTTACACTATCAGTACATTAGTAATTAAAGTCTTTCATCAATCTTGTGTATTTATTATTGTGGAATACATGTTATAGCAGTTTTTATTAACAATAATTAAGAATGACAATTTGCTTCATATTGAATAGATTTTTCTTTTTTGTTTCTCCTTCCATTGGAATCTTGCTGAGTGTCTCATATAAATTTTGTTCTTCTTCCAAATTTGAAGGATCCTTGTAGAGAAAAAGTGGTGCTTTATCAAGTAAAGTTTTGTTAGACTTCAAATACATTTGCTATTTCCAAATGTAGAAAGTATTATCCAAGGTTCAAAAGAAGAACAACTACAATTTGAATCACTATATAGGATCTTCAATACACAATAAATAAAAAATAGAAGAGAATTAGTTGGTTGAAGAAGAAACAATTTAGGAATTTGAATATGTTACAAAGACAAAAAAAATCTTTAAATTTTTTTTAGGAACTAATTTATTTCTTAAAAATTTGAATTAACACGTAAACAACAATAACACACTAAACAAGTCACGCTGTATATGCACAAGTCACCACTAGGAATCAATTTTTGAATTGAGATTAAAATAGAAACCTATGTCCCAATTTATAAAGATCTCCAAGCCCTAATCTCCATAAACCCTACTCCCACAAACCCTAATCCCGCCCAAATTTCCACCCTAATCTCACTCAATACACAAAACACAACTAATAGTCGCAATTTTTGAAATAGCAATGGAGCTTCCCAATGCATTACATACACACATGTCACAATATTAATTACAATGAAGGTTAAAAATTCATCTTCTTTTAGTAATTGATTATTGTCATTCAAGTGAGAGATTGTTATATTAATTATTTAATTCATTAATTATGGATCGATAATAATCAATTATTTGAAATTATTAATTAAATTATGGTTAGGTAGTATTAAACATTGAATTATGTGTTGGACTTGCGTTGCTGAATGGACTGTGATGAGTTGAACCATTATGTTAAGTCTAATGAGAGATCTCTGTCCTCAGTCATTTATCTATTTAATCATTATCTCATTAAACGAACGATTAATCCTGACTTTGAAATCCTAATCTTGAAATGGCAATTAAGGTAGTTCACCACTCATATCCTACAGGTACATTGTTCTCAATGATAAATACGCTATAATTTGTATCTAAAATTATTAAAATTCTAACAGTGCAACACATGTCTCAATGCATCTTAGTCACACTTTAATTGCAATGGAAGTTCCCAATGCAATGCATATCTCAATGCCTCTCGGTCACACATATTAATTAAGATGAACCTTCCCAATACATTGTAGGTCTCAATACACCTATGTCACACATATTAATTACAATAGAGATTTCCGAAGCAACACAAATCTCAATGCACCGCTGTCACACGATTTCACGATGCAACACATCCCTCAATGCACCTCTACCACATGTATTAATTACAATTTAGATTCTCAATACAACAATGTCTCAGTCCACTTCAGTCATATATATTATTTATAATGGTGGTTCCCAATGTAACACATGTATCAATGCACATTTGTCACACATATTAATAAAAATGAAAGTTCCCAAGTGACTTGGATAGGCACAAGTGTGGCAAACTTGTAATTGTGCATAACAAGAATTTGAAAGGAAAGAACAAACAACAAAAGAAGTAAAGTTTTATTTTTATGTTAAGAATCATTTCACAACAAAATACAAATCGATAGCAACAATATTGATTGTAATGTAAATTATTTAAATCCCAATCTTTTATATATAATTCCATATCGAAAATATAATTTACCTAAAATTATTCCCTCATCTTCCTTTGTATTGAAGCATATTGTATATGAAATATAATTGAATTAAAATTCTCAAGATTATTGTCAAAAACTTGTACCAAATGTATGGTTTTGTGAAATGTATTTGATTTTTAAAATGGCACAAGACAACGAATAAAGCAACCTTAGAAAACTCAATCAATCATAAAACTCTATTGATGAGCTCCTATCAAACAAGCGGATCACTCATTGAATCATATGGAATACACACACCTTATTCTAAGAGTAATTATTTAATAAATATTTATAGACATCAATTTTATCGATCCAACCATCTAATTAATAATTCTTATTGAGTAGATTAAATCTGCAAGTTTTCATGAAATTTTTAAAAAAATTGATACTTCATTGAATAAGTTAAATTCAACGTGTAATATACTTTTTAAATTACAAGTAAAATATTGACTCTAAGATTATATAGATACAAATATTGACTATAAATTTTGATATACGTGATCCCAAGAACGGATTCAAAAAACTATGAGACAGGTGGACTGAAAATTATTTAAAATCATATATTAAATTATTGTGACAATAATCAAATGATTGAACTCACTTTGTTAACAATCTCTAGTTAAAGATAAATCGTTCGATAGAACCCAAGTCCTAATCCTGATTGAAATAATTCTTAGATAGACTTAAGTTATCTTCCTATAGAACTTGGAGTTACCTTGTCACTAAGAATTAGAGGATTAAAATAAAAGCAAAATATTGTGACAATAATATTTCAATTAATTTAAATATTAATTAAATTTGACATATTTTTATCTAACAGCTGAGCTTCACCTACAACTCAACTCATACCTGATTCAGTTTGAAAAAATATATTAGATAAAAAATAGGCCAAATTTAATTAACAATATATTTAAAATAAATATTTTTAAAAACTTAATAGAATTTTTAGGAAAAAAAAATTATATTTCAAAAATTTATATCACTCAAAACTAACCAAACAATTCTAAAGTTTCATAATCATGTAAACCTTTGAAATGTAATTTAATATTTGGGTTAATAAAGGGTAAAATGATATTTTTCATGTACTTTTGGGATGTGAGGTATAGCTTAGGTGAGTGGTAGATTTCTCAAGTCCCTAACCCTAGAGTTCTGTCCCTTTTCTTACTACTCATTATATAAAGAGGCCTTGATGTTTACCTTTTCTCTTTCCTTCTTCTTCCTTTTGTGATTTCAATTGTATATATCTCTTCTTTTCCCCTTCTTCTATCCTTTGTTTATCATTTCTTTTGCTAGTGGTATTCTCTTTTTTTCCGGCAACTTTTAATTCCCTTTATGAGTCCACATCTAATTAGATATGTGATTCTATAAAGATATTCATCAATCATACAAATCAAATGGTTCCAAAGGTATACCAAAAAAATACAAAATCATGGTTTATATTTTTCTTCATTACAAATAGAAATTGTATTTCAACTTAACAAAACAAATAAATTATGATAACATTTTTCTCCTATAAATTATATTTTAATAACTTGACTTATTTGTGCAAAAAATTTATATGATCTTTTAGTCTAATGAATTATGTAATATTACTGTATTTTGAATTCAATTAATTGTTCTTTGTATGTGTATAATTTCTTTTTTTGAAAATAATATTGATTTTAGTTTGAAGCTTATAGATATTTTACAAGGTTTAATTAAGCTGCAATGTTGTGTTTTTCTCAAAGTTTATACTCAAAATGGAAAAATAAGCTTCAGGGTTTTTGCAATTTTTGAAAAAAATCTGTGTTTTTAGAGGATTTCTATGTTATTATATTTTTTTTTTCAAGTTTAAATTTCATTATCTTGTTTCTAGGTATCATGTCTTGCATATAAGTACTTTTTTAAAAATAAAAACAAAATTCCTAATTTCACATTTTGTAGATTTTGGGGTGTCTTAGTTATGGTTGATGCCTATTTTTGCATCCATTAATTTTTTAGACTTTAATCTTATTCAATACTTTGCATGATGTTTGTTTTATTTCTAATATTTGTTTTATGGGTGATACCTTTCAGGACATGTGTTTACAAGATGAATTGTCACAGCTGAAGCCACTACTAGCAACCATTTTCCTTCATTATCTAAATTAGATATTGGTTCACTAATTTTGTTCACATTTACCAGCCTTTTCACACTTAGAAACCATTGCAATTTTGGAAATTGAAGTGCTTCTCTCTTTTATTATTACTTTGTGTTTCTTCTTATATCTAAATATATGATTGTCTGGTGTTAATATCTACCTTCTATTCTGTTAATTAAAAAAAATTGATGGTGATATTTATAGTTTATAAATATATTAGTTTTTTGTAAAATTAAGTTTACAGGAGAATAAATGGATTCATGCAAAAAAAAATATAGGATGAAAAAATGTATAAATTTGTAATTAAATGCGAGTGATTTTCATTCAAAAAAATCAATTTTGTTCATAGCTCACATGTACAAGTGAACAATTTATCATTCAATATTTGATAAATTTCTATGAGTGTGGATACAATTAATCAAATCGAATACCGAAAAACTCAAAGAAATAACAAGTAATGTGACTTGAAGACAAGCATAGAAGAAGAAAGACAAACCTCTTTGTATCTGTAATCGAATATAAAGATAAAGTTATCTATGATTATGAAAAATAGAAGCATTGTATAACACCCCAATTTTTAATTAATAAAATTTTATTTTTTTTAACATAAATCAGAATCCTTTGAAACTTTAGTCATAATCTTCTTTTCATGAAATAAGAGTAATTTTTTCTTTGAGAATGTCTTTTTCAAAAATAACAACTACAAGTCAAAGTAGATAAATTAAGAGTTTAAAATATTGGTTAGGAGCAATGTGTGATTTGAAATTCTTAGATAACTAATATGGTCAACTAGGATATATTGATATAAGTTTTACTTTATTAGAAGTTGTTTATGTAATGGAATGTTATTTTTAATGGAAAGTTATTCGAGCTATTATTAAAAATTGTTTGTGTTTGTATTTGTATTGTATTTCTGATAGTTTAAATGGTGTCAAATTTATATCTAAAAGTAGAAACAAATAATAAAGTAGGATGTATCATTGGACCTATAATTCCATACATCATTTTCTACAAAAAAATATAAATTATTTAAGCAAAATACTTCATAAAGTTTGCTATTCATGAACAAAATGGTCGTTGTAACGTGTAAAAACCTCAATGTCATTAAATATTACACTTGAACATACTTAACATAGTTATTTAACCTACGGGGCAAATTGACTCGGGATATTCAATATGATAAAGCATTATGCTAATGCATAAATTTGAGGTCTTAAATTGTTCGATATTCACAATTTTGAGTCTCAAATTGATGATTTACCTCAATACAAATGATAACTTCTTATTAATAAAAATTTCAAAATCACTATTATATACAAGACAAATTGTCGTTAATGAGATAACATATTTAATAAATTTTGTCTTTGTAATTATAATTAAGTTTTATCTACTTCACTTTAATTTATAAAACTAACAAAAGAGAAAATTGTGCACTCACATTTTACAAGTCTTCATCTCCCATTCCTCCTAATTTTTCAAACATATTCACAATTTATATAAGTTGATATATTATTTTCTTAAGTCACATAGAGAATAATGTCAGACCTTATTTTTTTTAATTGATTCAATTTAGTACTACAACTCCCTTTTTTAATAAAAGAAACAACTTATTTTTTAATTGAGATTAATTTCTATTTAATTTACTATTATCTGTGTAAAAAAATTTACACCGCTAACACATGATAACCACTTATTTGTGTGATTTAAATCATTACAATTAAAATTAAATATTATTGATGATCTAATAATTATGATTAATTGATAATTACAATTTTTGTTTATATATATAAAAAATTGTTTTTAATTTTCATCATTTAGACTGGTGTATGGAATTTTCAAATTTTAAAAAAATCTTTTAATTAAAAGTTAAATTGCACTTTTAGTCTTTTATGTTTGATCCAGTTATCAAATAATTTCTTTATTTTTTTCTCAGCTAGATCCTTTAAATAGCACTCTATTTGCAATGTTAACCTTATTGTTCGTTTGTAAAAAATATTATTTTCCGTTAGTTCCATTAAAAAAAATATAACGTGGCTATTACAATGCTCACGAGTGTTGATATGACAAATTATAAAAGTAAATAATTTTCATATTGGTCCTTTAAATTTTGAAAAAATACATTTATAGTCGTCTAAGTTTAAACTAATTTTCGCTTAGGACAAATCTTCATCTTTTACTTCTTCATCATCTTTCTTTTTCACTCCATCTTTAAATAACTTAAAATACAAAATTTGTAATTTCAATAGAAAAACTCAAAACGTCGACCATGTAAATTTGAGAAAAATCAAAACAAGAAATTTATCATTCCAACAAGAGTTAAAAAATGAGTTATTGTAAATAAAGAGAATATTCTTAGACAATGCTTCTCTTAATGTGTGTGTTTGATACTTGTAAGAAATAGAGTATTGAATTATATTAAGTTTGATTCAGTTTTCGAATATTCAATTTAGTTTTTGGATTTACGAACAACTCATTTATTTTTAATAAATTTATGATGAATTTCTCTTTATTTTCACCGATTCATTTTTAATTTTTGTTGGAATGATAAATTTCTTGTTTTGATTTTTCTCTAATTCACATGGTTGATGTTTTGAATATTTCTATTAGAATTACAAATTTGAGGTTTAGGTTATTTAAATATGGAGTGGAAGAGGAAAATGGTGAAGAGGAGATGATGAAAGGGGTAAAAGGTGAAGATTGAACATAAGTAAAAACTTATTTAAATTTAGAAGATCATAAGTGTATTTTTTCAAAACTTAAATCATCAATTTAAAAATAATTTGCTTTTATAATTTATCACATCAACACGTCCGATGTAAAAACTTAATATATGTACATATGGACAATGAATTAATAAAATTAACATTGTAAAAACTTAACATATGTACATATGGACAATGAATTAATAAAATTAACATTGTAAATGAAATATCACTTAATGATGGAAAACAAAAACAGAACCTATCTAAAAACTCTATTAAAGAATTAAAAGTATAATGTAGCTTTAATTAAACATACAAACACATTTTCTTGAAAAAAGCGAAAACACAAATTAAAAAATTGATGTATAATTCATTGACCTAGTGGACTCACAAAAAGAAAACTTGGAAAACGAATTCAAGATCCAAATTCAAAATCACAAATTGATTAAATTATTTTGACTATACATAAATGCCACGACTCATATGAGTATTTGGTGCAGTGTCTCAATCACACCAATCCAATACTCTAAAATTGTGTTTGCATTTTTACATCACCAAAAAAAACAGAAAGAAAGATGAACAACAGTGATGATGACAAGGGTTTGTTGTGGAAGCTTCCGGTTGTGAAGTCTAACAACTTCGGTAAATTGGGCCCCGCATTCGGTTTTGGTGCTGGCTGTGGTTTTGGATTCGGACTTGGTCTTCTCGGAGGTAGATACTCAAATTCTAGTAATCAATTCAAGTTTCAATTTTTCAATTAACCTTTTGCTAGATTAGTTTTTGTTTTTTATTTATTTTTATTATAGTTGATCACTTCGGAATAAAATATAAGCAAGAATCGTAACTAAAGAGTTGATGGTCTTAATTTAAGATCAGATGCATCAACTTTGCATATTTATAAACTTTGTTTAGTTGGTATTGTAAGAAGGATCGATGATTTGGCTGTGATAGTAGTGAAATTAAAAGGGAGATAGCTATGTAGTATGATTATTGATTGATTGGTGGGGTGGTGTTTTGAAATTTTAGGGTATGTTTGGATTTTTGGTATAGCTATGCATGAGAGGTAACACTGAGACGGATACGTCGACACCGATAATAATTTGGACCTGGATTGTTCATTTTGATTTGGCGGTCCATGTTTTGACTTCTTGTTTTTGATTGGTTTTGAAAAGTCGGAATATGAGCTGTCCTTAATTGGATGAATGAAATTGCGTGACTGTGTGAATCTGGTGTTGCTGATTGCAGGGAATCCCGGTCCAAAATCAATCAATAGGCAGTTCAAACATTTTGGTGTACTAGACTTAGTTTTAATTGTGAATTTTCTGGTTTTATTGGAATATTTGTCCTTGAAATGGTATATTTTTTTCCATGCCTTGATAGGGTTTGAAGGTTATTAAGCATTGACAATGCATGTTATATAATGTGAGAGAATTTTGTGAGGATACTTTTACTGAAATCTGTGTTAGTCTTTGCTTAGTGGATTTTTGCTTCCTCTTAAACAAACAAAAGAAAGCCTTGGAAAAGTGGAGCCCTTTCGGGATAATCTTCTGTACTGTCTTTTGCGCGGATCTTACGGAGGCCTTTATGATTAATTGAAACCTAATCCAGCCCTAACTATGAGGACCTTGTGATTTTGTCAATTTGTCCATAGATTTGGAATGTGTTACGCTCTTTTTGTATGCTAAGTTGTGAACATTTCTTGTGATTTGTAATTTGTCCAATTTTGAATTGTGATGCTATATTTGTTTGGTTTGGACTTCTGGGTTGTGGCGAGATTTTTGTGTTGGTTGCTTTTATTGTGGTTAGCTTCGTTACTATGTTAGAATGTTGAATATTTAAACAATGTTGATGCAATATTAAGTTGTGCTTAGATACTAAAACAAATGTTTTAAACAATGTTGTTAAATAGCAGCTATAGCACTATGGCTATAGCACTATAGCGTAGAGGAATTTGATCAACTCGCTATTGTTCTGCAATATTGTATTTAGAACAAAATATTGGCAAATAGCGGCTATATAGTTGGGCTATAGCACTATTACGTAGTGATTGACAACTGTGGTTTTAAACAATTTTCTATGTCTACGAAGATTCTGCATTGTTTTATGCTTCAGAAATTCTCATGCAAAATACTTTTTTTGATTTCAGGAGTGGGTATTGGTCCTGGAATTCCTGGCTTGCAAGTTGGTTTTGGGTTGGGTGCTGGATGTGGTGTTGGTTTAGGATTTGGTTATGGCATGGGAAAGGGAATGGCACAAGATGAGTACAGAAGGTACTCTAATGTCGGAAATCCTTTTCGTGGTTCCAGAAGCATTATTTCTGAGTATGTAAATTCCCTACTTTTCCTTATTTTTATGCCTTTCTTAATGCAAATAATCTCGTTTATTTGCTTCTTTTATGTTATTTCTTTTTATTCTTTCACTGGTAATTATTTAACAAACCCTTCAAATTTTCTTTGCCACCTTCTACTTTTAGGGCCCGTTTGATACATTTGATGTTCAGGATAACGACACATGATACGATAGACGTATCCTATTTCTCTCTAATCCTTTGTTTGATGAAGCAATCGGATAGGATACGGTAATCAAAATTTTTAAATAATTTAAGGTGCTTTAAATAATGTGATGCTATATCTAATGTTAGATCAAATGTGTTTAGAGATGATTGAACTTTCTTTAGCAATTTTTATGATAGTATGTCATTCTTCAATGCGATTTTATGAAAATCATAGCATTAGAAATCGACTAATGGATAGAGAGGGATTAAGGAGAGAATTTTTAGAGAGTTTGATCAATCGAGATGATGTTATGATAGTAAGTCATTCTTCAATTGTGATAGATAGAGAAATCACAATTTTTATGATAGTAAGTCATTTTTTCAATTGTGATGGATAGAGAAATCACAATTTTTTCAGGTATATAAAATTACTTAATAAATTATTTACATTTTTAACATTTTTATTTATTTATAAAAAATTATATGAATGTTATTTTGAAAAGAAAAAAAATTAAATAGATTATAAGGACAAATTTGTCATTTTATCAAAATATAAATCATATCATCTTGTTATCTATTGTGTGTCAAACACTGAATATCATATCAAGTTTGTTATCATGTGCACATCAAACACATGACATGATAACTCTTTATCCTGTCCATATCCTGTCTCTATCTTGCTCCTTATCATATCCTGTGTGTATCTTATCCGGTCCATCAAACGGGCCCTTAATGCCAAAAGAAACGATAGTTCTGTCTTATATTGTTTTAATTGACTAGACATTCTGTATGATATAATTGTTATTGTTATCTTTACATTTCAGAGATTGATTGTGCATGATACATCTATGAGACTTAGTTTTTTGTCTCCTTAGAAATCAAGGACACTGGACGACCTTACTTGAACATGATATGTTCTATACGCTCGTACAACTGTGTCCTCTATTTCTATGGAGACAAGAACGTTAGTCTAGTGGATGAATCAATAAACATTCATTTGTACAGTTATTTTGGTCCAAATAATGGCTCAATGGATGTGGTTAGGTTCAAATATTTATTTTGGTCCAAATATTTATTGAAGTTGAGACTGAGAATACATGCATTTAGGTAATTAGAAAGCTAGAAACTGTTGGATAAGACTGTTAAGTTCACGTGTAGAGGGTGTAGCAAACACAAGACCCTGAAAAGCAAGTTTTGGTGAACTTTTGAATAAGACTATCACATTGACCCACCAGTTTTCATAAAGAATAAAGAATTTTGATATAATATGAAAAGTTTGCAACCTAGCTATTTATGGAATATGCATTCTTCAGGTATGTTACTTTGTAATTTGTATGATAACATATTATGCTTTTTAAATAAAATAAAATTAAAAGGGTAGAAAGCGGACAGACGGACACGTCAGAGTTTGTTCTTCTGCTAGTAAATAAATAAAAAGATAGCAATCTATCTCGAGGATTCGGGTTACATGTAGTAACTGCGTCACGCAAAACTGGGTTTCCACCATTCGATCTTAATCAACGGCCGAGATCGAATAACTGTGTAAAATTGACTGTGTAATCTGAACTGTCCAATCTCAAAGCGATAACCCATATTGTTTACAGCGTGAAACTGCGTGATGTAGTAACTGTAGCAAATCTAGGTCTCTAAAGTTTTTTTAATATCTGAAATTGTTCTGTCGCAGGTTTTCATCTCATTTTTAACATAATTTTAACATTTTGTTTAATTTTCAGAAATGATATTACTGCACTTGTGGATGACATTGTCATAAATACTAAAAAGCTTATCAAGGCAACATCAAGAGAACTCGACAAGTGGAGAAGATGATGGATTAGTCCATTTATTTTTTTTATGTACAATTGTATTCAACTAAGAACTATGCCATTAATTTGTACGAAATCGTGGCCAATTATAAGAGGAGTCAACGTAGTTGAGATTCCACAATTCTATAGTTAACAAAACATATATATATATATATATGTTTAATATATTGGATGATTCGCATTACGATCAAGTTTGTGTTTATGAATACGATTTTTTGTGATCGGAGATCTGAATTGGACGCAATTAAAATATCATACATGCAAAACATCTTGGTCGTTGGATGCTGGTTCATATTTTAAGTTTGTACTTAAAATATAATTTGGTAAAGTTGAAATATGAACTATTCGATCTTGATCCAACGGTCAAGATATCTATCTGCACTAACTATTTTGTCTGCTATATTTTTCTAATGGCAGTGATTGTTCCATTTTTAATCATCAAGTTACTTATGGCAATTGAAGTTACAAGCCTTGTATCTTTCTAAATCAAATATAACAACAAATCATTCATACGTGACTTATTCAAATTCTTATTCCACACTACAAGTCCACCAAATGGTCCCAACTCCCAAGAGAATATACTAACAAAAAAGTATTTTCACCAAAACTGTAAATAATGAAATGTTACTACAATTCTATGGTTACCATTATTTCTACCAAATTGTAACTAAACAAAAAACCTTCAAAATGAAGGAATTGGATTTTGTTCTATAATTGAGTGATGTAGTTAAATCTCTTAGTCGTTTGATCAGGTCGACGGCTGATATTATTTCACGGTGTGAAATCGAACGTCTAATCTGGACTCTCGATTTTAAATCAACGACTGAAAATAAAAGAATTGGATTTTGTGTTGTAACTCTATGACATAGTTACATTTGACAACCGTTCGATCTAGTCGACAACTGATATCGTTTCATTGTAATCTGCACCGTCAAATCTTAAATCAACGGCTGAAATTGATTACTACGTAAGCTAAGTTGTTGTGCTACAACAGGCAATTCAGATCCCAAAATGAATGGTAGAAAAAAACTTGAAGAAACAGATAAAACATGTTATCCAAACACAAGCAACCAACCAGGTCAGAATCTAACCACATCAGCAGCATCATCACCCATGTATCATATCCTAACCAATCAAAACAAAACATTGGATTTCACATCTTTAACATAAACCAATCAAAAACCATGATCATGAATCTGACGTGTCATGTCTACATCCACTAAACCATGCATCATATACAACCTCATTTTCTTCATAATTTTTCAACACTTCCATTGTGTGAACTACAACACATTCATTTCATCACCTTAGTGTATTTTTTTTTTTGAAGGGGTTTCCAAAAAAACATGGCTTCTATAGCTGCTTCAACTGCAGCTGCTTCACTTGGCATGTCAGAAATGCTTGGAAACCCTATCAACTTCAGTGGTGCTACAAGGTCTGCTCCTTCTCCTTCTACACCTTCTACCTTCAAAACTGTTGCTCTTTTCTCTAAGAAGAAGGCTGCACCACCGCCGAAGCAGAAAGTGTCTACTCCGGCCAATGATGAGCTCGCCAAGTGGTATGGTAAGTCATCAACAACAAGTTTTCTATGTTAGCAAAACTGTTAACTAAAAAGTTAATGTATCTGGTCTTATTGTTCTTAAAAAGACTAGATAAGTTATATATCTTATTGTTTAAGCTTGTTTTCTTTAACAATGTACAATGTTCTCTGAGGTTAAGTATTCATCAAGTAAGCAAATATAATTAATGTGGATTTTGATATTACTTTTTCCGAATGTGAAATATAAGTAAAAAAAATATATGAATTTGATACAAAATTTAGACTAAATATATATAACTCTTTGTTTATAGTTTTTTTAATATGTGTTATCTCTTTACATTTCTATGCATCTTTGGTATTGCAAAGAATCACTATAATTAAACGTATATGATGTAGGCTTTTGTGGCCGCAGACAAAAAAAAATCTTAATGTCACAGTTTAGATGGCATATGCAAAACTTTTTTTAAAACATGTCTATTATCTATAGTTAATATTGTAACTATAGCATGTAAATACTAAAATGACATACATTAGTGCATGTTTGGATTGACATTAAGTTTTATAGAATTACAGTGTGGTGTGATTTTGGTATAAGCTATGCTTTAGAGTTTTAGCAAAATTACCATCCCATTGTAATTTTGTTAAATTTATTGTCAATTCAGAGATACACTTTAAAGTAGAAAGATTGAAGACTTTATTGATTATACTTTTTAAAAATAGTTTTCTATTTTTAAAAGTCCATAGAACAAAATTTGTACTTTTTTAATTTTTATAAAACAAAAAACTGTTTTTGAAAAGATAATCAAACATACTCTTTGAGTGATTGAAATTTGAAAAATTGTTGATAAAACTTTTGGTGGCAGGTCCTGACAGAAGGATCTTCTTGCCAGATGGTCTCTTGGACAGATCTGAGATCCCTGAGTACTTGACTGGAGAAGTCCCTGGAGAGTATGTCACTTCTCCTTTGAAACCCCTTTAACTCACATTCACATTCACATTCAAACTCCTTAACTTTAATATTGAAATTTTGGTTTTTATTTTGCTTAATATGTTTTATGTGTGTCTATGCAGCTATGGTTATGACCCTTTTGGTCTAAGCAAGAAGCCCGAAGACTTCGCCAAGTACGTCTTAATCTTACAAAAATATAAACAAAAATATACCTTTTAGAATAAAATATAAACAAAAATGATAGTTGAAAGATTAATGTATCTGGTAAAAATTAGTTCTGATACATCAACTTTTCAACTATCATTTTTGTTTATAATTTCATACCGAAGGGAGTACTTACATACTTACACACATGTATCTATGTGAATAGATAGACACACAAATACATATGTGTTTGCGCGTGCGCTCGTGTTATATGCTTATATTGTTACATGAATTTTATGCAGATATCAGGCATATGAGGTGATTCATGCTAGATGGGCAATGCTTGGTGCTGCTGGATTCATCATTCCTGAGGCCTTCAACAAATATGGAGCTAACTGTGGTCCTGAAGCTGTTTGGTTCAAGGTTTGAAAACTTCTAATTGAACTTTTAAAGCATCTACTTTATTAATGCATTATTTTTGTGTGAAACTCAACGAATGAATTTCAATATGATAGAATATTAGGATATCGTTTGATCTATGAAGCTGACGCATATTTGTCATGTTTGGATAAACAACTAAATTAAGTACTAATAGTATAAACGCTTTACATATAAGTTCTTGTGTATAAGCTATTTCTATCACAAAAGATAAAATAAATTCAAAATGTTTTTATATAAGGTATAAGCTGTTTTCGCAAGCTATCTTAAAAAGCTTAAGGAATAAGCTAAAAACAACTTATAAACATGTCATAAGTTGTTTCCATAGACTATCTCAAACAGTCTCGCAAGTACTTATGTCAGTAGATAATCTCAAATAAGCCAATCCAAACATGCCCTAGTGCGATAATACTCGGTTCTCGTTATTGTTGATACTCACCAAAAGAATTTCAATATATTTTTCTCATCTTCAATTTTTTAGTGTTCATAGTAACCATGTCTTAAACTATCCTAATTAATGTACAAATAATCTAGCTTTATTTTCATTACAATTACTTTCAACATTTCAATTTAACACATAGCAATATATAGCAAGTCTCATATAAACTCATCCCTTTATTGAAAACTTTGTGATTGCATTTTTTTACATTAAGCCAATTTAATTTAAATAATTTTTTTTGAAATCAATGTAGACAGGAGCTCTTCTTCTTGATGGTGGCACATTGAACTACTTTGGAAAACCAATCCCAATCAACCTTATTGTTGCTGTTGTTGCTGAGGTTGTTCTTTTGGGAGGTGCAGAGTACTACAGAATTATCAATGGACTGGTATGTTAATTTCAATATTTCTTTGCAGCCATTGTTAATATATATTTTTCTCAAACTTTGGTATATAATGATTAGACTCATGTAATTAAAGGAAGCTTAATATTTATCCAAATCAACCATCTGGAAAAAAAACCAAGTCCACATTGAAAACAGATAAGACCTGAAAGAGTTTATAAAAGAGACACACTTCACTTTATATGTTAGTTTTGTAATGATGAATTAGGTCAAATATAAAAACTTAATATGATATCAGATTCCTCTCGAGGAGACCTAATCTCTATCACTCGAGGTTATAAGGTCAAACTAACTCATGCACCAACCTATTTGATGTAGGAATTGGAAGACAAGCTTCATCCAGGTGGTCCATTTGATCCATTGGGACTAGCAAATGATCCAGACCAAGCTGCAATTCTAAAGGTGAAGGAAATCAAGAATGGAAGACTTGCAATGTTTGCCATGCTTGGTTTCTTCATCCAAGCTTATGTCACAGGAGAAGGTCCTGTTGAGAATATTGCTAAACATCTCAGTGACCCTTTTGGCAACAACTTGCTCACTGTCATTGCTGGAAATGTTGAGAGGGCTCCAACTCTTTGAAATCAATCATCTCTCCAATGTTTTTTTTTCTTCAAAGTTGAATGTACAATACATCTCACTTAAGGCATTTTGCTTTATTTAATGGAAGCCAACTCACTCTTTATTTTTAGTGTCTTTAATAGTTTGGTCCTTAATTTAATTTGCATCTAATTAAATAAATTCATACCACAAAATCCAACAGAAAATAAACATAATTCTATGAAAAGTTATTGTTGAGCGTCAAAATTTTGATGTAAAATACGGGGTCTGATGTGCCTTAGTAGATGAAGTCATGAATTGGTTGAGCCGTTGTGTGGCATAGGCAATATCTGGACGAGTGGTGATAAGGTATAATAAGTGACCAATCAAACTCTTATAAGTTGTCTTTATTTGGGAACACGGAACCCGAGTCCTAATGGAGATGGGTAGCGAGAATTATGGGTGTGGAAATTAGTTTAGAATCCATAAGACCTAAATCCTCAAACAATTCAAGGCAATACTTGCACTCACAAAGTTAAATGCCTCTTGAAGAATGAGCCATTTCTAGGCTCAAGAAATAATTTTTAACTATCCAAGATTCTTGATGTGAAATTTTTTGAGTAAAACAACTTTCAATTCATCTAAAACCGTCAAAAAAGTTCCAACCAAGATTAAATCATACATATAAACAAGCAATATTGTGAAGGAATCTAGACTAGATTCAATAAACAAAGTATGATAGACTTGACTCGGATAAATCCATGAGATAGAAGAGAATAGCTTAATTTTTCAAACCATTATCGAGTTCCTTACTTGAGACCATAAAGAGTCATACTTTCTTGAACAACTTATATACTTGGTCTGACTTAGGAGAAGAAACACCTTAGGTCAGTTTCATGTAAATAATTTCATGAATATTATTACGATTCTTGATTTAAGCCATTAATAAGGGATAAATGGAGAAAAGTAAAATGTAAATCATATTGAATTATAAGAGATTTGTTGTTACATGAAGAAGTACAATAAGACTTACTTGGCCAATGAAAAAAATAACTAGTTTAACTAACAACTATTTGGTCAAACTAACTAGTATGACTAATATTGTATCTAATAAAGATCGCAGTGAAGAAATGCATTGTTGACATCTAATTGATGAAGGAAAATTTGACCCCGTACCCCCACAATTATCCCTATACCCCCAAAAAGTCAGTGAAAATACCATAATACCCTCGTATATATTACGACAAAATTTTTATTTTTACCGGAAAACTTTTTTCAAGTTTTCCGGTACAGAACATCACTCTGGAAAATTTGAAAAAAGTTTTCCCGTAGTTCCGGAAAACTTCACCCACAAGTTTTCCGGTAGTTTCAGATTTTTTATTTTATTTTGATTTTTTTATTATATTAGTATTTAATTAATTTATTTGATTTTAACAATATTTTTTTAGGTGGTAGGGATAGAGATAAAGACGGCAAATTATAGCCACTGGCAACTTTTAGTGGTCACGACCACCCCAAAATTTTCAATAAGTTTTTAAGTGATCCAAAAGAAATTAATAAAATTTAATTTTTTTTTTAAAATAAGAGTGTGTACCGGAGAACTTGTCAATAAAGTTTTCCAGAAACACGTTATGTACTAGAAAAGTTGGAGAAAGTTTTCCGGTACACTCATTTTTTCCTTCTGTACCGGAAATCTTTTTTTAAGTTTTCCGAAAACATCATTTTGTACCGGAAAACTTGTAAAAAGTTTTCCGGTAAAACTCTATGTATCGGAATTCTTGAAAATAGTTTTTCGGAAGTGAAAATGAATTTTGTAAAAGAAAAAGTAAAAAAAATTGAGGGCACTTTTGACATTTTCAAAAAATTGTGGGGGTATAAGGATAAAAGTGGGGGTACATGGTCAATTTTTTTTTTATGAAGATGTCAAACATGAATGGAAGCCAAAACCAACAAAATCCTAACCATAGCTAACTTTGATAGATATATCATTTGACAAAAATATAAAAGAAAATCACTATAACAACACAATTTTAAGGGTATGAATTATAAGAGGGAGGATGAATTTTCACATGTAAGTCAATACATCCCAATAATATTAGAGGGTGTTGAAAGTTCCTTAATTATTCAACCAATTATTTTTTTTTGACACAATGATTCCACTATTTAGGACACGTTTGATACTTCGTTCTATAATAAGCGAGTCTTTGAAAAAATAATTTATAAATGATCTTTTCAATTTATAATATGATATTAATTATTATTTTTTAATTGTATCTTCTAATTAATACTACTTGCACTACTTTTAATTTAATATTAATGCAATTATACTTGATAAAACTAATACTCCCAAGCAATTATTTTGGGCCTAAAACTATTGCATTATTTACAGGCCTTGGACCTTCAATCTACAATATGGAACGATTCAACTTTGTTCCTCAGTTGAATTTGTCAATCAATAAAATATATAGAAACATATATTTGGCCTTTAAAAAAAGGTAACATATCTATGATTAAATTTAAAATTTATATAATTTAACATTATTAAAAACATATTGTAAATAATAAACATAATTAAAGACATATTCTTGAGAAGAAGCCCATTATTGAAAACATATTGTAAATAATAAACATAATAAAAAAAACATATTATTATCACAGTATTTTTTTGATTAAATCTCACATAATATTTTTCAATCCTTATTTAAAATTTTAATTTATACATGGATGACGGATGATATATAGCTATGCTATTTTTGTAGACAGAAAGATGAAAGCTAATAATAGATAACGCATTTATAAAAATTAAAATTAGAAAATATTCTATCTATTGTTAAAATTTATTTTGAAAAACTATTATAATGTTTTATCTAACATTTATTTTATCAAAAAAATTAGAAACATAGAACAACAAAAGTAATTGGGCCCTAAAAACTCTAATCACATCCATTGTTAATATTGTTTGGGCCCAAATCCAGTATTGTTAAACGAAAGTTTATTTTTTCACCTCTATATCTTCTTAAAAACTCCTAAATTTTATTTGGATTAATTAATTCGAAAGTCTATTTTACATGTTTGAATTAACAAATTCAAATGTATTTTTTTTCTGTGTGTATAAGAATATTAAGAAGTAAGAGAAGAAACACCTTATTAAACACACACAAAGCCCACACAATGTATATTTGCTGGGCCTGGTAGAAAGTGGGCAGGCCTTAATATTCTGGAAATGGAACTGAAGGAGGCTACTTACTACATTGTTAAATTTAAAACACTTATTACATTTTTAATTATTTATTCACAATTGTATTATATGTACTGTAATTGCAATTTTATAAAATGTTAAATTTTAAGTCTTGATACAAATCACAAGTTATTTTTCACAATTCTTACATATTTAATATATTTTTCAAATAAAATAGTTAAACTCAAGTAGTTAATAAATTTTAATTAAAGTTGAATCAATCACTATTAGCTTAGTTGGATCTTTGTCCCATCTTATAGGATAAAAAAACTAACTACTCTTGTTTTTTTATATATTATGGAATTCTTAACAAATGAACCTTGCTATGTTTGTGACACAAAAGTTAGTTAGTAATAAAAGTTAGATAAAATATAATCTAATTAGTTGAGGTTATTCTTATTGAATTTGTTTGCATGACAAATTAGTCAGATAAGAATTAATTTTTCATATAATTTTGTAAATTTGTTTTTTTTAACATGAGGAGCATAAATATTTGAAACTTAAAAACTACGTTTTCAAAACTTATATTTATTCTATTTTTCAGGTTAGAAAACATAATCAATATATATTAAAATTCAAACTCCATATTTAGCTTGGTATATTTAGTTAATGATTTAATATAAAATAATTTTTTATTATTATTCAATCACAACAATCATAAAAGAAATTTAACTCTTATCATAATTAATAATTACCTTTAAAATCATGTGTATCCATAAATAACTGGGATGTTTTGACTATATAAAATTTTTATACCGATCGTTTATGATCGTTAATTAATTCGTCTAAGGATAGAATGGAATAAACGTGTAAGTAATATTTTTTACTTAACTTAGATACTTGGGCCATCACCATCATTTACAGCTTTATGCTTGGAATCTTTGGTTGTTTTACTTTTATTTTTATTTATCTTTCTTTCTTTTTCACACTTTTCTTATAAACAAATGTGTGAATGTAAATCCAAACTTTCTACATATTCTATATCAAAAAGAGATGCTCTTCATAGTTGATGTTGACCTAACCAATAGCACCCTAAAAGAGTGCCTTTGTTTAAGTGGTATGCATATGCAACAATGCACACATGCAATGCAAAAAACCATAGACAAATGAAAACTTCCAAATAAACTTTCTCCAATTAAGACAATTCTTGGTCATGCATTTTGTCATGGTTCAAGAAAATTGTAACACTAGGGAATTGATTTTGATGTGGTCACATAATTTTTCACTTGGTATGTAGTGTTAAATTTTGAATTAAAATTCACATGGATAGACAAAAATTAAATTGAATGGGACAATTTACAATGTTGGTGGTACCATCATTTTTAATTTATTTGTTTGTTTTCTCCCATGTTTGTTGGTGGTTGCAAGTTGCAACCTTTACAACCCAACAGAAATGAGAAAATGGTGGGGAATGATTTTTAGTCACATGACCTCAAAATCAAATTCATATTTTCTGCGATAAATCAACATCATTATTTGGCCTCCTAATTTGTTTTCAAAGAAGGTTATGGATACTAATCATTTTTCAAACTTTCACGTAAAATAAAGTTAGAGTTTAGTTTATATATCATATGAGGAATTTTATAAGTAATTATGGTAAAAATCAAACATTACTAATGATATAACGGTTGTGATTTATTGATAATGTAAAAAAAAAGTACACTGACAATATATATAAATTAAACTCATAATGATATTAAGAGGATGAGAAGAAAGATGATTCACCTTTTTTTCCACAAATTCTTGGTACTTATTTCAATTGTGATTGAATTGATTCAAGTTGATTAGAATCAAGATTAAAAAAAAAAGTTTATGACAAATAATAGAACAGACGTAGGTCATTATTTTTTTGATTAGACAAGATTTAGGTCTTGCAAAACTTAGTTTGACCTAACGAATTTCCACCGCCAACAATGAGTGAATCATTTGTAAAACAAAAAGTTCTAAAATGAATGAGTCTTTCAATTTTTAATACAATACTAATTATTATTTTCAATAGGATCTCTTAATTAATATTACTTGCATCACTTTCAAATTAATATCTTTCACTTTACATTTATGACAATAAAAAATATATCAATACTTGATAAAAGTAATTTATTAAAAGTATTATTCTCTTTTTTTTTTTCATTTATAGACTTTTTTAATGTGTGAAATACTCAAATAGATCATCATTGTGGAGCACAAAGAAAATATTTTTTATTAATTAGGCTTAGGGTTGAATTTAAAGTAGTTTATCTTTAGATACATTTATATGAAAGTAAATTGAATAATATATTTGAATGTAAAAATCACGTTTTGAGTCAAGAAGCCACCAAACCTAATTTAAAATTATAATCAATTCTAAAACTAAAATGAATTACTATCAGACATCACTCAAACAAACTTTTCTCCAAGTACATCAAAAGTTATCCATTAAATGAAGTTAACATGGATTCTTTTAGTAAAATTTAACATTGTTATACTAGTTCACATTATTTTTACAAAAACTGTTACAATACTTAATGTGAGAAAAAAAATTAAAAAAAAAAAGAAGCCCAACTTTTTAAAATTTCTTCTATTAGAATGACATAATGATCATCTTTAAGTCATAATTCAACTGATAAAATCGATATTATTAAATTAAATATCATGTTATATATTAAAATTCGAAACTTTACAGTAGTACGTGAGTTTTCATAGGTATTACCATCTCATGCAAAAGAAAAACATAATGGCCTTACAAGCATGCTAACATCTCTCCTTGCATTGATGCCATGGAAAGTGAGTGAAAAAGTGATACATGGCACAAAGTACCTGCCTATTAGAAAGAGATGCCTCTTGTCTCTACATATCATAAAAAAGTTGCAAACAAGAGTTTTGAGTAAATTCTTCTCAAACCTTTTTGAAAGTAAAACTCAATTCTATAAAAAATGGGATGAGATATATTTGAGGTCATATTAACATATGCTTTTTAGAATTGTTATTGCATGCATATTTTTCCTTTTATTGAGTAACCATATCATGAAACTATAATTTGTCCCACATATCACAGTCTTATTAATTACGTTTGGTGCTGATTGGATATAAATCAAGTAAGTCTTATTTTGTAAAAACTAAAATTAATTTTTCACCAAAAAAAAAATATGTTAACTACTGAAATCAATATTTATATAATTAACATTCATGTTTACATTTAACTTCCTCTGTAACTATATATTCGAGTTGTGTGAGTTTTGTAAACAAGTTTAGGTTAAAATAGATATTTTTTAATTAAATATCACTACAAGAAAAAGTAGAATTAATTAAAGATAAAATATGAGAAAGGTAAAATGAGAAACTTGTCTCTAACTCTCCCATCTCTATATTTAAAGACAAAATTAGACATAGATTTTATACTAGTTCTCTCTAAATTTATGCGCTAA
>JBBPBP010009780.1:26984085-27002488 GCA_037974735.1 Cicer chorassanicum | reverse complement strand
CTTTTTTTCCACAATTAGAGTTTTATATTGTTTGGTTTATAAAAGAAAGCTAGATGAAATAAAACAGAAAGAAACAAATTAAATCAAAATGGTTAATTTGATAAATTTTACAAAGAAACTACTCAGTGAAATTAAGGATTTAAATGAGATGCATAATTAATGTTAAATTGTTTTACACTGACAGTCAATAAAATATTAGATCAAATTGAATGGTATGATGTGGCATATTGAATTGATACTATATAGTATGATGTGACATATTGAATGGTTATGATTGAATAATAGTGTAAAGTTTTTTACGGTGTTAATGCACATTATATAAACTCATTAATTTAATAGAATCGACAATAAATTAAATTCAAAGAAATTTCGCTTGAATATAATATTTCGAAAGATTAACTACAATAAAATTTAACTTTCCATTCTAAAAAATTTCATTTAACAACAAACAACATAAAAGTGAATATCTTAACTTATAATTAAAAATTAACAATATAATTTCGTCTCTTTAAAATTACTCTCTCAACTTAAAAATCAAATTAATATAAGGCTCATTTAGAATTACTTTTTAAAACGATTGATCGCAGTAAAAATTAACTATACATTATATTTTACCAAAAAATATATATTTAACAACTAATAAAATAAAAATTATTATCTTAACTTGTATTAAAAAAAATAAGAAATGTGTACTTTATTGAGAGTGTCTAATTTATTAGGGTTTAATATGTATACATTGGCAGTGTAAACAATTTTACACTGACAGGTAACTAGAGTTATTCATTGTAGAGTTATTTTATGATGGAAGTTACAATCATGTGGTGAGATGATAAAATTTATTGTTCTTATTAAAATTACTTTCCATCGACAGAGTGCAGTCCTTTTTCATAATTTATTATTATTGTCAGTTATGAGATTGAACTATCATATACATGAAAAATTGTCACTTATAAAAATTTCAATATAATTATCACACACGAGACAAGTTGCTGCTAACGAGATTGAACTATCATACACAAGTTATCACATTTAAAAACTTCAAAATAACTATCATACACGTGATAAGTTGTCACTTATCCAATTGAAGGTTCGTACACGAGACACGTTATCATTTATAAAAATTTGTAAAACACTATCATACACAGGACAGGTTGAACTATAATTAGGAAGAACTATCATACACGAGACAAGTTGTCGCTGATAGGAATTTTAAAAAAAATAGCATACACATGATAAATGACTGCTTTTGAGATTGAACTATAACACAAGACACATATTCTCACTGATAAAAATTCAAAATCACTATCATACATGGGACAAATTTGTCACCGATGAGATTGTACATTTAAATAAATTTTGTCTCTGCAATTTTGCTACTCATATTTAGAAGTATACACACATTTACACTCTAACATGTGCATAATAAATTAAGGCTATTCATATTTAGAACAAACATTTCAAGAATCATATAGCACTTTATTAAGGGCATACTATTAACTTTGCCGAACTATCAAATTAACAAAATTGAAATTCTATTAAATTTTAATTGTAATGAAAAAGATAAAACTACGAAGTATTATGTGATCGACAATGGAGCATCCATATTTCATACATCACTTAACATGTAAATGTGGGAACTAACATTGATTTCAATTTGTATTATTCACAATTTCGTTTGACCAAATAAAAAAAAACCTATAACTAATTAAACGGGGAAAATGAGATCTTTTTTTTGTAAAATTGTTTGTTGAGATTTAACTAACACCAACTAATCTTCGTAAGGAAAAAAAAAATCAACTTGCTATAGCGATAAATAGCTAGCTGTTGAGACTTTTTAAATGGCTTAAATTGTTAGATACCTCAATAAATTCTTAACAAAATTTGTTTACGTTGAAGTTGCATACTTGTAAATATAAAAACACCTTAGACATTCAAACGACATATGCGTCAGACTGACATCAAAGCTTTGCCAACCATATCATTGTATGTCCTTATACAATTTTACTATAAAAGTAGGAAGCATTCAAGACCTCTTCATATTCACAAAGTTATATTCAACTAATTTTTTTATTTCAAAAATTTATTAGAAGTCCGATAAGAAGCAAATTTCATCATGGTTTCTCATGTGGTAAACCCTTCCTTCAAATTAACTTCCCTACTATTTTTCAAGCATATATTATAATATGTATATATAAATTTTCACAAACTAATAACATTATTACAAACATTATTCATAACTTATTATGTAATAATAATCATTATTCATGTGCAGGTAAACATGAGATTTATCTCCAATGCATTTATTTTCTCATTATCAATACTTGTGATGTTATCAAGCACAATTTACTCACAACAAAAGGAGTATGAAAATCATATAAAGTCAGCAACATTTGTGTCAGAAAAGTTTGAAATTGGACCCGGAAACGTTGTTTCGAAAGCATTGATGGAAATTGAGTTTCCAAAGGGTCATATTGGTGTAAAGAGCTTTGACGTTGATCTAATTGATGAAGAAGGAAATTCTATACCATTGTATGAAACATACCTTCATCATTGGTTTGTTATAAATTTTATAAATAAGAATGTGTCACGCGATCATAATGCTCATACCAATCCTTATGCGGATGCCATTTTCAAAAGAAATGATGGAACTTGCAATGGAGGTATTCTCCCACAATATTGGGGTTTGGGAAGCGAATCAAGAGGAACAACTTCAAAGATTCCTGATCCTTTTGCAGTTGAAGTAGGTAACCCTAAAGCTATTCCAGAAGGGTGGGAAGAGAAATGGTTATTTAACATCATGGTCATTGATACACGTGGCACAGAAAATAGGAAAAGTTGCACTGAATGTAGGTGTGACCAATTTAACCTCCCAGAGAATTTTTTTAACGTGACAGTTGACATCAATGGAAAACCATTGAGCCCTGACTATAAAGGAGGAATTTTTTGTTGCCATGATAACTTTCAATGCAAACTGAGAAAGGGGTTTGAAGCCCTAAGAAGAAATCTTGCCCTAAGATACAAAGTAACATGGGTTGATTGGGACCAACAACAAATTCCCGTTAGATTTTATATACTTGATTCCACTGATCGGGTGAAAACAATTGGTTCTCAAATAATACATGACTGCCAGGTAACTAAATAAGTTATTTAAATAAATTCAATATTTTAATTTCACCGACAATTATATTATATTATATGTGTAGCTCATGTGGTTGAGTTTTGATACTTCAAGGAGTTTGAGAATTAGGTTCAAGGTTGAAACTGTGATTACAAATAATAAATTAATTAATGAAGTTAAAAAATATCGTGATAACAATCTGTTATTTTTTTATAAGCATAATAGTATATTAATTATTATTATTATGCATGTTGGGAGCAAGTGATTAACAAATTGTTTTTGATATTTTTACAGTCTGAGTATAGTATTCCAGAAAATAATGGTGATGATCCGTTTCATGTTCAAAAAGCAAACATCCCAATGGATAAAGGTGGTTACCTTATCTACGGCACTGCTCATATGCATTCAGGTGTTGTTAATGCAAGTCTATATGGGCAGGTAGAATTTAATATTTTAATTTGACAGAGAATTGTTAAACATGATTGTGTTTTCTTTAATTAGTTTGTTAAGTTATAATATTTTTTTGGATTCTATATATAGTCAAGTTAATATTGTGATAGTGCATGCATAATATATAATATTTATTCATTTAAGATTTAATTCAAATAGAATGTCAGTTTAAAGAGTTTTTGCACTTTCAATCAATCAAAATTGTTAGATTATTAGAAACATTTGACTTTTATAATAACTACTTCTTAAGTCATACACATGACTAGTTGTTATACGCTGACATTGTAAATTTTTTTACACCGACAATGTATGAAAATTAAACCCATTTATTATTTGTTTTGGATTAATTAATTAGGATGGAAAGGAGTTGTGTACATCGACACCAAGATACGGAACGGGAAAGGAAGCAGGAAATGAGGAAGGTTACGCGGTTGGAATGTCAGTATGTTATCCAAAACCAGGTTCAATAAAGATTAATGATGGTGAAATTGTGACTGTAGAATCCAGATATAAGAATGAATTTCTCACTGGAGCTATGGGGCACATGTACATCTATTTGGCTGATCGACTACCAGACACACCATAGACATCAAACTCTTTTGATTTGTAATTTTTTAATGTAAAGTTTCTTTTTGACATATGAAGAGTACAACTTGTGTATGTATTTTACCATTTTTTCATTAATTACCTTTTTGAGACCCTCTCCACACTTCACAATATCAAGTCACTCTTTTATTCCGGAGACAATAAAACTACAAAAATATTTATCAATATTTAAATGAGATTATACGAGTCTCTTGAGTTTAAATTTGAGTCAAGAGATTGAGAAGAAAGAGTTTTAATGTCCATGTAGTTAAACTCAACTTGATAGATTAGTTGGTCTTTATGATTACACACAAAAATGAATGATGAAAAAAAAATCTTACATTAATTATGATCTTAATGTCATCTTAACATTTTTTTAATCTTAATAATATACTAAAGAAGCTTGTACAAATGACAATTTCTAACACGAGTCATAAACACATGCAACCGCATCAACACAAATTGACTATTAAAATATTAATTTGAATCTTAATAATGTACAAAAAAAGCCCAAACAAATGACAATTTCAAACTAGTGTCACAACGAGGTTAAGTCACATCAATATAAATATATTATTAAAATATCAATACTTCTTATTTTTAACCGATTTGGTAAATAAAACATATCTTGATCCTTATAATATACAATAGAAACTCACATAAATAGTTATTTTAAACAACTGCCCCAACCACATGAAGCCACATCAACACAAATATAATTATTTAAATGTAAAAAATTCTTATTTTTAGTCAATTATGACTAACCTATTAAAAGATATCAGAGTTGCAATGTATTTGCAATTTTTCCACATTGATGCATGAGTGAAAGATAGAAGAATATAAAGTAAAATAAAAGAAAATAAGAAAATGTGAAAATAAGATAATTGATTAATGGTTTGGTATAAGAGAATATGGCAAGAAAGAAAAAAAAATATATTTATGGAATAAATAAATATACTTAGATATAATAAATTTATAAAACGATATATTTGAGTACATTCTTTTTTAAATGTCAAAAAGTGTTTTTTATTAAAAAATCATAATCTTAATAGTACGAACAAACAAACTCACATTATCTTTATCTTTGTCTTAGTATTAATATTATCACAATCTTAATCGTCATTTTATCTTAATATTAATCTCTATATATTAAAGTTAATCTTAAATTTAGTCATATCTTAATCTTAATTGTTGTCTTAATTTTATCTTAATCTCAATCTGAATATTTTCTTTGTCTTTATTTTACCTTTATCTTTTTATATTATCTTATCTTAATAATGTCCAATAAAAGCGCATGTAAATGACTATTTCAAACAAGTGTAAAGACTGGATGAAGTCAAATCAACACATATGTATTATTAAAATAATAATACTTTTATTTACAACTAATTCTGGGAGTTGCATAAAAAAACAATTTGGAGATTAAAATATATCACACCTTTTCTTATTAAAACACATCATATTTGCAACTTATTAGCTTTTTCTCCACAATTAGAGTTTTATATTGTTTGGTTTATAAAAGAAAGCTAGACGAAATAAAAGAGAAAGAAAGAAATTAAATCAAAATGTTTAATTTGATAAATTTTACAAAGAAACACTCAGTGAAATTAAGGATTTAAATGAGATGCATAATTAATGTTAAATTGTTTTACACTGACAGTCAATAAAATATTAGATCAAATTCAATTGTATGATGTGGCATATTGAATTAATACTATATAGTATGATGTGACATATTGAATGGTTATGATTGGATAATAGTGTAAAGTTTTTTACGGTGTTAATGCACATTATATAAACTCATTAATTTAATAGAATCGACAATAAATTAAATTCAAAGAAATTTCGCTTGAATATAATATTTCGAAAGATTAACTACAATAAAATTTAACTTTCCATTCTAAAAAATTTCATTTAACAACAAACAACATAAAAGTGAATATCTTAACTTATAATTAAAAATTAACAATATAATTTCGTCTCTTTAAAATTACTCTCTCAACTTAAAAATTAAAAAATAAGGTATGTGTACTTTATTGAGAGTGTCTAATTTATTAGGGTTTAATATGTATACATTGGCAGTGTAAACAATTTTACACTGACAGGTAACTAGAGTTATTCATTGTAGAGTTATTTTATGATGGAAGTTACAATCATGTGGTGAGATGATAAAATTTATTGTTCTTATTAAAATTAATTTCCATCGACAGAGTGCAGTCCTTTTTCATAATTTATTATTATTGTCAGTTATGAGATTGAACTATCATATACATGAAAAATTGTCACTTATAAAAATTTCAATATAATTATCACACACGAGACAAGTTGCTGCTAACGAGATTGAACTATCATACACAAGTCATCACATTTAAAAACTTCAAAATAACTATCATACACGTGATAAGTTGTCACTTATCCAATTGAAGGTTCGTACACGAGACACGTTATCATTTATAAAAATTTGTAAAACACTATCATACACAGGACAGGTTGAACTATAATTAGGAAGAACTATCATACACGAGACAAGTTGTCGCTGATAGGAATTTTAAAAAAATTAGCATACACATGATAAATGACTGCTTTTGAGATTGAACTATAACACACGACACATATTCTCACTGATAAAAAGTCAAAATCACTATCATACATGGGACAAGTTTGTCACCGATGAGATTGTACATTTAAATAAATTTTGTCTATGCAATTTTGCTACTCATTTTTAGAAGTATAGACACATTTACACTCTAACATGTGCATAATAAATTAAGGCTATTCATATTTAGAACAAACATTTCAAGAATCATATAGCACTTTATTAAGGGCATACTATTAACTTTGCCGAACTATCAAATTAACAAAATTGAAATTCTATTAAATTTTAATTGTAATGAAAAAGATAAAACTACGAAGTATTATGTGATCGACAATGGAGCATCCATATTTCATACATCACTTAACATGTAAATGTGGGAACTAACATTGATTTCAATTTGTATTATTCACAATTTCGTTTGACCAAATAAAAAAAACCTATAACTAATTAAACGGGGAAAATGAGATTTTTTTTTTTGTAAAATTGTTTGTTGAGATTTAACTAACACCAACTAATCTTCGTAAGGAAAAAAAAAATCAACTTGCTATAGCGATAAATAGCTAGCTGTTGAGACTTTTTAAATGGCTTAAATTGTTAGATACCTCAAAAAATTCTTAACAAAATTTGTTTACGTTGAAGTTGCATACTTGTAAATATAAAAACACCTTAGACATTCAAACGACATATGCGTCAGACTGACATCAAAGCTTTGCCAACCATATCATTGTATGTCCTTATACAATTTTACTATAAAAGTAGGAAGCATTCAAGACCTCTTCATATTCACAAAGTTATATTCAACTAATTTTTTTATTTCAAAGATTTATTAGAAGTCCGATAAGAAGCAAATTTCATCATGGTTTCTCATGTGGTAAACCCTTCCTTCAAATTAACTTCCCTACTATTTTTCAAGCATATATTATAATATGTATATATAAATTTTCACAAACTAATAACATTATTACAAACATTATTCATAACTTATTATGTAATAATAATCATTATTCATGTGCAGGTAAACATGAGATTTATCTCCAATGCATTTATTTTCTCATTATCAATACTTGTGATGTTATCAAGCACAATTTACTCACAACAAAAGGAGTATGAAAATCATATAAAGTCAGCAACATTTGTGTCAGAAAAGTTTGAAATTGGACCCGGAAACGTTGTTTCGAAAGCATTGGTTTGTTATAAATTTTATAAATAAGAATGTGTCACGCGATCATAATGCTCATACCAATCCTTATGCGGATGCCATTTTCAAAAGAAATGATGGAACTTGCAATGGAGGTATTCTCCCACAATATTGGGGTTTGGGAAGCGAATCAAGAGGAACAACTTCAAAGATTCCTGATCCTTTTGCAGTTGAAGTAGGTAACCCTAAAGCTATTCCAGAAGGGTGGGAAGAGAAATGGTTATTTAACATCATGGTCATTGATACACGTGGCACAGAAAATAGGAAAAGTTGCACTGAATGTAGGTGTGACCAATTTAACCTCCCAGAGAATTTTTTTAACGTGACAGTTGACATCAATGGAAAACCATTGAGCCCTGACTATAAAGGAGGAATTTTTTGTTGCCATGATAACTTTCAATGCAAACTGAGAAAGGGGTTTGAAGCCCCAAGAAGAAATCTTGCCCTAAGATACAAAGTAACATGGGTTGATTGGGACCAACAACAAATTCCCGTTAGATTTTATATACTTGATTCCACTGATCGGGTGAAAACAATTGGTTCTCAAATAATACATGACTGCCAGGTAACTAAATAAGTTATTTAAATAAATTCAATTTTTTAATTTCACCGACAATTATATTATATTATATGTGTAGCTCATGTGGTTGAGTTTTGATACTTCAAGGAGTTTGAGAATTAGGTTCAAGGTTGAAACTATGATTACAAATAATAAATTAATTAATGAAGTTAAAAAATATTGTGATAACAATCTGTTATTTTTTTATAAGCATAATAGTATATTAATTATTATTATTATGCATGTTGGGAGCAAGTGATTAACAAATTGTTTTTGATATTTTTACAGTCTGAGTATAGTATTCCAGAAAATAATGGTGATGATCCGTTTCATGTTCAAAAAGCAAACATCCCAATGGATAAAGGTGGTTACCTTATCTACGGCACTGCTCATATGCATTCAGGTGTTGTTAATGCAAGTCTATATGGGCAGGTAGAATTTAATATTTTAATTTGACAGAGAATTGTTAAACATGATTGTGTTTTCTTTAATTAGTTTGTTAAGTTATAATATTTTTCTGGATTCTATATATAGTCAAGTTAATATTGTGATAGTGCATGCATAATATATAATATTTATTCATTTAAGATTTAATTCAAATAGAATGTCAGTTTAAAGAGTTTTTGCACTTTCAATCAATCAAAATTGTTAGATTATTAGAAACATTTGACTTTTATAATAACTACTTCTTAAGTCATACACATGACTAGTTGTTATACGCAGACATTGTAAATTTTTTTACACCGACAATGTATGAAAATTAAACCCATTTATTATTTGTTTTGGATTAATTAATTAGGATGGAAAGGAGTTGTGTACATCGACACCAAGATACGGAACGGGAAAGGAAGCAGGAAATGAGGAAGGTTACGCGGTTGGAATGTCAGTATGTTATCCAAAACCAGGTTCAATAAAGATTAATGATGGTGAAATTGTGACTGTAGAATCCAGATATAAGAATGAATTTCTCACTGGAGCTATGGGGCACATGTACATCTATTTGGCTGATCGACTACCAGACACACCATAGACATCAAACTCTTTTGATTTGTAATTTTTTAATGTAAAGTTTCTTTTTGACATATGAAGAGTACAACTTGTGTATGTATTTTACCATTTTTTCATTAATTACCTTTTTGAGACCCTCTCCACACTTCACAATATCAAGTCACTCTTTTATTCCGGAGACAATAAAACTACAAAAATATTTATCAATATTTAAATGAGATTATACGAGTCTCTTGAGTTTAAATTTGAGTCAAGAGATTGAGAAGAAAGAGTTTTAATGTCCATGTAGTTAAACTCAACTTGATAGATTAGTTGGTCTTTATGATTACACACAAAAATGAATGATGAAAAAAAAATCTTACATTAATTATGATCTTAATGTCATCTTAACATTTTTTTAATCTTAATAATATACTAAAGAAGCTTGTACAAATGACAATTTCTAACACGAGTCATAAACACATGCAACCGCATCAACACAAATTGACTATTAAAATATTAATTTGAATCTTAATAATGTACAAAAAAAGCCCAAACAAATGACAATTTCAAACTAGTGTCACAACGAGGTTAAGTCACATCAATATAAATATATTATTAAAATATCAATACTTCTTATTTTTAACCGATTTGGTAAATAAAACATATCTTGATCCTTATAATATACAATAGAAACTCACATAAATAGTTATTTTAAATAACTACCCCAACCACAAGAAGCCACATCAACACAAATATAATTATTTAAATGTAAAAAAATTCTTATTTTTAGTCAATTATGACTAACCTATTAAAAGATATCAGGGTTGCAATGTATTTGCAATTTTTCCATATTGATGCATGAGTGAAAGATAGAAGAATATAAAGTAAAATAAAAGAAAATAAGAAAATGTGAAAATAAGATAATTGATTAATGGTTTGGTATAAGAGAATATGGCAAGAAAGAAAAAAAAATATATTTATGGAATAAATAAATATACTTAGATATAATAAATTTATAAAACGATATATTTGAGTACATTCTTTTTATATGTCAAAAAGTGTTTTTTATTAAAAAATTAAATAAATAATTAAAAAATCATAATCTTAATAGTACGAACAAACAAACTCACATTATCTTTATCTTTGTCTTAGTATTAATATTATCACAATCTTAATCGTCATTTTATCTTAATATTAATCTCTATATATTAAAGTTAAGCTTAAATTTAGTCATATCTTAATCTTAATTGTTGTCTTAATTTTATCTTAATCTCAATCTGAATATTTTCTGTCTTTATTTTACCTTTATCTTTTTATATTATCTTATCTTAATAATGTACAATAAAAGCGCATGTAAATGACTATTTTAAACAAGTGTAAAAACTGGATGAAGTCAAATCAACACATATGTATTATTAAAATAATAATACTTTTATTTACAACTAATTCTGGGAGTTGCTTAAAAAAACAATTTGGAGATTAAAATATATCACACCTTTTCTTATTAAAACACATCATATTTGCAACTTATTAGCTTTTTTTTCCACAATTAGAGTTTTATATTGTTTGGTTTATAAAAGAAAGCTAGATGAAATAAAACAGAAAGAAAGAAATTAAATCAAAATGTTTAATTTGATAAATTTTACAAAGAAACCACTCAGTGAAATTAAGGATTTAAATGAGATGCATAATTAATGTTAAATTGTTTTACACTGACAGTCAATAAAATATTAGATCAAATTGAATTGTATGATGTGGCATATTGAATTAATACTATATAGTATGATGTGACATATTGAATGGTTATGATTGGATAATAGTGTAAAGTTTTTTACGTTGTTAATGCACATTATATAAACTCATTAATTTAATAGAATCGACAATAAATTAAATTCAAAGAAATTTCGCTTGAATATAATATTTCGAAAGATTAACTACAATAAAATTTAACTTTCCATTCTAAAAAATTTCATTTAACAACAAACAACATAAAAGTGAATATCTTAACTTATAATTAAAAATTAACAATATAATTTCGTCTCTTTAAAATTACTCTCTCAACTTAAAAATTAAATTAATATAAGGCTCATTTAGAAGTACTTTTTAAAACGATTGATTGCAGTAAAAATTAACTATACATTATATTTTACCAAAAAATATATACTTAACAACTAATAAAAAAAAATTATTATCTTAACTTGTATTAAAAAAAATAAGGTATGTGTACTTTATTGAGAGTGTCTAATTTATTAGGGTTTAATATGTATACATTGGCAGTGTAAACAATTTTACACTGACAGGTAACTAGAGTTATTCATTGTAGAGTTATTTTATGATGGAAGTTACAATCATGTGGTGAGATGATAAAATTTATTGTTCTTATTAAAATTACTTTCCATCGACAGAGTGCAGTCCTTTTTCATAATTTATTATTATTGTCAGTTATGAGATTGAACTATCATATACATGAAAAATTGTCACTTATAAAAATTTCAATATAATTATCACACACGAGACAAGTTGCTGCTAACGAGATTGAACTATCATACACAAGTTATCACAGTTAAAAACTTCAAAATAACTATCATACACGTGATTAGTTGTCGCTTATCCAATTGAAGGTTCGTACACGAGACACGTTATCATTTATAAAAATTTGTAAAACACTATCATGCACCGGACAGGTTGAACTATAATTAGGAAGAACTATCATACACGAGACAAGTTGTCGCTGATAAGAATTTTAAAAAAATTAGCATACACATGATAAATGACTGCTTTTGAGATTGAACTATAACACAAGACACATATTCTCACTGATAAAAATTCAAAATCACTATCATACATGGGACAAGTTTGTCACCGATGAGATTGTACATTTAAACAAATTTTGTCTCTGCAATTTTGCTACTCATATTTAGAAGTATACACACATTTACACTCTAACATGTGCATAATAAATTAAGGCTATTCATATTTAGAACAAACATTTCAAGAATCATATAGCACTTTATTAAGGGCATACTATTAACTTTGCCGAACTATCAAATTAACAAAATTGAAATTCTATTAAATTTTAATTGTAATGAAAAAGATAAAACTACGAAGTATTATGTGATCGACAATGGAGCATCCATATTTCATACATCACTTAACATGTAAATGTGGGAACTAACATTGATTTCAATTTGTATTATTCACACTTTCGTTTGACCAAATAAAAAAAAACCTATAACTAATTAAACGGGGAAAATGAGATTTTTTTTTTTTGTAAAATTGTTTGTTGAGATTTAACTAACACCAACTAATCTTCGTAAGGAAAAAAAAATCAACTTGCTATAGCGATAAATAGCTAGCTGTTGAGACTTTTTAAATGGCTTAAATTGTTAGATACCTCAATAAATTCTTAACAAAATTTGTTTACGTTGAAATTGCTTACTTGTAAATATAAAAACACCTTAGACATTCAAACGACATATGCGTCAGACTGACATCAAAGCTTTGCCAACCATATCATTGTATGTCCTTATACAATTTTACTATAAAAGTAGGAAGCATTCAAGACCTCTTCATATTCACAAAGTTATATTCAACTAATTTTTTTATTTCAAAAATTTATTAGAAGTCCGATAAGAAGCAAATTTCATCATGGTTTCTCATGTGGTAAACCCTTCCTTCAAATTAACTTCCCTACTATTTTTCAAGCATATATTATAATATGTATATATAAATTTTCACAAACTAATAACATTATTACAAACATTATTCATAACTTATTATGTAATAATAATCATTATTCATGTGCAGGTAAACATGAGATTTATCTCCAATGCATTTATTTTCTCATTATCAATACTTGTGATGTTATCAAGCACAATTTACTCACAACAAAAGGAGTATGAAAATCATATAAAGTCAGCAACATTTGTGTCAGAAAAGTTTGAAATTGGACCCGGAAACGTTGTTTCGAAAGCATTGATGGAAATTGAGTTTCCAAAGGGTCATATTGGTGTAAAGAGCTTTGACGTTGATCTAATTGATGAAGAAGGAAATTCTATACCATTGTATGAAACATACCTTCATCATTGGTTTGTTATAAATTTTATAAATAAGAATGTGTCACGGGATCATAATGCTCATACCAATCCTTATGCGGATGCCATTTTCAAAAGAAATGATGGAACTTGCAATGGAGGTATTCTCCCACAATATTGGGGTTTGGGAAGCGAATCAAGAGGAACAACTTCAAAGATTCCTGATCCTTTTGCAGTTGAAGTAGGTAACCCTAAAGCTATTCCAGAAGGGTGGGAAGAGAAATGGTTGTTTAACATCATGGTCATTGATACACGTGGCACAGAAAATAGGAAAAGTTGCACTGAATGTAGGTGTGACCAATTTAACCTCCCAGAGAATTTTTTTAACGTGACAGTTGACATCAATGGAAAACCATTGAGCCCTGACTATAAAGGAGGAATTTTTTGTTGCCATGATAACTTTCAATGCAAACTGAGAAAGGGGTTTGAAGCCCCAAGAAGAAATCTTGCCCTAAGATACAAAGTAACATGGGTTGATTGGGACCAACAACAAATTCCCGTTAGATTTTATATACTTGATTCCACTGATCGGGTGAAAACAATTGGTTCTCAAATAATACATGACTGCCAGGTAACTAAATAAGTTATTTAAATAAATTCAATATTTTAATTTCACCGACAATTATATTATATTATATGTGTAGCTCATGTGGTTGAGTTTTGATACTTCAAGGAGTTTGAGAATTAGGTTCAAGGTTGAAACTGTGATTACAAATAATAAATTAATTAATGAAGTTAAAAAATATCGTGATAACAATCTGTTATTTTTTTATAAGCATAATAGTATATTAATTATTATTATTATGCATGTTGGGAGCAAGTGATTAACAAATTGTTTTTGATATTTTTACAGTCTGAGTATAGTATTCCAGAAAATAATGGTGATGATCCGTTTCATGTTCAAAAAGCAAACATCCCAATGGATAAAGGTGGTTACCTTATCTACGGCACTGCTCATATGCATTCAGGTGTTGTTAATGCAAGTCTATATGGGCAGGTAGAATTTAATATTTTAATTTGACAGAGAATTGTTAAACATGATTGTGTTTTCTTTAATTAGTTTGTTAAGTTATAATATTTTTTTGGATTCTATATATAGTCAAGTTAATATTGTGATAGTGCATGCATAATATATAATATTTATTCATTTAAGATTTAATTCAAATAGAATGTCAGTTTAAAGAGTTTTTGCACTTTCAATCAATCAAAATTGTTAGATTATTAGAAACATTTGACTTTTATAATAACTACTTCTTAAGTCATACACATGACTAGTTGTTATACGCTGACATTGTAAATTTTTTTACACCGACAATGTATGAAAATTAAACCCATTTATTATTTGTTTTGGATTAATTAATTAGGATGGAAAGGAGTTGTGTACATCGACACCAAGATACGGAACGGGAAAGGAAGCAGGAAATGAGGAAGGTTACGCGGTTGGAATGTCAGTATGTTATCCAAAACCAGGTTCAATAAAGATTAATGATGGTGAAATTGTGACTGTAGAATCCAGATATAAGAATGAATTTCTCACTGGAGCTATGGGGCACATGTACATCTATTTGGCTGATCGACTACCAGACACACCATAGACATCAAACTCTTTTGATTTGTAATTTTTTAATGTAAAGTTTCTTTTTGACATATGAAGAGTACAACTTGTGTATGTATTTTACCATTTTTTCATTAATTACCTTTTTGAGACCCTCTCCACACTTCACAATATCAAGTCACTCTTTTATTCCGGAGACAATAAAACTACAAAAATATTTATCAATATTTAAATGAGATTATACGAGTCTCTTGAGTTTAAATTTGAGTCAAGAGATTGAGAAGAAAAAGTTTTAATGTCCATGTAGTTAAACTCAACTTGATAGATTAGTTGGTCTTTATGATTACACAAAAAAATGAATGATGAAAAAAAAAATCTTACATTAATTATGATCTTAATGTCATCTTAACATTTTTAAATCTTAATAATATACTAAAGAAGCTTGTAGAAATGAAAATTTCTAACACGAGTCATAAACACATGCAACCGCATCAACAAAAATTGACTATTAAAATATTAATTTGAATCTTAATAATGTACAAAAAAAGCCCAAACAAATGACAATTTCAAACTAGTGTCACAACGAGGTTAAGTCACATCAATATAAATATATTATTAAAATATCAATACTTCTTATTTTTAACCGATTTGGTAAATAAAACATATCTTGATCCTTATAATATACAATAGAAACTCACATAAATAGTTATTTTAAACAACTGCCCCAACCACATGAAGCCACATCAACACAAATATAATTATTTAAATGTAAAAAATTCTTATTTTTAGTCAATTATGACTAACCTATTAAAAGATATCAGAGTTGCAATGTATTTGCAATTTTTCCACATTGATGCATGAGTGAAAGATAGAAGAATATAAAGTAAAATAAAAGAAAATAAGAAAATGTGAAAATAAGATAATTGATTAATGGTTTGGTATAAGAGAATATGGCAAGAAAGAAAAAAAAATATATTTATGGAATAAATAAATATACTTAGATATAATAAATTTATAAAACGATATATTTGAGTACATTCTTTTTATATGTCAAAAAGTGTTTTTTTATTAAAAAATTAAATAAATAATTAAAAAATCATAATCTTAATAGTACGAACAAACAAACTCACATTATCTTTATCTTTGTCTTAGTATTAATATTATCACAATCTTAATCGTCATTTTATCTTAATATTAATCTCTATATATTAAAGTTAAGCTTAAATTTAGTCATATCTTAATCTTAATTGTTGTCTTAATTTTATCTTAATCTCAATGTGAATATTTTCTTTGTCTTTATTTTACCTTTATCTTTTTATATTATCTTATCTTAATAATGTACAATAAAAGCCCATGTAAATGACTATTTTAAACAAGTGTCACAACTGGATGAAGTCAAATCAACACATATGTATTATTAAATTAATAATACTTTTATTTATAACTAATTCTGGGAGTTGCTTAAAAAAACAATTTGGAGATTAAAATATATCACACCTTTTCTTATTAAAACACATCATATTTGCAACTTATTAGCTTTTTTTCCACAATTAGAGTTTTATATTGTTTGGTTTATAAAAGAAAGCTAGATGAAATAAAACAGAAAGAAAGAAATTAAATCAAAATGTTTAATTTGATAAATTTTACAAAGAAACCACTCAGTGAAATTAAGGATTTAAATGAGATGCATAATTAATGTTAAATTGTTTTACACTGACAGTCAATAAAATATTAGATCAAATTGAATTGTATGATGTGGCATATTGAATTAATACTATATAGTATGATGTGACATATTGAATGGTTAATATTGGATAATAGTGTAAAGTTTTTTACGGTGTTAATGCACATTATATAAACTCATTAATTTAATAGAATCGACAATAAATTAAATTCAAAGAAATTTCGCTTGAATATAATATTTCGAAAGATTAACTACAATAAAATTTAACTTTCCATACTAAAAAACTTCCATTTAACAACAAACAACATAAAAGTGAATATCTTAACTTATAATTAAAAATTAACAATATAATTTCGTCTCTTTAAAATTACTCTCTCAACTTAAAAATTAAATTAATATAAGGCTCATTTAGAAGTACTTTTTAAAACGATTGATCGCAGTAAAAATTAACTAAACATTATATTTTACCAAAAAATATATATTTAACAACTAATAAAATAAAAATTATTATCTTAACTTGTATTAAAAAAAAAATAAGAAATGTGTACTTTATTGAGAGTGTCTAATTTATTAGGGTTTAATATGTATACATTGGCAGTGTAAACAATTTTACACTGACAGGTAACTAGAGTTATTCATTGTAGAGTTATTTTATGATGGAAGTTACAATCATGTGGTGAGATGATAAAATTTATTGTTCTTATTAAAATTAATTTCCATCGACAGAGTGCAGTCCTTTTTCATAATTTATTATTATTGTCAGTTATGAGATTGAACTATCATATACATGAAAAATTGTCACTTATAAAAATTTCAATATAATTATCACACACGAGACAAGTTGCTGCTAACGAGATTGAACTATCATACACAAGTCATCACATTTAAAAACTTCAAAATAACTATCATACACGTGATAAGTTGTCACTTATCCAATTGAAGGTTCGTACACGAGACACGTTATCATTTATAAAAATTTGTAAAACACTATCATACACAGGACAGGTTGAACTATAATTAGGAAGAACTATCATACACGAGACAAGTTGTCGCTGATAGGAATTTTAAAAAAATTAGCATACACATGATAAATGACTGCTTTTGAGATTGAACTATAACACACGACACATATTCTCACTGATAAAAAGTCAAAATCACTATCATACATGGGACAAGTTTGTCACCGATGAGATTGTACATTTAAATAAATTTTGTCTATGCAATTTTGCTACTCATTTTTAGAAGTATAGACACATTTACACTCTAACATGTGCATAATAAATTAAGGCTATTCATATTTAGAACAAACATTTCAAGAATCATATAGCACTTTATTAAGGGCATACTATTAACTTTGCCGAACTATCAAATTAACAAAATTGAAATTCTATTAAATTTTAATTGTAATGAAAAAGATAAAACTACGAAGTATTATGTGATCGACAATGGAGCATCCATATTTCATACATCACTTAACATGTAAATGTGGGAACTAACATTGATTTCAATTTGTATTATTCACAATTTCGTTTGACCAAATAAAAAAAACCTATAACTAATTAAACGGGGAAAAT
>JBBPBP010009780.1:26959439-26978629 GCA_037974735.1 Cicer chorassanicum | reverse complement strand
ACAAATACACATATAGAGTCCTATATGCAAGCTAAAAATTGGAAGGAGCCCTTACCTCGACGGTAGCTCGAACGGCCGATTACGGCACCGCAATAAAATTCCGGTAAAATTCCCGCTTCGCACAGAGCTGCGAAAATTAGTTCCCAAGAACCGCAACGTGATCACGATCAACTTTCTCTTCAGTCGCATCGCGAGATAAAGCTTGGATCTAGGTGATATGTGAGGTTTTGTGTTTGGTGGTTTTGGAAACCACCCACACGGTTTCGCAAACAGAGGAGAAAGAAGAAAAACACGTGAGGCTGGGGAAAATGTTTTGCTTTTCTTTCTTTTTCTAATCTCCCTCCCCCAATCACTTAACATGTATATATATATATATATTAACTTTCTAATAATATACATATATATAACTAACTCCCAAAAATACATATATATATATATATATTTAAATCAAACCAGCAAATAACTAATACTGTCGCACACCATCTGAACTATTTTGATAAAAATATATACTCTCGTTGCAACTCAATTTACAGATAAAATTTTCAGCAACTAAAGATATTTTTAACAAAATAGTCCGGTAATAAATTTTCCGCAACGTAATTAAATTATTTCTCGCCAAATAATTTAAAACGAGACCCACAAAATGTTTATGGCATTTTAACATCCAAAATACCAATAAAACTAGCTAAAAAAGCCTCATAATTCAACATGAAAGCACCCAAAAATACAAAAAGTACATTTTAAAATTGAGGGTATTACATTCTACCCCCCTAAAAATAGTTTCGTCCTCGAAACTACGCGTCGAAAAACAACTTAGGGTGTTGTTCTCTCATCTTGCTCTCCAATTCAACATTCATACTAGAACTTGTTTCGTTCGGCCTACTCGAAGAAAGCGCCATCTAACCCTCCTCATTAGGTACTTAAAAACTTTGCGCACTATCATAGCCGGTAAGACTCGCCCGTTCCATTCAACACGATTTTGCCTACTATCAACAAGAGATTAAGGATGATCAGTTCCTGAATTTGTCAATAGGTAGCCAACGACCATGATGATGGATTAGACCATCTTAACCCAACTGTAATAATGCTCCCTTCAACTTGGACTTAAAGCTATCTCGAGGTACAAGCGGTCTAACAATCTTCTCATGGTCCACTGAGTTTCCCTTATTTTCCTATCGATGAAGTACAATCGCCCAAAACTATGCCACATAGCCTCATATACATCCACTTGGTACGAAACATCCATTAGGTCCCAAACTGAAACTCTAAGTTTGACACTCACACATTGAGCACAAAACATTCATTACCGCTGAAAACTCCCTAATTTCTCCATTGCCCGTAAATCCTTGATTTTCTTTAGTCGCACAACTACACCAAACTATAGTGTTCTTATCCGATTGTTGGTCTGATTATAACTTTAATAATCACATCCCAACATCCGATTGGTGATCAAAGTTTCCTTAAATATTTTCGACGACATGTCCGAACTATACCACCTCCAACACGCAAACTTCCTTCCAGCTTAGTACTTCATTTCAAGAGTCACGTCTCCAACAAAATCCAACTTGTATTTCATTCACTGGTTAAGACCTATATCTGTCTCATTCCTAACACCTCAAATCCACGTTTCGTTAGTCAATTTCCTTAATACTTCACAATTCTAGATAAACCAGGAAATAATTTTCCTACATCTGCTGCCAACATTCATTCTGATACTTCTCAATCCCATCGCGTCCTTTATTTGCAGCTTGATGATTATCTTTTCCATTTATACAAACCTTAAATTTCTACCTCGAACCTGGATACATCTTCATTATTTCAAAATCATTACTTAGCTTACTCTTGTATGTCTTTTTCCACAAGTTGCTCTCTCCTTTGACAGCCACAATTGGTATTCCCCATTGTGCGTCATATTCCAAAATATCATCCATCCTAACTTTATTTTCTATTATCTTTCCTCTTACTATTAAACTTTTCTTTCTTCAGATAAGCTTGTCATCCTGATCTTTAAGAATTTCTTCAACATTTCAACGAAATCTCAATTCCTCCGAATTTTCACACTTCCTATGAAATATTCTACATTTGAAATATATCTCAAAACATTTTTCACCTCTACCGTCATTCAACCGTCCATGTGGCCAACATCTAGAGTCCTTTTTTTTCTTAGCTCATCTGCCATCATACTTCGTCTTGCTTCATTATAGTAATTACAATAAATTGAGCCTTACTAGTTCCGACCAAACTTTTTCATTCCATGTTCAATTCTTCCCTACCAAACAAACATTTAACTCTTATGTATGATTTTCGGATGGATAATTCATTTCATGAATCCTTAATTGACATAAGCCACATACCCATGTGCTGCTCCTACAAGTTTCATGGTACGTTTTCCAAAAAGTTGGTTCACTCGCTAGATTTTCTTATTCATTCTCAACCTTCACCAAGGTACCAACTAAAAGAATCCCGACAATCGAACGTCCTAAAGAACTAATTCTTAAACGTTCCCAATAAGCACCTCTTAAAGAATAATTATCTTTAAACTAGATCATCATAACTTAGCGGTAAAATATCTCCAAGACCTACATACCTTTTTCGTCCATCTAGTAACTGAAGCACACTTTTCAAATCTTAACGCTTGGCTTCCCAAGAACAACAACTAAACCATAAATCATTCGTTACATTTCTTCCTATTCACGCTATGTCATTGAATAAAATTAGAAAATCGGATCCTAAAATCTTCAAATACTCATTTCACCGTCTCAATTTATCCATTCCATCTTAAGATACAACACAAGGTCTTATTCCTCAATGACTCTAACCGTCTTAGTAATATCACTAATGAAAACTCTTCTCATCATAACACAACATTATTAGGAAATCTTCAAACACTTTTATCCATGACATGAAGTATTTATCACTTGCCTACCTAAACTCCCTTGATCATACAAGTTTAAGGTGTCACTTGGTCCTCCATCCCACCTTGTCGATTTTGAATCGTTGACTTAAAGATTAACCATCTTGGGGTCTCAAATCAAATCTTGATTAATCCCTCTAACTTATCAAAATATTCACACTCTCTTAGTATTTACCATCCTTTATTAGACACTCCAAGCTTACTTTGCAACGATCTCTAAGTATCCCCGTACTATGTACTTCCAATTCAAGTTAATAGCAACATGTGGTTCAACACATCAAGGCTTAACTCCTTCTGTTTACCCGAACATCACTCAAAATTCACACTTACGCGCCAATAGTTTCCTCTAAGATCACTATCCATATTTATTTTCTCCTAAACCACACAGAGATTTGTTACTTACCAACAAAATATATAGTCTCACTCCCATAATCGTCATGAGGTTCATACTTAACAATCTAAGTCACGAATCTAGTTTAACTCGAATGCTCAACCTCACCACTCAAGGTATCGACTATTCCTCAAAGCGTCCTTTGCCTAACCTAGGTAATATCACCCCTAATGTGTAGCACACCTTAACTTCGATACAAGCCTCTTTAGTTGACACCTGAGCACCAGATGTTATTCCGAATGGAAGCCTCGTCTTCTCAACAATTCCAGGGTGTTCACATCTCTTTGACAGTTATCAAACTTCATCCAGTCTCGTCATGAAATCTACCGAGAAACATCTAATACTTTTCTTAAAAATGAATTCTCCACTTTGATCTTTACTTGAAATCCCCTATCCGTCTCACACCAATAACATCTTCAAGTTAACACCAATAACATAGCCTCTATATCCTTGGAATCACTTCATAAATCCCATGCCGTAATGATTCGCTTCAACCCTGTCTTTCCCAGACCGATACGCTTAAGGAATTCAGAGACACTCATCGACCAAAGTCGACTAATGTTCTATAGTTTAACTACTCTTCCAACTAAAGTGCTACAAGGCACGATGTTTCGTATAAGAAACAATAAACTACTTAAGCACATCATGCTTGACCCAAGACAACAAAACACAAAGTACACGTGGACTCCAGTCTCTTGATACCCCTAACCTCGACTCTTGATCAGCTTAGGACACCCAACTCACAGCCCCCAAGAAATTTAAACCAAAGCTCTGATACCACAATGTAACACCCCGATTTTTAATAGCGCGAGTGTATTTTTTTTTTTTCAAAATAAATGGATAAAAACACCAGGTTAACTCTATAAATGAAGAAAATACTTTTGGACAAACATTTAAGTCGTAATACAAATTACCAAGTTGTAACTCAAACGACAAAAGTCATAATTTATTTCCTCTTAATTACAACAAATTAAAAAGGTTTTTGAATTGATAATCCAAATATAAAGTACACCGGCTCCAATAGTTTGTTTCAAATACACAAGTTCCTTTTTCTACAACAACTTGAAATAAGAAAGGGAAATAAATAACATTCTTAAATAGAACCCTAAGCTGATCATTAATCTATTTGAGGGTGACTGGGTAATGAGAATCCACGAGCGGCATCAAGCCCCCTGCTTTCGGTCACACAACCAACCCATCACTGTGCCACGCCTTAGATCGACCCTGGTACTCATCTGAGGGCAAAGCCTAGATTTCCACAATTGTAAAGGGTCACCAATTCGAAATTAACAAATACCACGTAGCATTCAATTTTAAATGCACAAAATCACCTTTCAACTTAGCATGCATCTAGAAAGGGTTTGAATATGTTAAACATGCATAAACAAGGTTGAAAAATGAAGTTTTGGACCAAACAGCACTGTTGTATTCGAATACACCCTATGTGTAGTCGAATACACTTGTGAAAACAACAGAAAACAGCAAAAACAGCACTGACAGCACTACTGTATTCAAATACAGCCTGTCTGTATTCGAATACAGCATTCCATTCAACTGTATTCGAATACAGCACCTTGTGTAGTCGAATACACTTCAAAAAAATCAAGCCAGTAGCTAATTTAATCATCTGTATTCGACTACAACACATGTGTAGTCGAATACACCTGTCAAAACAGCAGAAAATCAGTTTTTAACCCTTTCAAAAACATTCCAACACTTCCAAATTCATTCCAACACTTTCAACACCAATTCAATCAATCCCAAACACCAACACAACACAAATCACTCATCACGATCAAGTACGCATATACAAACATCATCACATGTCAAACATGACTCACGTGCCAAGCACCCTAATGCAATGCGTATATGCCAATGCACATGATTCCGGAATATCAACAAAACCCTCCTCGAAGGGGCGTAAATCATAATTGTACAGCCTCTCACAGACTAGTACTAATTACCAAGGTGCAGTCTCTCACAGGCTAGCACGATTTACTAATGTGCAACCTCTCACAGGTTAGCACGACGCGATAATCCATGTAAGGGTAAGATGAACCATCCAATCACGTGGAATCATCTCGTGGCCCATCTGGTCACCACTATCACTACTATGAAATGCATGAGCATACTCTGACTCTCGACACCACAATCATTCAGTAAATGCAGCTATTAAAAGATTCCCCATTTTTAATGCTCATTTAACACTAATGATTCTCAAATTTAACACAGAGCATACTCAACGCATACAATCCTCAAATCACATGAAATTGAATTCACAAATCATATTGAATTCAAATCACCACATACACAATCTCATCAATTTATTTCACACCAAATCAAAATTCACACATAAATTGCATTTATTCAAAACCCCACATCTTCAAACATCAAGCATATCTCAACATTCATAAAATCACCCATAAACACATCAACCACGCCAAGTAAAAATCACCATCACCCACACCTCAAAACTCATTAAATTCAATTTCACCATTTTTCCCACAAAATGCATTCAAATTCATTTCTCACAACATCTCACCTCAAACCCACCAAATTTATTTTCCAAACATTTTCAACCATAATACCCAAATCAAAACTCAAAATCGTTAAACATAAACCACCAAATTTCTTTTCCACAACTCACATAAACCCCATTAAATTTCTTTTCCCCAAATTCACACATAACCTCCATCAAAACAAACCCTACAAATACACATATAGAGTCCTATATGCAAGCTAAAAATTGGAAGGAGCCCTTACCTCGACGGTAGCTCGAACGGCCGATTACGGCACCGCAATAAAATTCCGGTAAAATTCCCGCTTCGCACAGAGCTGCGAAAATTAGTTCCCAAGAACCGCAACGTGATCACGATCAACTTTCTCTTCAGTCGCATCGCGAGATAAAGCTTGGATCTAGGTGATATGTGAGGTTTTGTGTTTGGTGGTTTTGGAAACCACCCACACGGTTTCGCAAACAGAGGAGAAAGAAGAAAAACACGTGAGGCTGGGGAAAATGTTTTGCTTTTCTTTCTTTTTCTAATCTCCCTCCCCCAATCACTTAACATGTATATATATATATTAACTTTCTAATAATATACATATATATAACTAACTCCCAAAAATACATATATATATATATATATATATATATATATATATATTTAAATCAAACCAGCAAATTACTAATACTGTCGCACACCATCTGAACTATTTTGATAAAAATATCTACTCTCGTTGCAACTCAATTTACATATAAAATTTTCAGCAACTAAAGATATTTTTAAAAAAATAGTCCGGTAATAAATTTTCCGCAACGTAATTAAATTATTTCTCGCCAAATAATTTAAAACGAGACCCACAAAATGTTTATGGCATTTTAACATCCAAAATACCAATAAAACTAGCTAAAAAAGCCTCATAATTCAACATGAAAGCACCCAAAAATACAAAAAGTACATTTTAAAATTGAGGGTATTACATTAATGCACATTATATAAACTCATTAATTTAATAGAATCGACAATAAATTAAATTCAAAGAAATTTCGCTTGAATATAATATTTCGAAAGATTAACTACAATAAAATTTAACTTTCCATTCTAAAAAATTTCATTTAACAACAAACAACATAAAAGTGAATATCTTAACTTATAATTAAAAATTAACAATATAATTTCGTCTCTTTAAAATTACTCTCTCAACTTAAAAATTAAATTAATATAAGGCTCATTTAGAAGTACTTTTTAAAACGATTGATTGCAGTAAAAATTAACTATACATTATATTTTACCAAAAAATATATACTTAACAACTAATAAAAAAAAATTATTATCTTAACTTGTATTAAAAAAAATAAGGTATGTGTACTTTATTGAGAGTGTCTAATTTATTAGGGTTTAATATGTATACATTGGCAGTGTAAACAATTTTACACTGACAGGTAACTAGAGTTATTCATTGTAGAGTTATTTTATGATGGAAGTTACAATCATGTGGTGAGATGATAAAATTTATTGTTCTTATTAAAATTACTTTCCATCGACAGAGTGCAGTCCTTTTTCATAATTTATTATTATTGTCAGTTATGAGATTGAACTATCATATACATGAAAAATTGTCACTTATAAAAATTTCAATATAATTATCACACACGAGACAAGTTGCTGCTAACGAGATTGAACTATCATACACAAGTTATCACAGTTAAAAACTTCAAAATCACTATCATACACGTGATTAGTTGTCGCTTATCCAATTGAAGGTTCGTACACGAGACACGTTATCATTTATAAAAATTTGTAAAACACTATCATGCACCGGACAGGTTGAACTATAATTAGGAAGAACTATCATACACGAGACAAGTTGTCGCTGATAGGAATTTTAAAAAAATTAGCATACACATGATAAATGACTGCTTTTGAGATTGAACTATAACACAAGACACATATTCTCACTGATAAAAATTCAAAATCACTATCATACATGGGACAAGTTTGTCACCGATGAGATTGTACATTTAAACAAATTTTGTCTCTGCAATTTTGCTACTCATATTTAGAAGTATACACACATTTACACTGTAACATGTGCATAATAAATTAAGGCTATTCATATTTAGAACAAACATTTCAAGAATCATATAGCACTTTATTAAGGGCATACTATTAACTTTGCCGAACTATCAAATTAACAAAATTGAAATTCTATTAAATTTTAATTGTAATGAAAAAGATAAAACTACGAAGTATTATGTGATCGACAATGGAGCATCCATATTTCATACATCACTTAACATGTAAATGTGGGAACTAACATTGATTTCAATTTGTATTATTCACACTTTCGTTTGACCAAATAAAAAAAAACCTATAACTAATTAAACGGGGAAAATGAGATTTTTTTTTTTTGTAAAATTGTTTGTTGAGATTTAACTAACACCAACTAATCTTCGTAAGGAAAAAAAAAATCAACTTGCTATAGCGATAAATAGCTAGCTGTTGAGACTTTTTAAATGGCTTAAATTGTTAGATACCTCAATAAATTCTTAACAAAATTTGTTTACGTTGAAATTGCTTACTTGTAAATATAAAAACACCTTAGACATTCAAACGACATATGCGTCAGACTGATATCAAAGCTTTGCCAACCATATCATTGTATGTCCTTATACAATTTTACTATAAAAGTAGGAAGCATTCAAGACCTCTTCATATTCACAAAGTTATATTCAACTAATTTTTTTATTTCAAAAATTTATTAGAAGTCCGATAAGAAGCAAATTTCATCATGGTTTCTCATGTGGTAAACCCTTCCTTCAAATTAACTTCCCTACTATTTTTCAAGCATATATTATAATATGTATATATAAATTTTCACAAACTAATAACATTATTACAAACATTATTCATAACTTATTATGTAATAATAATCATTATTCATGTGCAGGTAAACATGAGATTTATCTCCAATGCATTTATTTTCTCATTATCAATACTTGTGATGTTATCAAGCACAATTTACTCACAACAAAAGGAGTATGAAAATCATATAAAGTCAGCAACATTTGTGTCAGAAAAGTTTGAAATTGGACCGGGAAACGTTGTTTCGAAAGCATTGATGGAAATTGAGTTTCCAAAGGGTCATATTGGTGTAAAGAGCTTTGACGTTGATCTAATTGATGAAGAAGGAAATTCTATACCATTGTATGAAACATACCTTCATCATTGGTTTGTTATAAATTTTATAAATAAGAATGTGTCACGCGATCATAATGCTCATACCAATCCTTATGCGGATGCCATTTTCAAAAGAAATGATGGAACTTGCAATGGAGGTATTCTCCCACAATATTGGGGTTTGGGAAGCGAATCAAGAGGAACAACTTCAAAGATTCCTGATCCTTTTGCAGTTGAAGTAGGTAACCCTAAAGCTATTCCAGAAGGGTGGGAAGAGAAATGGTTATTTAACATCATGGTCATTGATACACGTGGCACAGAAAATAGGAAAAGTTGCACTGAATGTAGGTGTGACCAATTTAACCTCCCAGAGAATTTTTTTAACGTGACAGTTGACATCAATGGAAAACCATTGAGCTCTGACTATAAAGGAGGAATTTTTTGTTGCCATGATAACTTTCAATGCAAACTGAGAAAGGGGTTTGAAGCCCCAAGAAGAAATCTTGCCCTAAGATACAAAGTAACATGGGTTGATTGGGACCAACAACAAATTCCCGTTAGATTTTATATACTTGATTCCACTGATCGGGTGAAAACAATTGGTTCTCAAATAATACATGACTGCCAGGTAACTAAATAAGTTATTTAAATAAATTCAATTTTTTAATTTCACCGACAATTATATTATATTATATGTGTAGCTCATGTGGTTGAGTTTTGATACTTCAAGGAGTTTGAGAATTAGGTTCAAGGTTGAAACTATGATTACAAATAATAAATTAATTAATGAAGTTAAAAAATATCGTGATAACAATCTGTTATTTTTTTATAAGCATAATAGTATATTAATTATTATTATTATGCATGTTGGGAGCAAGTGATTAACAAATTGTTTTTGATATTTTTACAGTCTGAGTATAGTATTCCAGAAAATAATGGTGATGATCCGTTTCATGTTCAAAAAGCAAACATCCCAATGGATAAAGGTGGTTACCTTATCTACGGCACTGCTCATATGCATTCAGGTGTTGTTAATGCAAGTCTATATGGGCAGGTAGAATTTAATATTTTAATTTGACAGAGAATTGTTAAACATGATTGTGTTTTCTTTAATTAGTTTGTTAAGTTATAATATTTTTCTGGATTCTATATATAGTCAAGTTAATATTGTGATAGTGCATGCATAATATATAATATTTATTCATTTAAGATTTAATTCAAATAGAATGTCAGTTTAAAGAGTTTTTGCACTTTCAATCAATCAAAATTGTTAGATTATTAGAAACATTTGACTTTTATAATAACTACTTCTTAAGTCATACACATGACTAGTTGTTATACGCTGACATTGTAAATTTTTTTACACCGACAATGTATGAAAATTAAACCCATTTATTATTTGTTTTGGATTAATTAATTAGGATGGAAAGGAGTTGTGTACATCGACACCAAGATACGGAACGGGAAAGGAAGCAGGAAATGAGGAAGGTTACGCGGTTGGAATGTCAGTATGTTATCCAAAACCAGGTTCAATAAAGATTAATGATGGTGAAATTGTGACTGTAGAATCCAGATATAAGAATGAATTTCTCACTGGAGCTATGGGGCACATGTACATCTATTTGGCTGATCGACTACCAGACACACCATAGACATCAAACTCTTTTGATTTGTAATTTTTTAATGTAAAGTTTCTTTTTGACATATGAAGAGTACAACTTGTGTATGTATTTTACCATTTTTTCATTAATTACCTTTTTGAGACCCTCTCCACACTTCACAATATCAAGTCACTCTTTTTTTCCGGAGACAATAAAACTACAAAAATATTTATCAATATTTAAATGAGATTATACGAGTCTCTTGAGTTTAAATTTGAGTCAAGAGATTGAGAAGAAAGAGTTTTAATGTCCATGTAGTTAAACTCAACTTGATAGATTAGCTGGTCTTTATGATTACACACAAAAATGAATGATGAAAAAAAAATCTTACATTAATTATGATCTTAATGTCATCTTAACATTTTTTTAATCTTAATAATATACTAAAGAAGCTTGTACAAATGACAATTTCTAACACGAGTCATAAACACATGCAACCGCATCAACACAAATTGACTATTAAAATATTAATTTGAATCTTAATAATGTACAAAAAAAGCCCAAACAAATGACAATTTCAAACTAGTGTCACAACGAGGTTAAGTCACATCAATATAAATATATTATTAAAATATCAATACTTCTTATTTTTAACCGATTTGGTAAATAAAACATATCTTGATCCTTATAATATACAATAGAAACTCACATAAATAATTATTTTAAATAACTGCCCCAATCACATGAAGCCACATCAACACAAATATAATTATTTAAATGTAAAAAAATTCTTATTTTTAGTCAATTATGACTAACCTATTAAAAGATATCAGAGTTGCAATGTATTTGCAATTTTTCCACATTGATGCATGAGTGAAAGATAGAAGAATATAAAGTTAAATAAAAGAAAATAAGAAAATGTGAAAATAAGATAATTGATTAATGGTTTGGTATAAGAGAATACGGCAAGAAAGAAAAAAAAATATATTTATGGAATAAATAAATATACTTAGATATAATAAATTTATAAAACGATATATTTGAGTACATTCTTTTTATATGTCAAAAAGTGTTTTTTATTAAAAAATTAAATAAATAATTAAAAAATCATAATCTTAATAGTACGAACAAACAAACTCACATTATCTTTATCTTTGTCTTAGTATTAATATTATCACAATCTTAATCGTCATTTTATCTTAATATTAATCTCTATATATTAAAGTTAAGCTTAAATTTAGTCATATCTTAATCTTAATTGTTGTCTTAATTTTATCTTAATCTCAATGTGAATATTTTCTTTGTCTTTATTTTACCTTTATCTTTTTATATTATCTTATCTTAATAATGTACAATAAAAGCCCATGTAAATGACTATTTTAAACAAGTGTCACAACTGGATGAAGTCAAATCAACACATATGTATTATTAAATTAATAATACTTTTATTTATAACTAATTCTGGGAGTTGCTTAAAAAAACAATTTGGAGATTAAAATATATCACACCTTTTCTTATTAAAACACATCATATTTGCAACTTATTAGCTTTTTTTCCACAATTAGAGTTTTATATTGTTTGGTTTATAAAAGAAAGCTAGATGAAATAAAACAGAAAGAAAGAAATTAAATCAAAATGTTTAATTTGATAAATTTTACAAAGAAACCACTCAGTGAAATTAAGGATTTAAATGAAATGCATAATTAATGTTAAATTGTTTTACACTGACAGTCAATAAAATATTAGATCAAATTGAATGGTATGATGTGGCATATTGAATTAATACTATATAGTATGATGTGACATATTGAATGGTTATGATTGGATAATAGTGTAAAGTTTTTTACGGTGTTAATGCACATTATATAAACTCATTAATTTAATAGAATCGACAATAAATTAAATTCAAAGAAATTTCGCTTGAATATAATATTTCGAAAGATTAACTACAATAAAATTTAACTTTCCATTCTAAAAAATTTCATTTAACAACAAACAACATAAAAGTGAATATCTTAACTTATAATTAAAAATTAACAATATAATTTCGTCTCTTTAAAATTACTCTCTCAACTTAAAATTTAAATTAATATAAGGCTCATTTAGAAGTACTTTTTAAAACGATTGATTGCAGTAAAAATTAACTATACATTATATTTTACCAAAAAATATATACTTAACAACTAATAAAATAAAAATTATTATCTTAACTTGTATTAAAAAAAATAAGGTATGTGTACTTTATTGAGAGTGTCTAATTTATTAGGGTTTAATATGTATACATTGGCAGTGTAAACAATTTTACACTGACAGGTAACTAGAGTTATTCATTGTAGAGTTATTTTATGATGGAAGTTACAATCATGTGGTGAGATGATAAAATTTATTGTTCTTATTAAAATTACTTTCCATCGACAGAGTGCAGTCCTTTTTCATAATTTATTATTATTGTCAGTTATGAGATTGAACTATCATATACATGAAAAATTGTCACTTATAAAAATTTCAATATAATTATCACACACGAGACAAGTTGCTGCTAACGAGATTGAACTATCATACACAAGTTATCACAGTTAAAAACTTCAAAATAACTATCATACACGTGATAAGTTGTCGCTTATCCAATTGAAGGTTCGTACACGAGACACGTTATCATTTATAAAAATTTGTAAAACACTATCATGCACCGGACAGGTTGAACTATAATTAGGAAGAACTATCATACACGAGACAAGTTGTCGCTGATAGGAATTTTAAAAAAATTAGCATACACATGATAAATGACTGCTTTTGAGATTGAACTATAACACAAGACACATATTCTCACTGATAAAAATTCAAAATCACTATCATACATGGGACAAGTTTGTCACCGATGAGATTGTACATTTAAACAAATTTTGTCTCTGCAATTTTGCTACTCATATTTAGAAGTATACACACATTTACACTCTAACATGTGCATAATAAATTAAGGCTATTCATATTTAGAACAAACATTTCAAGAATCATATAGCACTTTATTAAGGGCATACAATTAACTTTGCCGAACTATCAAATTAACAAAATTGAAATTCTATTAAATTTTAATTGTAATGAAAAAGATAAAACTACGAAGTATTATGTGATCGACAATGGAGCATCCATATTTCATACATCACTTAACATGTAAATGTGGGAACTAACATTGATTTCAATTTGTATTATTCACACTTTAGTTTGACCAAATAAAAAAAAACCTATAACTAATTAAACGGGGAAAATGAGATTTTTTTTTTGTAAAATTGTTTGTTGAGATTTAACTAACACCAACTAATCTTCGTAAGGAAAAAAAAAATCAACTTGCTATAGCGATAAATAGCTAGCAGTTGAGACTTTTTAAATGGCTTAAATTGTTAGATACCTCAATAAATTCTTAACAAAATTTGTTTACGTTGAAGTTGCATACTTGTAAATATAAAAACACCTTAGACATTCAAACGACATATGCGTCAGACTGACATCAAAGCTTTGCCAACCATATCATTGTATGTCCTTATACAATTTTACTATAAAAGTAGGAAGCATTCAAGACCTCTTCATATTCACAAAGTTATATTCAACTAATTTTTTTATTTCAAATATTTATTAGAAGTCCGATAAGAAGCAAATTTCATCATGGTTTCTCATGTGGTAAACCCTTCCTTCAAATTAACTTCCCTACTATTTTTCAAGCATATATTATAATATGTATATATAAATTTTCAAAAACTAATAACATTATTACAAACATTATTCATAACTTATTATGTAATAATAATCATTATTCATGTGCAGGTAAACATGAGATTTATCTCCAATGCATTTATTTTCTCATTATCAATACTTGTGATGTTATCAAGCACAATTTACTCACAACAAAAGGAGTATGAAAATCATATAAAGTCAGCAACATTTGTGTCAGAAAAGTTTGAAATTGGACCCGGAAACGTTGTTTCAAAAGCATTGATGGAAATTGAGTTTCCAAAGGGTCATATTGGTGTAAAGAGCTTTGACGTTGATCTAATTGATGAAGAAGGAAATTCTATACCATTGTATGAAACATACCTTCATCATTGGTTTGTTATAAATTTTATAAATAAGAATGTGTCACGGGATCATAATGCTCATACCAATCCTTATGCGGATGCCATTTTCAAAAGAAATGATGGAACTTGCAATGGAGGTATTCTCCCACAATATTGGGGTTTGGGAAGCGAATCAAGAGGAACAACTTCAAAGATTCCTGATCCTTTTGCAGTTGAAGTAGGTAACCCTAAAGCTATTCCAGAAGGGTGGGAAGAGAAATGGTTGTTTAACATCATGGTCATTGATACACGTGGCACAGAAAATAGGAAAAGTTGCACTGAATGTAGGTGTGACCAATTTAACCTCCCAGAGAATTTTTTTAACGTGACAGTTGACATCAATGGAAAACCATTGAGCCCTGACTATAAAGGAGGAATTTTTTGTTGCCATGATAACTTTCAATGCAAACTGAGAAAGGGGTTTGAAGCCCCAAGAAGAAATCTTGCCCTAAGATACAAAGTAACATGGGTTGATTGGGACCAACAACAAATTCCCGTTAGATTTTATATACTTGATTCCACTGATCGGGTGAAAACAATTGGTTCTCAAATAATACATGACTGCCAGGTAACTAAATAAGTTATTTAAATAAATTCAATATTTTAATTTCACCGACAATTATATTATATTATATGTGTAGCTCATGTGGTTGAGTTTTGATACTTCAAGGAGTTTGAGAATTAGGTTCAAGGTTGAAACTGTGATTACAAATAATAGATTAATTAATGAAGTTAAAAAATATCGTGATAACAATCTGTTATTTTTTTATAAGCATAATAGTATATTAATTATTATTATTATGCATGTTGGGAGCAAGTGATTAACAAATTGTTTTTGATATTTTTACAGTCTGAGTATAGTATTCCAGAAAATAATGGTGATGATCCGTTTCATGTTCAAAAAGCAAACATCCCAATGGATAAAGGTGGTTACCTTATCTACGGCACTGCTCATATGCATTCAGGTGTTGTTAATGCAAGTCTATATGGGCAGGTAGAATTTAATATTTTAATTTGACAGAGAATTGTTAAACATGATTGTGTTTTCTTTAATTAGTTTGTTAAGTTATAATATTTTTTTGGATTCTATATAAAAACAAGTTAATATTGTGATAGTGCATGCATAATATATAATATTTATTCATTTAATATTTAATTCAAATAGAATGTCAGTTTAAAGTGTTTTTGCACTTTCAATCAATCAAAATTGTTAGATTATTAGAAACATTTGACTTTTATAATAACTACTTCTTAAGTCATACACATGACTAGTTGTTATATGCTGACATTGTAAATTTTTTTACACCGACAATGTATGAAAATTAAACCCATTTATTATTTGTTTTGGATTAATTAATTAGGATGGAAAGGAGTTGTGTACATCGACACCAAGATACGGAACGGGAAAGGAAGCAGGAAATGAGGAAGGTTACGCGGTTGGAATGTCAGTATGTTATCCAAAACCAGGTTCAATAAAGATTAATGATGGTGAAATTGTGACTGTAGAATCCAGATATAAGAATGAATTTCTCACTGGAGCTATGGGGCACATGTACATCTATTTGGCTGATCGACTACCAGACACACCATAGACATCAAACTCTTTTGATTTGTAATTTTTTAATGTAAAGTTTCTTTTTGACATATGAAGAGTACAACTTGTGTATGTATTTTACCATTTTTTCATTAATTACCTTTTTGAGACCCTCTCCACACTTCACAATATCAAGTCACTCTTTTATTCCGGAGACAATAAAACTACAAAAATATTTATCAATATTTAAATGAGATTATACGAGTCTCTTGAGTTTAAATTTGAGTCAAGAGATTGAGAAGAAAGAGTTTTAATGTCCATGTAGTTAAACTCAACTTGATAGATTAGCTGGTCTTTATGATTACACAAAAAAATGAATGATGAAAAAAAAAATCTTACATTAATTATGATCTTAATGTCATCTTAACATTTTTTAATCTTAATAATATACTAAAGAAGCTTGTACAAATGAAAATTTCTAACACGAGTCATAAACACATGCAACCGCATCAACACAAATTGACTATTAAAATATTAATTTGAATCTTAATAATGTACAAAAAAAGCCCAAACAAATGACAATTTCAAACTAGTGTCACAACGAGGTTAAGTCACATCAATATAAATATATTATTAAAATATCAATACTTCTTATTTTTAACCGATTTGGTAAATAAAACATATCTTGATCCATATAATATACAATAGAAACTCACATAAATAGTTATTTTAAACAACTGCCCCAACCACATGAAGCCACATCAACACAAATATAATTATTTAAATGTAAAAAATTCTTATTTTTAGTCAATTATGACTAACCTATTAAAAGATATCAGAGTTGCAATGTATTTGCAATTTTTCCACATTGATGCATGAGTGAAAGATAGAAGAATATAAAGTAAAATAAAAGAAAATAAGAAAATGTGAAAATAAGATAATTGATTAATGGTTTGGTATAAGAGAATATGGCAAGAAAGAAAAAAAAATATATTTATGGAATAAATAAATATACTTAGATATAATAAATTTATAAAACGATATATTTGAGTACATTCTTTTTATATGTCAAAAAGTGTTTTTTATTAAAAAATTAAATAAATAATTAAAAAATCATAATCTTAATAGTACGAACAAACAAACTCACATTATCTTTATCTTTGTCTTAGTATTAATATTATCACAATCTTAATCGTCATTTTATCTTAATATTAATCTCTATATATTAAAGTTAAGCTTAAATTTAGTCATATCTTAATCTTAATTGTTGTCTTAATTTTATCTTAATCTCAATCTGAATATTTTCTGTCTTTATTTTACCTTTATCTTTTTATATTATCTTATCTTAATAATGTACAATAAAAGCGCATGTAAATGACTATTTTAAACAAGTGTAAAAACTGGATGAAGTCAAATCAACACATATGTATTATTAAAATAATAATACTTTTATTTACAACTAATTCTGGGAGTTGCTTAAAAAAACAATTTGGAGATTAAAATATATCACACCTTTTCTTATTAAAACACATCATATTTGCAACTTATTAGCTTTTTTTTCCACAATTAGAGTTTTATATTGTTTGGTTTATAAAAGAAAGCTAGATGAAATAAAACAGAAAGAAAGAAATTAAATCAAAATGTTTAATTTGATAAATTTTACAAAGAAACCACTCAGTGAAATTAAGGATTTAAATGAGATGCATAATTAATGTTAAATTGTTTTACACTGACAGTCAATAAAATATTAGATCAAATTGAATTGTATGATGTGGCATATTGAATTAATACTATATAGTATGATGTGACATATTGAATGGTTATGATTGGATAATAGTGTAAAGTTTTTTACGTTGTTAATGCACATTATATAAACTCATTAATTTAATAGAATCGACAATAAATTAAATTCAAAGAAATTTCGCTTGAATATAATATTTCGAAAGATTAACTACAATAAAATTTAACTTTCCATTCTAAAAAATTTCATTTAACAACAAACAACATAAAAGTGAATATCTTAACTTATAATTAAAAATTAACAATATAATTTCGTCTCTTTAAAATTACTCTCTCAACTTAAAAATTAAATTAATATAAGGCTCATTTAGAAGTACTTTTTAAAACGATTGATTGCAGTAAAAATTAACTATACATTATATTTTACCAAAAAATATATACTTAACAACTAATAAAATAAAAATTATTATCTTAACTTGTATTAAAAAAAATAAGGTATGTGTACTTTATTGAGAGTGTCTAATTTATTAGGGTTTAATATGTATACATTGGCAGTGTAAACAATTTTACACTGACAGGTAACTAGAGTTATTCATTGTAGAGTTATTTTATGATGGAAGTTACAATCATGTGGTGAGATGATAAAATTTATTGTTCTTATTAAAATTACTTTCCATCGACAGAGTGCAGTCCTTTTTCATAATTTATTATTATTGTCAGTTATGAGATTGAACTATCATATACATGAAAAATTGTCACTTATAAAAATTTCAATATAATTATCACACACGAGACAAGTTGCTGCTAACGAGATTGAACTATCATACACAAGTTATCACAGTTAAAAACTTCAAAATAACTATCATACACGTGATAAGTTGTCGCTTATCCAATTGAAGGTTCGTACACGAGACACGTTATCATTTATAAAAATTTGTAAAACACTATCATGCACAGGACAGGTTGAACTATAATTAGGAAGAACTATCATACACGAGACAAGTTGTCGCTGATAGGAATTTTAAAAAAATTAGCATACACATGATAAATGACTGCTTTTGAGATTGAACTATAACACAAGACACATATTCTCACTGATAAAAATTCAAAATCACTATCATACATGGGACAAGTTTGTCACCGATGAGATTGTACATTTAAACAAATTTTGTCTCTGCAATTTTGCTACTCATATTTAGAAGTATACACACATTTACACT
>JBBPBP010009780.1:26926424-26959429 GCA_037974735.1 Cicer chorassanicum | reverse complement strand
GACATTGTAAATTTTTTTACACCGACAATGTATGAAAATTAAACCCATTTATTATTTGTTTTGGATTAATTAATTAGGATGGAAAGGAGTTGTGTACATCGACACCAAGATACGGAACGGGAAAGGAAGCAGGAAATGAGGAAGGTTACGCGGTTGGAATGTCAGTATGTTATCCAAAACCAGGTTCAATAAAGATTAATGATGGTGAAATTGTGACTGTAGAATCCAGATATAAGAATGAATTTCTCACTGGAGCTATGGGGCACATGTACATCTATTTGGCTGATCGACTACCAGACACACCATAGACATCAAACTCTTTTGATTTGTAATTTTTTAATGTAAAGTTTCTTTTTGACATATGAAGAGTACAACTTGTGTATGTATTTTACCATTTTTTCATTAATTACCTTTTTGAGACCCTCTCCACACTTCACAATATCAAGTCACTCTTTTATTCCGGAGACAATAAAACTACAAAAATATTTATCAATATTTAAATGAGATTATACGAGTCTCTTGAGTTTAAATTTGAGTCAAGAGATTGAGAAGAAAAAGTTTTAATGTCCATGTAGTTAAACTCAACTTGATAGATTAGTTGGTCTTTATGATTACACAAAAAAATGAATGATGAAAAAAAAAATCTTACATTAATTATGATCTTAATGTCATCTTAACATTTTTAAATCTTAATAATATACTAAAGAAGCTTGTAGAAATGAAAATTTCTAACACGAGTCATAAACACATGCAACCGCATCAACAAAAATTGACTATTAAAATATTAATTTGAATCTTAATAATGTACAAAAAAAGCCCAAACAAATGACAATTTCAAACTAGTGTCACAACGAGGTTAAGTCACATCAATATAAATATATTATTAAAATATCAATACTTCTTATTTTTAACCGATTTGGTAAATAAAACATATCTTGATCCTTATAATATACAATAGAAACTCACATAAATAGTTATTTTAAACAACTGCCCCAACCACATGAAGCCACATCAACACAAATATAATTATTTAAATGTAAAAAATTCTTATTTTTAGTCAATTATGACTAACCTATTAAAAGATATCAGAGTTGCAATGTATTTGCAATTTTTCCACATTGATGCATGAGTGAAAGATAGAAGAATATAAAGTAAAATAAAAGAAAATAAGAAAATGTGAAAATAAGATAATTGATTAATGGTTTGGTATAAGAGAATATGGCAAGAAAGAAAAAAAAATATATTTATGGAATAAATAAATATACTTAGATATAATAAATTTATAAAACGATATATTTGAGTACATTCTTTTTATATGTCAAAAAGTGTTTTTTTATTAAAAAATTAAATAAATAATTAAAAAATCATAATCTTAATAGTACGAACAAACAAACTCACATTATCTTTATCTTTGTCTTAGTATTAATATTATCACAATCTTAATCGTCATTTTATCTTAATATTAATCTCTATATATTAAAGTTAAGCTTAAATTTAGTCATATCTTAATCTTAATTGTTGTCTTAATTTTATCTTAATCTCAATGTGAATATTTTCTTTGTCTTTATTTTACCTTTATCTTTTTATATTATCTTATCTTAATAATGTACAATAAAAGCCCATGTAAATGACTATTTTAAACAAGTGTCACAACTGGATGAAGTCAAATCAACACATATGTATTATTAAATTAATAATACTTTTATTTATAACTAATTCTGGGAGTTGCTTAAAAAAACAATTTGGAGATTAAAATATATCACACCTTTTCTTATTAAAACACATCATATTTGCAACTTATTAGCTTTTTTTCCACAATTAGAGTTTTATATTGTTTGGTTTATAAAAGAAAGCTAGATGAAATAAAACAGAAAGAAAGAAATTAAATCAAAATGGTTAATGTGATAAATTTACCAAAGAAACTACTCAGTGAAATTAAGGATTTAAATGAGATGCATAATTAATGTTAAATTGTTTTACATTGACAGTCAATAAAATATTAGATCAAATTGAATGGTATGATGTGGCATATTGAATTAATACTATATAGTATGATGTGACATATTGAATGGTTAATATTGGATAATAGTGTAAAGTTTTTTACGGTGTTAATGCACATTATATAAACTCATTAATTTAATAGAATCGACAATAAATTAAATTCAAAGAAATTTCGCTTGAATATAATATTTCGAAAGATTAACTACAATAAAATTTAACTTTCCATTCTAAAAAACTTCCATTTAACAACAAACAACATAAAAGTGAATATCTTAACTTATAATTAAAAATTAACAATATAATTTCGTCTCTTTAAAATTACTCTCTCAACTTAAAAATCAAATTAATATAAGGCTCATTTAGAAGTACTTTTTAAAACGATTGATCGCAGTAAAAATTAACTATACATTATATTTTACCAAAAAATATATATTTAACAACTAATAAAATAAAAATTATTATCTTAACTTGTATTAAAAAAAATAAGAAATGTGTACTTTATTGAGAGTGTCTAATTTATTAGGGTTTAATATGTATACATTGGCAGTGTAAACAATTTTACACTGACAGGTAACTAGAGTTATTCATTGTAGAGTTATTTTATGATGGAAGTTACAATCATGTGGTGAGATGATAAAATTTATTGTTCTTATTAAAATTACTTTCCATCGACAGAGTGCAGTCCTTTTTCATAATTTATTATTATTGTCAGTTATGAGATTGAACTATCATATACATGAAAAATTGTCACTTATAAAAATTTCAATATAATTATCACACACGAGACAAGTTGCTGCTAACGAGATTGAACTATCATACACAAGTTATCACATTTAAAAACTTCAAAATAACTATCATACACGTGATAAGTTGTCACTTATCCAATTGAAGGTTCGTACACGAGACACGTTATCATTTATAAAAATTTGTAAAACACTATCATACACAGGACAGGTTGAACTATAATTAGGAAGAACTATCATACACGAGACAAGTTGTCGCTGATAGGAATTTTAAAAAAATTAGCATACACATGATAAATGACTGCTTTTGAGATTGAACTATAACACACGACACATATTCTCACTGATAAAAAGTCAAAATCACTATCATACATGGGACAAGTTTGTCACCGATGAGATTGTACATTTAAATAAATTTTGTCTATGCAATTTTGCTACTCATTTTTAGAAGTATAGACACATTTACACTCTAACATGTGCATAATAAATTAAGGCTATTCATATTTAGAACAAACATTTCAAGAATCATATAGCACTTTATTAAGGGCATACTATTAACTTTGCCGAACTATCAAATTAACAAAATTGAAATTCTATTAAATTTTAATTGTAATGAAAAAGATAAAACTACGAAGTATTATGTGATCGACAATGGAGCATCCATATTTCATACATCACTTAACATGTAAATGTGGGAACTAACATTGATTTCAATTTGTATTATTCACAATTTCGTTTGACCAAATAAAAAAAACCTATAACTAATTAAACGGGGAAAATGAGATTTTTTTTTTTGTAAAATTGTTTGTTGAGATTTAACTAACACCAACTAATCTTCGTAAGGAAAAAAAAAATCAACTTGCTATAGCGATAAATAGCTAGCTGTTGAGACTTTTTAAATGGCTTAAATTGTTAGATACCTCAAAAAATTCTTAACAAAATTTGTTTACGTTGAAGTTGCATACTTGTAAATATAAAAACACCTTAGACATTCAAACGACATATGCGTCAGACTGACATCAAAGCTTTGCCAACCATATCATTGTATGTCCTTATACAATTTTACTATAAAAGTAGGAAGCATTCAAGACCTCTTCATATTCACAAAGTTATATTCAACTAATTTTTTTATTTCAAAAATTTATTAGAAGTCCGATAAGAAGCAAATTTCATCATGGTTTCTCATGTGGTAAACCCTTCCTTCAAATTAACTTCCCTACTATTTTTCAAGCATATATTATAATATGTATATATAAATTTTCACAAACTAATAACATTATTACAAACATTATTCATAACTTATTATGTAATAATAATCATTATTCATGTGCAGGTAAACATGAGATTTATCTCCAATGCATTTATTTTCTCATTATCAATACTTGTGATGTTATCAAGCACAATTTACTCACAACAAAAGGAGTATGAAAATCATATAAAGTCAGCAACATTTGTGTCAGAAAAGTTTGAAATTGGACCCGGAAACGTTGTTTCGAAAGCATTGATGGAAATTGAGTTTCCAAAGGGTCATATTGGTGTAAAGAGCTTTGACATTGATCTAATTGATGAAGAAGGAAATTCTATACCATTGTATGAAACATACCTTCATCATTGGTTTGTTATAAATTTTATAAATAAGAATGTGTCACGCGATCATAATGCTCATACCAATCCTTATGCGGATGCCATTTTCAAAAGAAATGATGGAACTTGCAATGGAGGTATTCTCCCACAATATTGGGGTTTGGGAAGCGAATCAAGAGGAACAACTTCAAAGATTCCTGATCCTTTTGCAGTTGAAGTAGGTAACCCTAAAGCTATTCCAGAAGGGTGGGAAGAGAAATGGTTATTTAACATCATGGTCATTGATACACGTGGCACAGAAAATAGGAAAAGTTGCACTGAATGTAGGTGTGACCAATTTAACCTCCCAGAGAATTTTTTTAACGTGACAGTTGACATCAATGGAAAACCATTGAGCCCTGACTATAAAGGAGGAATTTTTTGTTGCCATGATAACTTTCAATGCAAACTGAGAAAGGGGTTTGAAGCCCTAAGAAGAAATCTTGCCCTAAGATACAAAGTAACATGGGTTGATTGGGACCAACAACAAATTCCCGTTAGATTTTATATACTTGATTCCACTGATCGGGTGAAAACAATTGGTTCTCAAATAATACATGACTGCCAGGTAACTAAATAAGTTATTTAAATAAATTCAATATTTTAATTTCACCGACAATTATATTATATTATATGTGTAGCTCATGTGGTTGAGTTTTGATACTTCAAGGAGTTTGAGAATTAGGTTCAAGGTTGAAACTGTGATTACAAATAATAAATTAATTAATGAAGTTAAAAAATATCGTGATAACAATCTGTTATTTTTTTATAAGCATAATAGTATATTAATTATTATTATTATGCATGTTGGGAGCAAGTGATTAACAAATTGTTTTTGATATTTTTACAGTCTGAGTATAGTATTCCAGAAAATAATGGTGATGATCCGTTTCATGTTCAAAAAGCAAACATCCCAATGGATAAAGGTGGTTACCTTATCTACGGCACTGCTCATATGCATTCAGGTGTTGTTAATGCAAGTCTATATGGGCAGGTAGAATTTAATATTTTAATTTGACAGAGAATTGTTAAACATGATTGTGTTTTCTTTAATTAGTTTGTTAAGTTATAATATTTTTCTGGATTATATATATAGTCAAGTTAATATTGTGATAGTGCATGCATAATATATAATATTTATTCATTTAAGATTTAATTCAAATAGAATGTCAGTTTAAAGAGTTTTTGCACTTTCAATCAATCAAAATTGTTAGATTATTAGAAACATTTGACTTTTATAATAACTACTTCTTAAGTCATACACATGACTAGTTGTTATATGCTGACATTGTAAATTTTTTTACACCGACAATGTATGAAAATTAAACCCATTTATTATTTGTTTTGGATTAATTAATTAGGATGGAAAGGAGTTGTGTACATCGACACCAAGATACGGAACGGGAAAGGAAGCAGGAAATGAGGAAGGTTACGCGGTTGGAATGTCAGTATGTTATCCAAAACCAGGTTCAATAAAGATTAATGATGGTGAAATTGTGACTGTAGAATCCAGATATAAGAATGAATTTCTCACTGGAGCTATGGGGCACATGTACATCTATTTGGCTGATCGACTACCAGACACACCATAGACATCAAACTCTTTTGATTTGTAATTTTTTAATGTAAAGTTTCTTTTTGACATATGAAGAGTACAACTTGTGTATGTATTTTACCATTTTTTCATTAATTACCTTTTTGAGACCCTCTCCACACTTCACAATATCAAGTCACTCTTTTATTCCGGAGACAATAAAACTACAAAAATATTTATCAATATTTAAATGAGATTATACGAGTCTCTTGAGTTTAAATTTGAGTCAAGAGATTGAGAAGAAAAAGTTTTAATGTCCATGTAGTTAAACTCAACTTGATAGATTAGTTGGTCTTTATGATTACACAAAAAAATGAATGATGAAAAAAAAAATCTTACATTAATTATGATCTTAATGTCATCTTAACATTTTTAAATCTTAATAATATACTAAAGAAGCTTGTAGAAATGAAAATTTCTAACACGAGTCATAAACACATGCAACCGCATCAACAAAAATTGACTATTAAAATATTAATTTGAATCTTAATAATGTACAAAAAAAGCCCAAACAAATGACAATTTCAAACTAGTGTCACAACGAGGTTAAGTCACATCAATATAAATATATTATTAAAATATCAATACTTCTTATTTTTAACCGATTTGGTAAATAAAACATATCTTGATCCTTATAATATACAATAGAAACTCACATAAATAGTTATTTTAAACAACTGCCCCAACCACATGAAGCCACATCAACACAAATATAATTATTTAAATGTAAAAAATTCTTATTTTTAGTCAATTATGACTAACCTATTAAAAGATATCAGAGTTGCAATGTATTTGCAATTTTTCCACATTGATGCATGAGTGAAAGATAGAAGAATATAAAGTAAAATAAAAGAAAATAAGAAAATGTGAAAATAAGATAATTGATTAATGGTTTGGTATAAGAGAATATGGCAAGAAAGAAAAAAAAATATATTTATGGAATAAATAAATATACTTAGATATAATAAATTTATAAAACGATATATTTGAGTACATTCTTTTTTAAATGTCAAAAAGTGTTTTTTATTAAAAAATCATAATCTTAATAGTACGAACAAACAAACTCACATTATCTTTATCTTTGTCTTAGTATTAATATTATCACAATCTTAATCGTCATTTTATCTTAATATTAATCTCTATATATTAAAGTTAAGCTTAAATTTAGTCATATCTTAATCTTAATTGTTGTCTTAATTTTATCTTAATCTCAATCTGAATATTTTCTGTCTTTATTTTACCTTTATCTTTTTATATTATCTTATCTTAATAATGTACAATAAAAGCGCATGTAAATGACTATTTTAAACAAGTGTAAAAACTGGATGAAGTCAAATCAACACATATGTATTATTAAAATAATAATACTTTTATTTACAACTAATTCTGGGAGTTGCTTAAAAAAACAATTTGGAGATTAAAATATATCACACCTTTTCTTATTAAAACACATCATATTTGCAACTTATTAGCTTTTTTTTCCACAATTAGAGTTTTATATTGTTTGGTTTATAAAAGAAAGCTAGATGAAATAAAACAGAAAGAAAGAAATTAAATCAAAATGTTTAATTTGATAAATTTTACAAAGAAACCACTCAGTGAAATTAAGGATTTAAATGAGATGCATAATTAATGTTAAATTGTTTTACACTGACAGTCAATAAAATATTAGATCAAATTGAATTGTATGATGTGGCATATTGAATTAATACTATATAGTATGATGTGACATATTGAATGGTTAATATTGGATAATAGTGTAAAGTTTTTTACGGTGTTAATGCACATTATATAAACTCATTAATTTAATAGAATCGACAATAAATTAAATTCAAAGAAATTTCGCTTGAATATAATATTTCGAAAGATTAACTACAATAAAATTTAACTTTCCATTCTAAAAAACTTCCATTTAACAACAAACAACATAAAAGTGAATATCTTAACTTATAATTAAAAATTAACAATATAATTTCGTCTCTTTAAAATTACTCTCTCAACTTAAAAATCAAATTAATATAAGGCTCATTTAGAAGTACTTTTTAAAACGATTGATCGCAGTAAAAATTAACTATACATTATATTTTACCAAAAAATATATATTTAACAACTAATAAAATAAAAATTATTATCTTAACTTGTATTAAAAAAAATAAGAAATGTGTACTTTATTGAGAGTGTCTAATTTATTAGGGTTTAATATGTATACATTGGCACTGTAAACAATTTTACACTGACAGGTAACTAGAGTTATTCATTGTAGAGTTATTTTATGATGGAAGTTACAATCATGTGGTGAGATGATAAAATTTATTGTTCTTATTAAAATTACTTTCCATCGACAGAGTGCAGTCCTTTTTCATAATTTATTATTATTGTCAGTTATGAGATTGAACTATCATATACATGAAAAGTTGTCACTTATAAAAATTTCAATATAATTATCACACACGAGACAAGTTGCTGCTAACGAGATTGAACTATCATACACAAGTTATCACAGTTAAAAACTTCAAAATAACTATCATACACGTGATAAGTTGTCGCTTATCCAATTGAAGGTTCGTACACGAGACACGTTATCATTTATAAAAATTTGTAAAACACTATCATGCACAGGACAGGTTGAACTATAATTAGGAAGAACTATCATACACGAGACAAGTTGTCGCTGATAGGAATTTTAAAAAAATTAGCATACACATGATAAATGACTGCTTTTGAGATTGAACTATAACACAAGACACATATTCTCACTGATAAAAATTCAAAATCACTATCATACATGGGACAAGTTTGTCACCGATGAGATTGTACATTTAAACAAATTTTGTCTCTGCAATTTTGCTACTCATATTTAGAAGTATACACACATTTACACTCTAACATGTGCATAATAAATTAAGGCTATTCATATTTAGAACAAACATTTCAAGAATCATATAGCACTTTATTAAGGGCATACTATTAACTTTGCCGAACTATCAAATTAACAAAATTGAAATTCTATTAAATTTTAATTGTAATGAAAAAGATAAAACTACGAAGTATTATGTGATCGACAATGGAGCATCCATATTTCATACATCACTTAACATGTAAATGTGGGAACTAACATTGATTTCAATTTGTATTATTCACACTTTCGTTTGACCAAATAAAAAAAAAACCTATAACTAATTAAACGGGGAAAATGAGATTTTTTTTTTTGTAAAATTGTTTGTTGAGATTTAACTAACACCAACTAATCTTCGTAAGGAAAAAAAAAATCAACTTGCTATAGCGATAAATAGCTAGCTGTTGAGACTTTTTAAATGGCTTAAATTGTTAGATACCTCAATAAATTCTTAACAAAATTTGTTTACGTTGAAATTGCTTACTTGTAAATATAAAAACACCTTAGACATTCAAACGACATATGCGTCAGACTGACATCAAAGCTTTGCCAACCATATCATTGTATGTCCTTATACAATTTTACTATAAAAGTAGGAAGCATTCAAGACCTCTTCATATTCACAAAGTTATATTCAACTAATTTTTTTATTTCAAAAATTTATTAGAAGTCCGATAAGAAGCAAATTTCATCATGGTTTCTCATGTGGTAAACCCTTCCTTCAAATTTACTTCCCTACTATTTTTCAAGCATATATTATAATATGTATATATAAATTTTCACAAACTAATAACATTATTACAAAAATTATTCATAACTTATTATGTAATAATAATCATTATTCATATGCAGGTAAACATGAGATTTATCTCCAATGCATTTATTTTCTCATTATCAATACTTGTGATGTTATCAAGCACAATTTACTCACAACAAAAGGAGTATGAAAATCATATAAAGTCAGCAACATTTGTGTCAGAAAAGTTTGAAATTGGACCCGGAAACGTTGTTTCGAAAGCATTGGTTTGTTATAAATTTTATAAATAAGAATGTGTCACGCGATCATAATGCTCATACCAATCCTTATGCGGATGCCATTTTCAAAAGAAATGATGGAACTTGCAATGGAGGTATTCTCCCACAATATTGGGGTTTGGGAAGCGAATCAAGAGGAACAACTTCAAAGATTCCTGATCCTTTTGCAGTTGAAGTAGGTAACCCTAAAGCTATTCCAGAAGGGTGGGAAGAGAAATGGTTATTTAACATCATGGTCATTGATACACGTGGCACAGAAAATAGGAAAAGTTGCACTGAATGTAGGTGTGACCAATTTAACCTCCCAGAGAATTTTTTTAACGTGACAGTTGACATCAATGGAAAACCATTGAGCCCTGACTATAAAGGAGGAATTTTTTGTTGCCATGATAACTTTCAATGCAAACTGAGAAAGGGGTTTGAAGCCCCAAGAAGAAATCTTGCCCTAAGATACAAAGTAACATGGGTTGATTGGGACCAACAACAAATTCCCGTTAGATTTTATATACTTGATTCCACTGATCGGGTGAAAACAATTGGTTCTCAAATAATACATGACTGCCAGGTAACTAAATAAGTTATTTAAATAAATTCAATTTTTTAATTTCACCGACAATTATATTATATTATATGTGTAGCTCATGTGGTTGAGTTTTGATACTTCAAGGAGTTTGAGAATTAGGTTCAAGGTTGAAACTATGATTACAAATAATAAATTAATTAATGAAGTTAAAAAATATCGTGATAACAATCTGTTATTTTTTTATAAGCATAATAGTATATTAATTATTATTATTATGCATGTTGGGAGCAAGTGATTAACAAATTGTTTTTGATATTTTTACAGTCTGAGTATAGTATTCCAGAAAATAAAGGTGATGATCCGTTTCATGTTCAAAAAGCAAACATCCCAATGGATAAAGGTGGTTACCTTATCTACGGCACTGCTCATATGCATTCAGGTGTTGTTAATGCAAGTCTATATGGGCACGTAGAATTTAATATTTTAATTTGACAGAGAATTGTTAAACATGATTGTGTTTTCTTTAATTAGTTTGTTAAGTTATAATATTTTTCTGGATTCTATATATAGTCAAGTTAATATTGTGATAGTGCATGCATAATATATAATATTTATTCATTTAAGATTTAATTCAAATAGAATGTCAGTTTAAAGAGTTTTTGCACTTTCAATCAATCAAAATTGTTAGATTATTAGAAACATTTGACTTTTATAATAACTACTTCTTAAGTCATACACATGACTAGTTGTTATACGCAGACATTGTAAATTTTTTTACACCGACAATGTATGAAAATTAAACCCATTTATTATTTGTTTTGGATTAATTAATTAGGATGGAAAGGAGTTGTGTACATCGACACCAAGATACGGAACGGGAAAGGAAGCAGGAAATGAGGAAGGTTACGCGGTTGGAATGTCAGTATGTTATCCAAAACCAGGTTCAATAAAGATTAATGATGGTGAAATTGTGACTGTAGAATCCAGATATAAGAATGAATTTCTCACTGGAGCTATGGGGCACATGTACATCTATTTGGCTGATCGACTACCAGACACACCATAGACATCAAACTCTTTTGATTTGTAATTTTTTAATGTAAAGTTTCTTTTTGACATATGAAGAGTACAACTTGTGTATGTATTTTACCATTTTTTCATTAATTACCTTTTTGAGACCCTCTCCACACTTCACAATATCAAGTCACTCTTTTATTCCGGAGACAATAAAACTACAAAAATATTTATCAATATTTAAATGAGATTATACGAGTCTCTTGAGTTTAAATTTGAGTCAAGAGATTGAGAAGAAAGAGTTTTAATGTCCATGTAGTTAAACTCAACTTGATAGATTAGCTGGTCTTTATGATTACACAAAAAAATGAATGATGAAAAAAAAAATCTTACATTAATTATGATCTTAATGTCATCTTAACATTTTTTAATCTTAATAATATACTAAAGAAGCTTGTACAAATGAAAATTTCTAACACGAGTCATAAACACATGCAACCGCATCAACACAAATTGACTATTAAAATATTAATTTGAATCTTAATAATGTACAAAAAAAGCCCAAACAAATGACAATTTCAAACTAGTGTCACAACGAGGTTAAGTCACATCAATATAAATATATTATTAAAATATCAATACTTCTTATTTTTAACCGATTTGGTAAATAAAACATATCTTGATCCATATAATATACAATAGAAACTCACATAAATAGTTATTTTAAACAACTGCCCCAACCACATGAAGCCACATCAACACAAATATAATTATTTAAATGTAAAAAATTCTTATTTTTAGTCAATTATGACTAACCTATTAAAAGATATCAGAGTTGCAATGTATTTGCAATTTTTCCACATTGATGCATGAGTGAAAGATAGAAGAATATAAAGTAAAATAAAAGAAAATAAGAAAATGTGAAAATAAGATAATTGATTAATGGTTTGGTATAAGAGAATATGGCAAGAAAGAAAAAAAAATATATTTATGGAATAAATAAATATACTTAGATATAATAAATTTATAAAACGATATATTTGAGTACATTCTTTTTTAAATGTCAAAAAGTGTTTTTTATTAAAAAATCATAATCTTAATAGTACGAACAAACAAACTCACATTATCTTTATCTTTGTCTTAGTATTAATATTATCACAATCTTAATCGTCATTTTATCTTAATATTAATCTCTATATATTAAAGTTAAGCTTAAATTTAGTCATATCTTAATCTTAATTGTTGTCTTAATTTTATCTTAATCTCAATGTGAATATTTTCTTTGTCTTTATTTTACCTTTATCTTTTTATATTATCTTATCTTAATAATGTACAATAAAAGCGCATGTAAATGACTATTTTAAACAAGTGTCACAACTGGATGAAGTCAAATCAACACATATGTATTATTAAAATAATAATACTTTTATTTATAACTAATTCTGGGAGTTGCTTAAAAAAACAATTTGGAGATTAAAATATATCACACCTTTTCTTATTAAAACACATCATATTTGCAACTTATTAGCTTTTTTTCCACAATTAGAGTTTTATATTGTTTGGTTTATAAAAGAAAGCTAGATGAAATAAAACAGAAAGAAAGAAATCAAATCAAAATGTTTAATTTGATAAATTTTACAAAGAAACCACTCAGTGAAATTAAGGATTTAAATGAGATGCATAATTAATGTTAAATTGTTTTACACTGACAGTCAATAAAATATTAGATCAAATTGAATGGTATGATGTGGCATATTGAATTAATACTATATAGTATGATGTGACATATTGAATGGTTATGATTGGATAATAGTGTAAAGTTTTTTACGGTGTTAATGCACATTATATAAACTAATTAATTTAATAGAATCGACAATAAATTAAATTCAAAGAAATTTCGCTTGAATATAATATTTCGAAAGATTAACTACAATAAAATTTAACTTTCCATTCTAAAAAACTTCCATTTAACAACAAACAACATAAAAGTGAATATCTTAACTTATAATTAAAAATTAACAATATAATTTCGTCTCTTTAAAATTACTCTCTCAACTTAAAAATCAAATTAATATAAGGCTCATTTAGAAGTACTTTTTAAAACGATTGATCGCAGTAAAAATTAACTATACATTATATTTTACCAAAAAATATATATTTAACAACTAATAAAATAAAAATTATTATCTTAACTTGTATTAAAAAAAATAAGAAATGTGTACTTTATTGAGAGTGTCTAATTTATTAGGGTTTAATATGTATACATTGGCAGTGTAAACAATTTTACACTGACAGGTAACTAGAGTTATTCATTGTAGAGTTATTTTATGATGGAAGTTACAATCATGTGGTGAGATGATAAAATTTATTGTTCTTATTAAAATTACTTTCCATCGACAGAGTGCAGTCCTTTTTCATAATTTATTATTATTGTCAGTTATGAGATTGAACTATCATATACATGAAAAATTGTCACTTATAAAAATTTCAATATAATTATCACACACGAGACAAGTTGCTGCTAACGAGATTGAACTATCATACACAAGTTATCACATTTAAAAACTTCAAAATAACTATCATACACGTGATAAGTTGTCACTTATCCAATTGAAGGTTCGTACACGAGACACGTTATCATTTATAAAAATTTGTAAAACACTATCATACACAGGACAGGTTGAACTATAATTAGGAAGAACTATCATACACGAGACAAGTTGTCGCTGATAGGAATTTTAAAAAAATTAGCATACACATGATAAATGACTGCTTTTGAGATTGAACTATAACACACGACACATATTCTCACTGATAAAAAGTCAAAATCACTATCATACATGGGACAAGTTTGTCACCGATGAGATTGTACATTTAAATAAATTTTGTCTATGCAATTTTGCTACTCATTTTTAGAAGTATAGACACATTTACACTCTAACATGTGCATAATAAATTAAGGCTATTCATATTTAGAACAAACATTTCAAGAATCATATAGCACTTTATTAAGGGCATACTATTAACTTTGCCGAACTATCAAATTAACAAAATTGAAATTCTATTAAATTTTAATTGTAATGAAAAAGATAAAACTACGAAGTATTATGTGATCGACAATGGAGCATCCATATTTCATACATCACTTAACATGTAAATGTGGGAACTAACATTGATTTCAATTTGTATTATTCACAATTTCGTTTGACCAAATAAAAAAAACCTATAACTAATTAAACGGGGAAAATGAGATTTTTTTTTTTGTAAAATTGTTTGTTGAGATTTAACTAACACCAACTAATCTTCGTAAGGAAAAAAAAAATCAACTTGCTATAGCGATAAATAGCTAGCTGTTGAGACTTTTTAAATGGCTTAAATTGTTAGATACCTCAAAAAATTCTTAACAAAATTTGTTTACGTTGAAGTTGCATACTTGTAAATATAAAAACACCTTAGACATTCAAACGACATATGCGTCAGACTGACATCAAAGCTTTGCCAACCATATCATTGTATGTCCTTATACAATTTTACTATAAAAGTAGGAAGCATTCAAGACCTCTTCATATTCACAAAGTTATATTCAACTAATTTTTTTATTTCAAAGATTTATTAGAAGTCCGATAAGAAGCAAATTTCATCATGGTTTCTCATGTGGTAAACCCTTCCTTCAAATTAACTTCCCTACTATTTTTCAAGCATATATTATAATATGTATATATAAATTTTCACAAACTAATAACATTATTACAAACATTATTCATAACTTATTATGTAATAATAATCATTATTCATGTGCAGGTAAACATGAGATTTATCTCCAATGCATTTATTTTCTCATTATCAATACTTGTGATGTTATCAAGCACAATTTACTCACAACAAAAGGAGTATGAAAATCATATAAAGTCAGCAACATTTGTGTCAGAAAAGTTTGAAATTGGACCCGGAAACGTTGTTTCGAAAGCATTGATGGAAATTGAGTTTCCAAAGGGTCATATTGGTGTAAAGAGCTTTGACGTTGATCTAATTGATGAAGAAGGAAATTCTATACCATTGTATGAAACATACCTTCATCATTGGTTTGTTATAAATTTTATAAATAAGAATGTGTCACGGGATCATAATGCTCATACCAATCCTTATGCGGATGCCATTTTCAAAAGAAATGATGGAACTTGCAATGGAGGTATTCTCCCACAATATTGGGGTTTGGGAAGCGAATCAAGAGGAACAACTTCAAAGATTCCTGATCCTTTTGCAGTTGAAGTAGGTAACCCTAAAGCTATTCCAGAAGGGTGGGAAGAGAAATGGTTGTTTAACATCATGGTCATTGATACACGTGGCACAGAAAATAGGAAAAGTTGCACTGAATGTAGGTGTGACCAATTTAACCTCCCAGAGAATTTTTTTAACGTGACAGTTGACATCAATGGAAAACCATTGAGCCCTGACTATAAAGGAGGAATTTTTTGTTGCCATGATAACTTTCAATGCAAACTGAGAAAGGGGTTTGAAGCCCCAAGAAGAAATCTTGCCCTAAGATACAAAGTAACATGGGTTGATTGGGACCAACAACAAATTCCCGTTAGATTTTATATACTTGATTCCACTGATCGGGTGAAAACAATTGGTTCTCAAATAATACATGACTGCCAGGTAACTAAATAAGTTATTTAAATAAATTCAATATTTTAATTTCACCGACAATTATATTATATTATATGTGTAGCTCATGTGGTTGAGTTTTGATACTTCAAGGAGTTTGAGAATTAGGTTCAAGGTTGAAACTGTGATTACAAATAATAGATTAATTAATGAAGTTAAAAAATATCGTGATAACAATCTGTTATTTTTTTATAAGCATAATAGTATATTAATTATTATTATTATGCATGTTGGGAGCAAGTGATTAACAAATTGTTTTTGATATTTTTACAGTCTGAGTATAGTATTCCAGAAAATAATGGTGATGATCCGTTTCATGTTCAAAAAGCAAACATCCCAATGGATAAAGGTGGTTACCTTATCTACGGCACTGCTCATATGCATTCAGGTGTTGTTAATGCAAGTCTATATGGGCAGGTAGAATTTAATATTTTAATTTGACAGAGAATTGTTAAACATGATTGTGTTTTCTTTAATTAGTTTGTTAAGTTATAATATTTTTTTGGATTCTATATAAAAACAAGTTAATATTGTGATAGTGCATGCATAATATATAATATTTATTCATTTAATATTTAATTCAAATAGAATGTCAGTTTAAAGTGTTTTTGCACTTTCAATCAATCAAAATTGTTAGATTATTAGAAACATTTGACTTTTATAATAACTACTTCTTAAGTCATACACATGACTAGTTGTTATATGCTGACATTGTAAATTTTTTTACACCGACAATGTATGAAAATTAAACCCATTTATTATTTGTTTTGGATTAATTAATTAGGATGGAAAGGAGTTGTGTACATCGACACCAAGATACGGAACGGGAAAGGAAGCAGGAAATGAGGAAGGTTACGCGGTTGGAATGTCAGTATGTTATCCAAAACCAGGTTCAATAAAGATTAATGATGGTGAAATTGTGACTGTAGAATCCAGATATAAGAATGAATTTCTCACTGGAGCTATGGGGCACATGTACATCTATTTGGCTGATCGACTACCAGACACACCATAGACATCAAACTCTTTTGATTTGTAATTTTTTAATGTAAAGTTTCTTTTTGACATATGAAGAGTACAACTTGTGTATGTATTTTACCATTTTTTCATTAATTACCTTTTTGAGACCCTCTCCACACTTCACAATATCAAGTCACTCTTTTATTCCGGAGACAATAAAACTACAAAAATATTTATCAATATTTAAATGATATTATACGAGTCTCTTGAGTTTAAATTTGAGTCAAGAGATTGAGAAGAAAGAGTTTTAATGTCCATGTAGTTAAACTCAACTTGATAGATTAGCTGGTCTTTATGATTACACAAAAATGAATGATGAAAAAAAAATCTTACATTAATTATGATCTTAATGTCATCTTAACATTTTTTAATCTTAATAATATACTAAAGAAGCTTGTACAAATGAAAATTTCTAACACGAGTCATAAACACATGCAACCGCATCAACACAAATTGACTATTAAAATATTAATTTGAATCTTAATAATGTACAAAAAAAGCCCAAACAAATGACAATTTCAAACTAGTGTCACAACGAGGTTAAGTCACATCAATATAAATATATTATTAAAATATCAATACTTCTTATTTTTAACCGATTTGGTAAATAAAACATATCTTGATCCTTATAATATACAATAGAAACTCACATAAATAGTTATTTTAAACAACTACCCCAACCACATGAAGCCACATCAACACAAATATAATTATTTAAATGTAAAAAATTCTTATTTTTAGTCAATTATGACTAACCTATTAAAAGATATCAGAGTTGCAATGTATTTGCAATTTTTCCACATTGATGCATGAGTGAAAGATAGAAGAATATAAAGTAAAATAAAAGAAAATAAGAAAATGTGAAAATAAGATAATTGATTAATGGTTTGGTATAAGAGAATATGGCAAGAAAGAAAAAAAAATATATTTATGGAATAAATAAATATACTTAGATATAATAAATTTATAAAACGATATATTTGAGTACATTCTTTTTATATGTCAAAAAGTGTTTTTTTATTAAAAAATTAAATAAATAATTAAAAAATCATAATCTTAATAGTACGAACAAACAAACTCACATTATCTTTATCTTTGTCTTAGTATTAATATTATCACAATCTTAATCGTCATTTTATCTTAATATTAATCTCTATATATTAAAGTTAAGCTTAAATTTAGTCATATCTTAATCTTAATTGTTGTCTTAATTTTATCTTAATCTCAATGTGAATATTTTCTTTGTCTTTATTTTACCTTTATCTTTTTATATTATCTTATCTTAATAATGTACAATAAAAGCCCATGTAAATGACTATTTTAAACAAGTGTCACAACTGGATGAAGTCAAATCAACACATATGTATTATTAAATTAATAATACTTTTATTTATAACTAATTCTGGGAGTTGCTTAAAAAAACAATTTGGAGATTAAAATATATCACACCTTTTCTTATTAAAACACATCATATTTGCAACTTATTAGCTTTTTTTCCACAATTAGAGTTTTATATTGTTTGGTTTATAAAAGAAAGCTAGATGAAATAAAACAGAAAGAAAGAAATTAAATCAAAATGTTTAATTTGATAAATTTTACAAAGAAACCACTCAGTGAAATTAAGGATTTAAATGAGATGCATAATTAATGTTAAATTGTTTTACACTGACAGTCAATAAAATATTAGATCAAATTGAATGGTATGATGTGGCATATTGAATTAATACTATATAGTATGATGTGACATATTGAATGGTTATGATTGGATATTAGTGTAAAGTTTTTTACGGTGTTAATGCACATTATATAAACTAATTAATTTAATAGAATCGACAATAAATTAAATTCAAAGAAATTTCGCTTGAATATAATATTTCGAAAGATTAACTACAATAAAATTTAACTTTCCATTCTAAAAAACTTCCATTTAACAACAAACAACATAAAAGTGAATATCTTAACTTATAATTAAAAATTAACAATATAATTTCGTCTCTTTAAAATTACTCTCTCAACTTAAAAATTAAAAAATAAGGTATGTGTACTTTTGTTGAGAGTGTCTAATTTATTAGGGTTTAATATGTATACATTGGCAGTGTAAACAATTTTACACTGACAGGTAACTAGAGTTATTCATTGTAGAGTTATTTTATGATGGAAGTTACAATCATGTGGTGAGATGATAAAATTTATTGTTCTTATTAAAATTACTTTCCATCGACAGAGTGCAGTCCTTTTTCATAATTTATTATTATTGTCAGTTATGAGATTGAACTATCATATACATGAAAAATTGTCACTTATAAAAATTTCAATATAATTATCACACACGAGACAAGTTGCTGCTAACGAGATTGAACTATCATACACAAGTTATCACAGTTAAAAACTTCAAAATAACTATCATACACGTGATAAGTTGTCGCTTATCCAATTGAAGGTTCGTACATGATACACGTTATCATTTATAAAAATTTGTAAAACACTATCATGCACAGGACAGGTTGAACTATAATTAGGAAGAACTATCATACACGAGACAAGTTGTCGCTGATAGGAATTTTAAAAAAATTAGCATACACATGATAAATGACTGCTTTTGAGATTGAACTATAACACAAGACACATATTCTCACTGATAAAAATTCAAAATCACTATCATACATGGGACAAGTTTGTCACCGATGAGATTGTACATTTAAACAAATTTTGTCTCTGCAATTTTGCTACTCATATTTAGAAGTATACACACATTTACACTCTAACATGTGCATAATAAATTAAGGCTATTCATATTTAGAACAAACATTTCAAGAATCATATAGCACTTTATTAAGGGCATACTATTAACTTTGCCGAACTATCAAATTAACAAAATTGAAATTCTATTAAATTTTAATTGTAATGAAAAAGATAAAACTACGAAGTATTATGTGATCGACAATGGAGCATCCATATTTCATACATCACTTAACATGTAAATGTGGGAACTAACATTGATTTCAATTTGTATTATTCACACTTTCGTTTGACCAAATAAAAAAAAACCTATAACTAATTAAACGGGGAAAATGAGATTTTTTTTTTTTGTAAAATTGTTTGTTGAGATTTAACTAACACCAACTAATCTTCGTAAGGAAAAAAAAATCAACTTGCTATAGCGATAAATAGCTAGCTGTTGAGACTTTTTAAATGGCTTAAATTGTTAGATACCTCAATAAATTCTTAACAAAATTTGTTTACGTTGAAATTGCTTACTTGTAAATATAAAAACACCTTAGACATTCAAACGACATATGCGTCAGACTGACATCAAAGCTTTGCCAACCATATCATTGTATGTCCTTATACAATTTTACTATAAAAGTAGGAAGCATTCAAGACCTCTTCATATTCACAAAGTTATATTCAACTAATTTTTTTATTTCAAAAATTTATTAGAAGTCCGATAAGAAGCAAATTTCATCATGGTTTCTCATGTGGTAAACCCTTCCTTCAAATTAACTTCCCTACTATTTTTCAAGCATATATTATAATATGTATATATAAATTTTCACAAACTAATAACATTATTACAAACATTATTCATAACTTATTATGTAATAATAATCATTATTCATGTGCAGGTAAACATGAGATTTATCTCCAATGCATTTATTTTCTCATTATCAATACTTGTGATGTTATCAAGCACAATTTACTCACAACAAAAGGAGTATGAAAATCATATAAAGTCAGCAACATTTGTGTCAGAAAAGTTTGAAATTGGACCCGGAAACGTTGTTTCGAAAGCATTGATGGAAATTGAGTTTCCAAAGGGTCATATTGGTGTAAAGAGCTTTGACGTTGATCTAATTGATGAAGAAGGAAATTCTATACCATTGTATGAAACATACCTTCATCATTGGTTTGTTATAAATTTTATAAATAAGAATGTGTCACGGGATCATAATGCTCATACCAATCCTTATGCGGATGCCATTTTCAAAAGAAATGATGGAACTTGCAATGGAGGTATTCTCCCACAATATTGGGGTTTGGGAAGCGAATCAAGAGGAACAACTTCAAAGATTCCTGATCCTTTTGCAGTTGAAGTAGGTAACCCTAAAGCTATTCCAGAAGGGTGGGAAGAGAAATGGTTGTTTAACATCATGGTCATTGATACACGTGGCACAGAAAATAGGAAAAGTTGCACTGAATGTAGGTGTGACCAATTTAACCTCCCAGAGAATTTTTTTAACGTGACAGTTGACATCAATGGAAAACCATTGAGCCCTGACTATAAAGGAGGAATTTTTTGTTGCCATGATAACTTTCAATGCAAACTGAGAAAGGGGTTTGAAGCCCCAAGAAGAAATCTTGCCCTAAGATACAAAGTAACATGGGTTGATTGGGACCAACAACAAATTCCCGTTAGATTTTATATACTTGATTCCACTGATCGGGTGAAAACAATTGGTTCTCAAATAATACATGACTGCCAGGTAACTAAATAAGTTATTTAAATAAATTCAATTTTTTAATTTCACCGACAATTATATTATATTATATGTGTAGCTCATGTGGTTGAGTTTTGATACTTCAAGGAGTTTGAGAATTAGGTTCAAGGTTGAAACTATGATTACAAATAATAAATTAATTAATGAAGTTAAAAAATATCGTGATAACAATCTGTTATTTTTTTATAAGCATAATAGTATATTAATTATTATTATTATGCATGTTGGGAGCAAGTGATTAACAAATTGTTTTTGATATTTTTACAGTCTGAGTATAGTATTCCAGAAAATAATGGTGATGATCCGTTTCATGTTCAAAAAGCAAACATCCCAATGGATAAAGGTGGTTACCTTATCTACGGCACTGCTCATATGCATTCAGGTGTTGTTAATGCAAGTCTATATGGGCAGGTAGAATTTAATATTTTAATTTGACAGAGAATTGCTAAACATGATTGTGTTTTCTTTAATTAGTTTGTTAAGTTATAATATTTTTCTGGATTCTATATATAGTCAAGTTAATATTGTGATAGTGCATGCATAATATATAATATTTATTCATTTAAGATTTAATTCAAATAGAATGTCAGTTTAAAGAGTTTTTGCACTTTCAATCAATCAAAATTGTTAGATTATTAGAAACATTTGACTTTTATAATAACTACTTCTTAAGTCATACACATGACTAGTTGTTATATGCTGACATTGTAAATTTTTTTACACCGACAATGTATGAAAATTAAACCCATTTATTATTTGTTTTGGATTAATTAATTAGGATGGAAAGGAGTTGTGTACATCGACACCAAGATACGGAACGGGAAAGGAAGCAGGAAATGAGGAAGGTTACGCGGTTGGAATGTCAGTATGTTATCCAAAACCAGGTTCAATAAAGATTAATGATGGTGAAATTGTGACTGTAGAATCCAGATATAAGAATGAATTTCTCACTGGAGCTATGGGGCACATGTACATCTATTTGGCTGATCGACTACCAGACACACCATAGACATCAAACTCTTTTGATTTGTAATTTTTTAATGTAAAGTTTCTTTTTGACATATGAAGAGTACAACTTGTGTATGTATTTTACAATTTTTTCATTAATTACCTTTTTGAGACCCTCTCCACACTTCACAATATCAAGTCACTCTTTTATTCCGGAGACAATAAAACTACAAAAATATTTATCAATATTTAAATGAGATTATACGAGTCTCTTGAGTTTAAATTTGAGTCAAGAGATTGAGAAGAAAGAGTTTTAATGTCCATGTAGTTAAACTCAACTTGATAGATTAGCTAGTCTTTATGATTACACACAAAAATGAATGATGAAAAAAAAATCTTACATTAAATATGATCTTAATGTCATCTTAACATTTTTTTAATCTTAATAATATACTAAAGAAGCTTGTACAAATGAAAATTTATAACACGAGTCATAAACACATGCAACCGCATCAACACAAATTGACTATTAAAATATTAATTTGAATCTTAATAATGTACAAAAAAAGCCCAAACAAATGACAATTTCAAACTAGTGTCACAACGAGGTTAAGTCACATCAATATAAATATATTATTAAAATATCAATACTTCTTATTTTTAACCGATTTGGTAAATAAAACATATCTTGATCCTTATAATATACAATAGAAACTCACATAAATAGTTATTTTAAACAACTGCCCCAACCACATGAAGCCACATCAACACAAATATAATTATTTAAATGTAAAAAATTCTTATTTTTAGTCAATTATGACTAACCTATTAAAAGATATCAGAGTTGCAATGTATTTGCAATTTTTCCACATTGATGCATGAGTGAAAGATAGAAGAATATAAAGTAAAATAAAAGAAAATAAGAAAATGTGAAAATAAGATAATTGATTAATGGTTTGGTATAAGAGAATATGGCAAGAAAGAAAAAAAAATATATTTATGGAATAAATAAATATACTTAGATATAATAAATTTATAAAACGATATATTTGAGTACATTCTTTTTTAAATGTCAAAAAGTGTTTTTTATTAAAAAATCATAATCTTAATAGTACGAACAAACAAACTCACATTATCTTTATCTTTGTCTTAGTATTAATATTATCACAATCTTAATCGTCATTTTATCTTAATATTAATCTCTATATATTAAAGTTAATCTTAAATTTAGTCATATCTTAATCTTAATTGTTGTCTTAATTTTATCTTAATCTCAATCTGAATATTTTCTTTGTCTTTATTTTACCTTTATCTTTTTATATTATCTTATCTTAATAATGTCCAATAAAAGCGCATGTAAATGACTATTTCAAACAAGTGTAAAGACTGGATGAAGTCAAATCAACACATATGTATTATTAAAATAATAATACTTTTATTTACAACTAATTCTGGGAGTTGCATAAAAAAACAATTTGGAGATTAAAATATATCACACCTTTTCTTATTAAAACACATCATATTTGCAACTTATTAGCTTTTTTTCCACAATTAGAGTTTTATATTGTTTGGTTTATAAAAGAAAGCTAGATGAAATAAAAGAGAAAGAAAGAAATTAAATCAAAATGTTTAATTTGATAAATTTTACAAAGAAACACTCAGTGAAATTAAGGATTTAAATGAGATGCATAATTAATGTTAAATTGTTTTACACTGACAGTCAATAAAATATTAGATCAAATTCAATTGTATGATGTGGCATATTGAATTAATACTATATAGTATGATGTGACATATTGAATGGTTATGATTGGATAATAGTGTAAAGTTTTTTACGGTGTTAATGCACATTATATAAACTCATTAATTTAATAGAATCGACAATAAATTAAATTCAAAGAAATTTCGCTTGAATATAATATTTCGAAAGATTAACTACAATAAAATTTAACTTTCCATTCTAAAAAATTTCATTTAACAACAAACAACATAAAAGTGAATATCTTAACTTATAATTAAAAATTAACAATATAATTTCGTCTCTTTAAAATTACTCTCTCAACTTAAAAATTAAATTAATATAAGGCTCATTTAGAAGTACTTTTTAAAACGATTGATTGCAGTAAAAATTAACTATACATTATATTTTACCAAAAAATATATACTTAACAACTAATAAAATAAAAATTATTATCTTAACTTGTATTAAAAAAAATAAGGTATGTGTACTTTATTCAGAGTGTCTAATTTATTAGGGTTTAATATGTATACATTGGCAGTGTAAACAATTTTACACTGACAGGTAACTAGAGTTATTCATTGTAGAGTTATTTTATGATGGAAGTTACAATCATGTGGTGAGATGATAAAATTTATTGTTCTTATTAAAATTACTTTCCATCGACAGAGTGCATTCCTTTTCATAATTTATTATTATTGTCAGTTATGAGATTGAACTATCATATACATGAAAAATTGTCACTTATAAAAATTTCAATATAATTATCACACACGAGACAAGTTGCTGCTAACGAGATTGAACTATCATACACAAGTTATCACAGTTAAAAACTTCAAAATAACTATCATACACGTGATTAGTTGTCGCTTATCCAATTGAAGGTTCGTACACGAGACACGTTATCATTTATAAAAATTTGTAAAACACTATCATGCACCGGACAGGTTGAACTATAATTAGGAAGAACTATCATACACGAGACAAGTTGTCGCTGATAAGAATTTTAAAAAAATTAGCATACACATGATAAATGACTGCTTTTGAGATTGAACTATAACACAAGACACATATTCTCACTGATAAAAATTCAAAATCACTATCATACATGGGACAAGTTTGTCACCGATGAGATTGTACATTTAAACAAATTTTGTCTCTGCAATTTTGCTACTCATATTTAGAAGTATACACACATTTACACTCTAACATGTGCATAATAAATTAAGGCTATTCATATTTAGAACAAACATTTCAAGAATCATATAGCACTTTATTAAGGGCATACTATTAACTTTGCCGAACTATCAAATTAACAAAATTGAAATTCTATTAAATTTTAATTGTAATGAAAAAGATAAAACTACGAAGTATTATGTGATCGACAATGGAGCATCCATATTTCATACATCACTTAACATGTAAATGTGGGAACTAACATTGATTTCAATTTGTATTATTCACACTTTCGTTTGACCAAATAAAAAAAAACCTATAACTAATTAAACGGGGAAAATGAGATTTTTTTTTTTTGTAAAATTGTTTGTTGAGATTTAACTAACACCAACTAATCTTCGTAAGGAAAAAAAAATCAACTTGCTATAGCGATAAATAGCTAGCTGTTGAGACTTTTTAAATGGCTTAAATTGTTAGATACCTCAATAAATTCTTAACAAAATTTGTTTACGTTGAAATTGCTTACTTGTAAATATAAAAACACCTTAGACATTCAAACGACATATGCGTCAGACTGACATCAAAGCTTTGCCAACCATATCATTGTATGTCCTTATACAATTTTACTATAAAAGTAGGAAGCATTCAAGACCTCTTCATATTCACAAAGTTATATTCAACTAATTTTTTTATTTCAAAAATTTATTAGAAGTCCGATAAGAAGCAAATTTCATCATGGTTTCTCATGTGGTAAACCCTTCCTTCAAATTAACTTCCCTACTATTTTTCAAGCATATATTATAATATGTATATATAAATTTTCACAAACTAATAACATTATTACAAACATTATTCATAACTTATTATGTAATAATAATCATTATTCATGTGCAGGTAAACATGAGATTTATCTCCAATGCATTTATTTTCTCATTATCAATACTTGTGATGTTATCAAGCACAATTTACTCACAACAAAAGGAGTATGAAAATCATATAAAGTCAGCAACATTTGTGTCAGAAAAGTTTGAAATTGGACCCGGAAACGTTGTTTCGAAAGCATTGATGGAAATTGAGTTTCCAAAGGGTCATATTGGTGTAAAGAGCTTTGACGTTGATCTAATTGATGAAGAAGGAAATTCTATACCATTGTATGAAACATACCTTCATCATTGGTTTGTTATAAATTTTATAAATAAGAATGTGTCACGGGATCATAATGCTCATACCAATCCTTATGCGGATGCCATTTTCAAAAGAAATGATGGAACTTGCAATGGAGGTATTCTCCCACAATATTGGGGTTTGGGAAGCGAATCAAGAGGAACAACTTCAAAGATTCCTGATCCTTTTGCAGTTGAAGTAGGTAACCCTAAAGCTATTCCAGAAGGGTGGGAAGAGAAATGGTTGTTTAACATCATGGTCATTGATACACGTGGCACAGAAAATAGGAAAAGTTGCACTGAATGTAGGTGTGACCAATTTAACCTCCCAGAGAATTTTTTTAACGTGACAGTTGACATCAATGGAAAACCATTGAGCTCTGACTATAAAGGAGGAATTTTTTGTTGCCATGATAACTTTCAATGCAAACTGAGAAAGGGGTTTGAAGCCCCAAGAAGAAATCTTGCCCTAAGATACAAAGTAACATGGGTTGATTGGGACCAACAACAAATTCCCGTTAGATTTTATATACTTGATTCCACTGATCGGGTGAAAACAATTGGTTCTCAAATAATACATGACTGCCAGGTAACTAAATAAGTTATTTAAATAAATTCAATTTTTTAATTTCACCGACAATTATATTATATTATATGTGTAGCTCATGTGGTTGAGTTTTGATACTTCAAGGAGTTTGAGAATTAGGTTCAAGGTTGAAACTATGATTACAAATAATAAATTAATTAATGAAGTTAAAAAATATCGTGATAACAATCTGTTATTTTTTTTATAAGCATAATAGTATATTAATTATTATTATTATGCATGTTGGGAGCAAGTGATTAACAAATTGTTTTTGATATTTTTACAGTCTGAGTATAGTATTCCAGAAAATAATGGTGATGATCCGTTTCATGTTCAAAAAGCAAACATCCCAATGGATAAAGGTGGTTACCTTATCTACGGCACTGCTCATATGCATTCAGGTGTTGTTAATGCAAGTCTATATGGGCAGGTAGAATTTAATATTTTAATTTGACAGAGAATTGTTAAACATGATTGTGTTTTCTTTAATTAGTTTGTTAAGTTATAATATTTTTCTGGATTATATATATAGTCAAGTTAATATTGTGATAGTGCATGCATAATATATAATATTTATTCATTTAAGATTTAATTCAAATAGAATGTCAGTTTAAAGAGTTTTTGCACTTTCAATCAATCAAAATTGTTAGATTATTAGAAACATTTGACTTTTATAATAACTACTTCTTAAGTCATACACATGACTAGTTGTTATATGCTGACATTGTAAATTTTTTTACACCGACAATGTATGAAAATTAAACCCATTTATTATTTGTTTTGGATTAATTAATTAGGATGGAAAGGAGTTGTGTACATCGACACCAAGATACGGAACGGGAAAGGAAGCAGGAAATGAGGAAGGTTACGCGGTTGGAATGTCAGTATGTTATCCAAAACCAGGTTCAATAAAGATTAATGATGGTGAAATTGTGACTGTAGAATCCAGATATAAGAATGAATTTCTCACTGGAGCTATGGGGCACATGTACATCTATTTGGCTGATCGACTACCAGACACACCATAGACATCAAACTCTTTTGATTTGTAATTTTTTAATGTAAAGTTTCTTTTTGACATATGAAGAGTACAACTTGTGTATGTATTTTACAATTTTTTCATTAATTACCTTTTTGAGACCCTCTCCACACTTCACAATATCAAGTCACTCTTTTATTCCGGAGACAATAAAACTACAAAAATATTTATCAATATTTAAATGAGATTATACGAGTCTCTTGAGTTTAAATTTGAGTCAAGAGATTGAGAAGAAAGAGTTTTAATGTCCATGTAGTTAAACTCAACTTGATAGATTAGCTAGTCTTTATGATTACACACAAAAATGAATGATGAAAAAAAAATCTTACATTAAATATGATCTTAATGTCATCTTAACATTTTTTTAATCTTAATAATATACTAAAGAAGCTTGTACAAATGAAAATTTATAACACGAGTCATAAACACATGCAACCGCATCAACACAAATTGACTATTAAAATATTAATTTGAATCTTAATAATGTACAAAAAAAGCCCAAACAAATGACAATTTCAAACTAGTGTCACAACGAGGTTAAGTCACATCAATATAAATATATTATTAAAATATCAATACTTCTTATTTTTAACCGATTTGGTAAATAAAACATATCTTGATCCTTATAATATACAATAGAAACTCACATAAATAGTTATTTTAAACAACTGCCCCAACCACATGAAGCCACATCAACACAAATATAATTATTTAAATGTAAAAAATTCTTATTTTTAGTCAATTATGACTAACCTATTAAAAGATATCAGAGTTGCAATGTATTTGCAATTTTTCCACATTGATGCATGAGTGAAAGATAGAAGAATATAAAGTAAAATAAAAGAAAATAAGAAAATGTGAAAATAAGATAATTGATTAATGGTTTGGTATAAGAGAATATGGCAAGAAAGAAAAAAAAATATATTTATGGAATAAATAAATATACTTAGATATAATAAATTTATAAAACGATATATTTGAGTACATTCTTTTTATATGTCAAAAAGTGTTTTTTATTAAAAAATTAAATAAATAATTAAAAAATCATAATCTTAATAGTACGAACAAACAAACTCACATTATCTTTATCTTTGTCTTAGTATTAATATTATCACAATCTTAATCGTCATTTTATCTTAATATTAATCTCTATATATTAAAGTTAAGCTTAAATTTAGTCATATCTTAATCTTAATTGTTGTCTTAATTTTATCTTAATCTCAATCTGAATATTTTCTGTCTTTATTTTACCTTTATCTTTTTATATTATCTTATCTTAATAATGTACAATAAAAGCGCATGTAAATGACTATTTTAAACAAGTGTAAAAACTGGATGAAGTCAAATCAACACATATGTATTATTAAAATAATAATACTTTTATTTACAACTAATTCTGGGAGTTGCTTAAAAAAACAATTTGGAGATTAAAATATATCACACCTTTTCTTATTAAAACACATCATATTTGCAACTTATTAGCTTTTTTTTCCACAATTAGAGTTTTATATTGTTTGGTTTATAAAAGAAAGCTAGATGAAATAAAACAGAAAGAAAGAAATTAAATCAAAATGTTTAATTTGATAAATTTTACAAAGAAACCACTCAGTGAAATTAAGGATTTAAATGAGATGCATAATTAATGTTAAATTGTTTTACACTGACAGTCAATAAAATATTAGATCAAATTGAATTGTATGATGTGGCATATTGAATTAATACTATATAGTATGATGTGACATATTGAATGGTTATGATTGGATAATAGTGTAAAGTTTTTTACGTTGTTAATGCACATTATATAAACTCATTAATTTAATAGAATCGACAATAAATTAAATTCAAAGAAATTTCGCTTGAATATAATATTTCGAAAGATTAACTACAATAAAATTTAACTTTCCATTCTAAAAAATTTCATTTAACAACAAACAACATAAAAGTGAATATCTTAACTTATAATTAAAAATTAACAATATAATTTCGTCTCTTTAAAATTACTCTCTCAACTTAAAAATTAAATTAATATAAGGCTCATTTAGAAGTACTTTTTAAAACGATTGATTGCAGTAAAAATTAACTATACATTATATTTTACCAAAAAATATATACTTAACAACTAATAAAATAAAAATTATTATCTTAACTTGTATTAAAAAAAATAAGGTATGTGTACTTTATTGAGAGTGTCTAATTTATTAGGGTTTAATATGTATACATTGGCAGTGTAAACAATTTTACACTGACAGGTAACTAGAGTTATTCATTGTAGAGTTATTTTATGATGGAAGTTACAATCATGTGGTGAGATGATAAAATTTATTGTTCTTATTAAAATTACTTTCCATCGACAGAGTGCAGTCCTTTTTCATAATTTATTATTATTGTCAGTTATGAGATTGAACTATCATATACATGAAAAATTGTCACTTATAAAAATTTCAATATAATTATCACACACGAGACAAGTTGCTGCTAACGAGATTGAACTATCATACACAAGTTATCACAGTTAAAAACTTCAAAATAACTATCATACACGTGATTAGTTGTCGCTTATCCAATTGAAGGTTCGTACACGAGACACGTTATCATTTATAAAAATTTGTAAAACACTATCATGCACCGGACAGGTTGAACTATAATTAGGAAGAACTATCATACACGAGACAAGTTGTCGCTGATAAGAATTTTAAAAAAATTAGCATACACATGATAAATGACTGCTTTTGAGATTGAACTATAACACAAGACACATATTCTCACTGATAAAAATTCAAAATCACTATCATACATGGGACAAGTTTGTCACCGATGAGATTGTACATTTAAACAAATTTTGTCTCTGCAATTTTGCTACTCATATTTAGAAGTATACACACATTTACACTCTAACATGTGCATAATAAATTAAGGCTATTCATATTTAGAACAAACATTTCAAGAATCATATAGCACTTTATTAAGGGCATACTATTAACTTTGCCGAACTATCAAATTAACAAAATTGAAATTCTATTAAATTTTAATTGTAATGAAAAAGATAAAACTACGAAGTATTATGTGATCGACAATGGAGCATCCATATTTCATACATCACTTAACATGTAAATGTGGGAACTAACATTGATTTCAATTTGTATTATTCACACTTTCGTTTGACCAAATAAAAAAAAACCTATAACTAATTAAACGGGGAAAATGAGATTTTTTTTTTTTGTAAAATTGTTTGTTGAGATTTAACTAACACCAACTAATCTTCGTAAGGAAAAAAAAATCAACTTGCTATAGCGATAAATAGCTAGCTGTTGAGACTTTTTAAATGGCTTAAATTGTTAGATACCTCAATAAATTCTTAACAAAATTTGTTTACGTTGAAATTGCTTACTTGTAAATATAAAAACACCTTAGACATTCAAACGACATATGCGTCAGACTGACATCAAAGCTTTGCCAACCATATCATTGTATGTCCTTATACAATTTTACTATAAAAGTAGGAAGCATTCAAGACCTCTTCATATTCACAAAGTTATATTCAACTAATTTTTTTATTTCAAAAATTTATTAGAAGTCCGATAAGAAGCAAATTTCATCATGGTTTCTCATGTGGTAAACCCTTCCTTCAAATTAACTTCCCTACTATTTTTCAAGCATATATTATAATATGTATATATAAATTTTCACAAACTAATAACATTATTACAAACATTATTCATAACTTATTATGTAATAATAATCATTATTCATGTGCAGGTAAACATGAGATTTATCTCCAATGCATTTATTTTCTCATTATCAATACTTGTGATGTTATCAAGCACAATTTACTCACAACAAAAGGAGTATGAAAATCATATAAAGTCAGCAACATTTGTGTCAGAAAAGTTTGAAATTGGACCCGGAAACGTTGTTTCGAAAGCATTGATGGAAATTGAGTTTCCAAAGGGTCATATTGGTGTAAAGAGCTTTGACGTTGATCTAATTGATGAAGAAGGAAATTCTATACCATTGTATGAAACATACCTTCATCATTGGTTTGTTATAAATTTTATAAATAAGAATGTGTCACGGGATCATAATGCTCATACCAATCCTTATGCGGATGCCATTTTCAAAAGAAATGATGGAACTTGCAATGGAGGTATTCTCCCACAATATTGGGGTTTGGGAAGCGAATCAAGAGGAACAACTTCAAAGATTCCTGATCCTTTTGCAGTTGAAGTAGGTAACCCTAAAGCTATTCCAGAAGGGTGGGAAGAGAAATGGTTGTTTAACATCATGGTCATTGATACACGTGGCACAGAAAATAGGAAAAGTTGCACTGAATGTAGGTGTGACCAATTTAACCTCCCAGAGAATTTTTTTAACGTGACAGTTGACATCAATGGAAAACCATTGAGCCCTGACTATAAAGGAGGAATTTTTTGTTGCCATGATAACTTTCAATGCAAACTGAGAAAGGGGTTTGAAGCCCCAAGAAGAAATCTTGCCCTAAGATACAAAGTAACATGGGTTGATTGGGACCAACAACAAATTCCCGTTAGATTTTATATACTTGATTCCACTGATCGGGTGAAAACAATTGGTTCTCAAATAATACATGACTGCCAGGTAACTAAATAAGTTATTTAAATAAATTCAATTTTTTAATTTCACCGACAATTATATTATATTATATGTGTAGCTCATGTGGTTGAGTTTTGATACTTCAAGGAGTTTGAGAATTAGGTTCAAGG
>JBBPBP010009780.1:26907612-26925569 GCA_037974735.1 Cicer chorassanicum | reverse complement strand
ACTGGATGAAGTCAAATCAACACATATGTATTATTAAAATAATAATACTTTTATTTACAACTAATTCTGGGAGTTGCATAAAAAAACAATTTGGAGATTAAAATATATCACACCTTTTCTTATTAAAACACATCATATTTGCAACTTATTAGCTTTTTCTCCACAATTAGAGTTTTATATTGTTTGGTTTATAAAAGAAAGCTAGACGAAATAAAAGAGAAAGAAAGAAATTAAATCAAAATGTTTAATTTGATAAATTTTACAAAGAAACACTCAGTGAAATTAAGGATTTAAATGAGATGCATAATTAATGTTAAATTGTTTTACACTGACAGTCAATAAAATATTAGATCAAATTGAATTGTATGATGTGGCATATTGAATTAATACTATATAGTATGATGTGACATATTGAATGGTTATGATTGGATAATAGTGTAAAGTTTTTTACGTTGTTAATGCACATTATATAAACTCATTAATTTAATAGAATCGACAATAAATTAAATTCAAAGAAATTTCGCTTGAATATAATATTTCGAAAGATTAACTACAATAAAATTTAACTTTCCATTCTAAAAAATTTCATTTAACAACAAACAACATAAAAGTGAATATCTTAACTTATAATTAAAAATTAACAATATAATTTCGTCTCTTTAAAATTACTCTCTCAACTTAAAAATTAAATTAATATAAGGCTCATTTAGAAGTACTTTTTAAAACGATTGATTGCAGTAAAAATTAACTATACATTATATTTTACCAAAAAATATATACTTAACAACTAATAAAAAAAAATTATTATCTTAACTTGTATTAAAAAAAATAAGGTATGTGTACTTTATTGAGAGTGTCTAATTTATTAGGGTTTAATATGTATACATTGGCAGTGTAAACAATTTTACACTGACAGGTAACTAGAGTTATTCATTGTAGAGTTATTTTATGATGGAAGTTACAATCATGTGGTGAGATGATAAAATTTATTGTTCTTATTAAAATTACTTTCCATCGACAGAGTGCAGTCCTTTTTCATAATTTATTATTATTGTCAGTTATGAGATTGAACTATCATATACATGAAAAATTGTCACTTATAAAAATTTCAATATAATTATCACACACGAGACAAGTTGCTGCTAACGAGATTGAACTATCATACACAAGTTATCACAGTTAAAAACTTCAAAATAACTATCATACACGTGATTAGTTGTCGCTTATCCAATTGAAGGTTCGTACACGAGACACGTTATCATTTATAAAAATTTGTAAAACACTATCATGCACCGGACAGGTTGAACTATAATTAGGAAGAACTATCATACACGAGACAAGTTGTCGCTGATAAGAATTTTAAAAAAATTAGCATACACATGATAAATGACTGCTTTTGAGATTGAACTATAACACAAGACACATATTCTCACTGATAAAAATTCAAAATCACTATCATACATGGGACAAGTTTGTCACCGATGAGATTGTACATTTAAACAAATTTTGTCTCTGCAATTTTGCTACTCATATTTAGAAGTATACACACATTTACACTCTAACATGTGCATAATAAATTAAGGCTATTCATATTTAGAACAAACATTTCAAGAATCATATAGCACTTTATTAAGGGCATACTATTAACTTTGCCGAACTATCAAATTAACAAAATTGAAATTCTATTAAATTTTAATTGTAATGAAAAAGATAAAACTACGAAGTATTATGTGATCGACAATGGAGCATCCATATTTCATACATCACTTAACATGTAAATGTGGGAACTAACATTGATTTCAATTTGTATTATTCACACTTTCGTTTGACCAAATAAAAAAAAAACCTATAACTAATTAAACGGGGAAAATGAGATTTTTTTTTTTGTAAAATTGTTTGTTGAGATTTAACTAACACCAACTAATCTTCGTAAGGAAAAAAAAAATCAACTTGCTATAGCGATAAATAGCTAGCTGTTGAGACTTTTTAAATGGCTTAAATTGTTAGATACCTCAATAAATTCATAACAAAATTTGTTTACGTTGAAATTGCTTACTTGTAAATATAAAAACACCTTAGACATTCAAACGACATATGCGTCAGACTCACATCAAAGCTTTGCCAACCATATCATTGTATGTCCTTATACAATTTTATTATAAAAGTAGGAAGCATTCAAGACCTCTTCATATTCACAAAGTTATATTCAACTAATTTTTTTATTTCAAAAATTTATTAGAAGTCCGATAAGAAGCAAATTTCATCATGGTTTCTCATGTGGTAAACCCTTCCTTCAAATTAACTTCCCTACTATTTTTCAAGCATATATTTTAATATGTATATATAAATTTTCACAAACTAATAAAATTATTACAAACATTATTCATAACTTATTATGTAATAATAATCATTATTCATGTGCAGGTAAACATGAGATTTATCTCCAATGCATTTATTTTCTCATTATCAATACTTGTGATGTTATCAAGCACAATTTACTCACAACAAAAGGAGTATGAAAATCATATAAAGTCAGCAACATTTGTGTCAGAAAAGTTTGAAATTGGACCCGGAAACGTTGTTTCGAAAGCATTGATGGAAATTGAGTTTCCAAAGGGTCATATTGGTGTAAAGAGCTTTGACGTTGATCTAATTGATGAAGAAGGAAATTCTATACCATTGTATGAAACATACCTTCATCATTGGTTTGTTATAAATTTTATAAATAAGAATGTGTCACGCGATCATAATGCTCATACCAATCCTTATGCGGATGCCATTTTCAAAAGAAATGATGGAACTTGCAATGGAGGTATTCTCCCACAATATTGGGGTTTGGGAAGCGAATCAAGAGGAACAACTTCAAAGATTCCTGATCCTTTTGCAGTTGAAGTAGGTAACCCTAAAGCTATTCCAGAAGGGTGGGAAGAGAAATGGTTATTTAACATCATGGTCATTGATACACGTGGCACAGAAAATAGGAAAAGTTGCACTGAATGTAGGTGTGACCAATTTAACCTCCCAGAGAATTTTTTTAACGTGACAGTTGACATCAATGGAAAACCATTGAGCCCTGACTATAAAGGAAGAATTTTTTGTTGCCATGATAACTTTCAATGCAAACTGAGAAAGGGGTTTGAAGCCTCAAGAAGAAATCTTGCCCTAAGATACAAAGTAACATGGGTTGATTGGGACCAACAACAAATTCCCGTTAGATTTTATATACTTGATTCCACTGATCGGGTGAAAACAATTGGTTCTCAAATAATACATGACTGCCAGGTAACTAAATAAGTTATTTAAATAAATTCAATTTTTTAATTTCACCGACAATTATATTATATTATATGTGTAGCTCATGTGGTTGAGTTTTGATACTTCAAGGAGTTTGAGAATTAGGTTCAAGGTTGAAACTATGATTACAAATAATAAATTAATTAATGAAGTTAAAAAATATCGTGATAACAATCTGTTATTTTTTTATAAGCATAATAGTATATTAATTATTATTATTATGCATGTTGGGAGCAAGTGATTAACAAATTGTTTTTGATATTTTTACAGTCTGAGTATAGTATTCCAGAAAATAATGGTGATGATCCGTTTCATGTTCAAAAAGCAAACATCCCAATGGATAAAGGTGGTTACCTTATCTACGGCACTGCTCATATGCATTCAGGTGTTGTTAATGCAAGTCTATATGGGCAGGTAGAATTTAATATTTTAATTTGACAGAGAATTGTTTAACATGATTGTGTTTTCTTTAATTAGTTTGTTAAGTTATAATATTTTTCTGGATTCTATATATAGTCAAGTTAATATTGTGATAGTGCATGCATAATATATAATATTTATTCATTTAAGATTTAATTCAAATAGAATGTCAGTTTAAAGAGTTTTTGCACTTTCAATCAATCAAAATTGTTAGATTATTAGAAACATTTGACTTTTATAATAACTACTTCTTAAGTCATACACATGACTAGTTGTTATATGCTGACATTGTAAATTTTTTTACACCGACAATGTATGAAAATTAAACCCATTTATTATTTGTTTTGGATTAATTAATTAGGATGGAAAGGAGTTGTGTACATCGACACCAAGATACGGAACGGGAAAGGAAGCAGGAAATGAGGAAGGTTACGCGGTTGGAATGTCAGTATGTTATCCAAAACCAGGTTCAATAAAGATTAATGATGGTGAAATTGTGACTGTAGAATCCAGATATAAGAATGAATTTCTCACTGGAGCTATGGGGCACATGTACATCTATTTGGCTGATCGACTACCAGACACACCATAGACATCAAACTCTTTTGATTTGTAATTTTTTAATGTAAAGTTTCTTTTTGACATATGAAGAGTACAACTTGTGTATGTATTTTACAATTTTTTCATTAATTACCTTTTTGAGACCCTCTCCACACTTCACAATATCAAGTCACTCTTTTATTCCGGAGACAATAAAACTACAAAAATATTTATCAATATTTAAATGAGATTATACGAGTCTCTTGAGTTTAAATTTGAGTCAAGAGATTGAGAAGAAAGAGTTTTAATGTCCATGTAGTTAAACTCAACTTGATAGATTAGCTAGTCTTTATGATTACACACAAAAATGAATGATGAAAAAAAAATCTTACATTAAATATGATCTTAATGTCATCTTAACATTTTTTTAATCTTAATAATATACTAAAGAAGCTTGTACAAATGAAAATTTATAACACGAGTCATAAACACATGCAACCGCATCAACACAAATTGACTATTAAAATATTAATTTGAATCTTAATAATGTACAAAAAAAGCCCAAACAAATGACAATTTCAAACTAGTGTCACAACGAGGTTAAGTCACATCAATATAAATATATTATTAAAATATCAATACTTCTTATTTTTAACCGATTTGGTAAATAAAACATATCTTGATCCTTATAATATACAATAGAAACTCACATAAATAGTTATTTTAAACAACTGCCCCAACCACATGAAGCCACATCAACACAAATATAATTATTTAAATGTAAAAAATTCTTATTTTTAGTCAATTATGACTAACCTATTAAAAGATATCAGAGTTGCAATGTATTTGCAATTTTTCCACATTGATGCATGAGTGAAAGATAGAAGAATATAAAGTAAAATAAAAGAAAATAAGAAAATGTGAAAATAAGATAATTGATTAATGGTTTGGTATAAGAGAATATGGCAAGAAAGAAAAAAAAATATATTTATGGAATAAATAAATATACTTAGATATAATAAATTTATAAAACGATATATTTGAGTACATTCTTTTTTAAATGTCAAAAAGTGTTTTTTATTAAAAAATCATAATCTTAATAGTACGAACAAACAAACTCACATTATCTTTATCTTTGTCTTAGTATTAATATTATCACAATCTTAATCGTCATTTTATCTTAATATTAATCTCTATATATTAAAGTTAAGCTTAAATTTAGTCATATCTTAATCTTAATTGTTGTCTTAATTTTATCTTAATCTCAATGTGAATATTTTCTTTGTCTTTATTTTACCTTTATCTTTTTATATTATCTTATCTTAATAATGTACAATAAAAGCCCATGTAAATGACTATTTTAAACAAGTGTCACAACTGGATGAAGTCAAATCAACACATATGTATTATTAAATTAATAATACTTTTATTTATAACTAATTCTGGGAGTTGCTTAAAAAAACAATTTGGAGATTAAAATATATCACACCTTTTCTTATTAAAACACATCATATTTGCAACTTATTAGCTTTTTTTCCACAATTAGAGTTTTATATTGTTTGGTTTATAAAAGAAAGCTAGATGAAATAAAACAGAAAGAAAGAAATTAAATCAAAATGTTTAATTTGATAAATTTTACAAAGAAACCACTCAGTGAAATTAAGGATTTAAATGAGATGCATAATTAATGTTAAATTGTTTTACACTGACAGTCAATAAAATATTAGATCAAATTAAATTGTATGATGTGGCATATTGAATTAATACTATATAGTATGATGTGACATATTGAATGGTTATGATTGGATAATAGTGTAAAGTTTTTTACGGTGTTAATGCACATTATATAAACTCATTAATTTAATAGAATCGACAATAAATTAAATTCAAAGAAATTTCGCTTGAATATAATATTTCGAAAGATTAACTACAATAAAATTTAACTTTCCATTCTAAAAAATTTCATTTAACAACAAACAACATAAAAGTGAATATCTTAACTTATAATTAAAAATTAACAATATAATTTCGTCTCTTTAAAATTACTCTCTCAACTTAAAAATTAAATTAATATAAGGCTCATTTAGAAGTACTTTTTAAAACGATTGATTGCAGTAAAAATTAACTATACATTATATTTTACCAAAAAATATATACTTAACAACTAATAAAATAAAAATTATTATCTTAACTTGTATTAAAAAAAATAAGGTATGTGTACTTTATTGAGAGTGTCTAATTTATTAGGGTTTAATATGTATACATTGGCAGTGTAAACAATTTTACACTGACAGGTAACTAGAGTTATTCATTGTAGAGTTATTTTATGATGGAAGTTACAATCATGTGGTGAGATGATAAAATTTATTGTTCTTATTAAAATTACTTTCCATCGACAGAGTGCAGTCCTTTTTCATAATTTATTATTATTGTCAGTTATGAGATTGAACTATCATATACATGAAAAATTGTCACTTATAAAAATTTCAATATAATTATCACACACGAGACAAGTTGCTGCTAACGAGATTGAACTATCATACACAAGTTATCACAGTTAAAAACTTCAAAATAACTATCATACACGTGATTAGTTGTCGCTTATCCAATTGAAGGTTCGTACACGAGACACGTTATCATTTATAAAAATTTGTAAAACACTATCATGCACCGGACAGGTTGAACTATAATTAGGAAGAACTATCATACACGAGACAAGTTGTCGCTGATAGGAATTTTAAAAAAAATTAGCATACACATGATAAATGACTGCTTTTGAGATTGAACTATAACACAAGACACATATTCTCACTGATAAAAATTCAAAATCACTATCATACATGGGACAAGTTTGTCACCGATGAGATTGTACATTTAAACAAATTTTGTCTCTGCAATTTTGCTACTCATATTTAGAAGTATACACACATTTACACTCTAACATGTGCATAATAAATTAAGGCTATTCATATTTAGAACAAACATTTGAAGAATCATATAGCACTTTATTAAGGGCATACTATTAACTTTGCCGAACTATCAAATTAACAAAATTGAAATTCTATTAAATTTTAATTGTAATGAAAAAGATAAAACTACGAAGTATTATGTGATCGACAATGGAGCATCCATATTTCATACATCACTTAACATGTAAATGTGGGAACTAATATTGATTTCAATTTGTATTATTCACACTTTCGTTTGACCAAATAAAAAAAAACCTATAACTAATTAAACGGGGAAAATGAGATTTTTTTTTTTTTGTAAAATTGTTTGTTGAGATTTAACTAACACCAACTAATCTTCGTAAGGAAAAAAAAATCAACTTGCTATAGCGATAAATAGCTAGCTGTTGAGACTTTTTAAATGGCTTAAATTGTTAGATACCTCAATAAATTCTTAACAAAATTTGTTTACGTTGAAATTGCTTACTTGTAAATATAAAAACACCTTAGACATTCAAACGACATATGCGTCAGACTGACATCAAAGCTTTGCCAACCATATCATTGTATGTCCTTATACAATTTTACTATAAAAGTAGGAAGCATTCAAGACCTCTTCATATTCACAAAGTTATATTCAACTAATTTTTTTATTTCAAAAATTTATTAGAAGTCCGATAAGAAGCAAATTTCATCATGGTTTCTCATGTGGTAAACCCTTCCTTCAAATTAACTTCCCTACTATTTTTCAAGCATATATTATAATATGTATATATAAATTTTCACAAACTAATAACATTATTACAAACATTATTCATAACTTATTATGTAATAATAATCATTATTCATGTGCAGGTAAACATGAGATTTATCTCCAATGCATTTATTTTCTCATTATCAATACTTGTGATGTTATCAAGCACAATTTACTCACAACAAAAGGAGTATGAAAATCATATAAAGTCAGCAACATTTGTGTCAGAAAAGTTTGAAATTGGACCCGGAAACGTTGTTTCGAAAGCATTGATGGAAATTGAGTTTCCAAAGGGTCATATTGGTGTAAAGAGCTTTGACGTTGATCTAATTGATGAAGAAGGAAATTCTATACCATTGTATGAAACATACCTTCATCATTGGTTTGTTATAAATTTTATAAATAAGAATGTGTCACGCGATCATAATGCTCATACCAATCCTTATGCGGATGCCATTTTCAAAAGAAATGATGGAACTTGCAATGGAGGTATTCTCCCACAATATTGGGGTTTGGGAAGCGAATCAAGAGGAACAACTTCAAAGATTCCTGATCCTTTTGCAGTTGAAGTAGGTAACCCTAAAGCTATTCCAGAAGGGTGGGAAGAGAAATGGTTATTTAACATCATGGTCATTGATACACGTGGCACAGAAAATAGGAAAAGTTGCACTGAATGTAGGTGTGACCAATTTAACCTCCCAGAGAATTTTTTTAACGTGACAGTTGACATCAATGGAAAACCATTGAGCCCTGACTATAAAGGAAGAATTTTTTGTTGCCATGATAACTTTCAATGCAAACTGAGAAAGGGGTTTGAAGCCTCAAGAAGAAATCTTGCCCTAAGATACAAAGTAACATGGGTTGATTGGGACCAACAACAAATTCCCGTTAGATTTTATATACTTGATTCCACTGATCGGGTGAAAACAATTGGTTCTCAAATAATACATGACTGCCAGGTAACTAAATAAGTTATTTAAATAAATTCAATTTTTTAATTTCACCGACAATTATATTATATTATATGTGTAGCTCATGTGGTTGAGTTTTGATACTTCAAGGAGTTTGAGAATTAGGTTCAAGGATGAAACTATGATTACAAATAATAAATTAATTAATGAAGTTAAAAAATATCGTGATAACAATCTGTTATTTTTTTATAAGCATAATAGTATATTAATTATTATTATTATGCATGTTGGGAGCAAGTGATTAACAAATTTTTTTTGATATTTTTACAGTCTGAGTATAGTATTCCAGAAAATAATGGTGATGATCCGTTTCATGTTCAAAAAGCAAACATCCCAATGGATAAAGGTGGTTACCTTATCTACGGCACTGCTCATATGCATTCAGGTGTTGTTAATGCAAGTCTATATGGGCAGGTAGAATTTAATATTTTAATTTGACAGAGAATTGTTAAACATGATTGTGTTTTCTTTAATTAGTTTGTTAAGTTATAATATTTTTCTGGATTCTATATATAGTCAAGTTAATATTGTGATAGTGCATGCATAATATATAATATTTATTCATTTAAGATTTAATTCAAATAGAATGTCAGTTTAAAGAGTTTTTGCACTTTCAATCAATCAAAATTGTTAGATTATTAGAAACATTTGACTTTTATAATAACTACTTCTTAAGTCATACACATGACTAGTTGTTATACGCAGACATTGTAAATTTTTTTACACCGACAATGTATGAAAATTAAACCCATTTATTATTTGTTTTGGATTAATTAATTAGGATGGAAAGGAGTTGTGTACATCGACACCAAGATACGGAACGGGAAAGGAAGCAGGAAATGAGGAAGGTTACGCGGTTGGAATGTCAGTATGTTATCCAAAACCAGGTTCAATAAAGATTAATGATGGTGAAATTGTGACTGTAGAATCCAGATATAAGAATGAATTTCTCACTGGAGCTATGGGGCACATGTACATCTATTTGGCTGATCGACTACCAGACACACCATAGACATCAAACTCTTTTGATTTGTAATTTTTTAATGTAAAGTTTCTTTTTGACATATGAAGAGTACAACTTGTGTATGTATTTTACCATTTTTTCATTAATTACCTTTTTGAGACCCTCTCCACACTTCACAATATCAAGTCACTCTTTTATTCCGGAGACAATAAAACTACAAAAATATTTATCAATATTTAAATGATATTATACGAGTCTCTTGAGTTTAAATTTGAGTCAAGAGATTGAGAAGAAAGAGTTTTAATGTCCATGTAGTTAAACTCAACTTGATAGATTAGCTGGTCTTTATGATTACACAAAAATGAATGATGAAAAAAAAATCTTACATTAATTATGATCTTAATGTCATCTTAACATTTTTTAATCTTAATAATATACTAAAGAAGCTTGTACAAATGAAAATTTCTAACACGAGTCATAAACACATGCAACCGCATCAACACAAATTGACTATTAAAATATTAATTTGAATCTTAATAATGTACAAAAAAAGCCCAAACAAATGACAATTTCAAACTAGTGTCACAACGAGGTTAAGTCACATCAATATAAATATATTATTAAAATATCAATACTTCTTATTTTTAACCGATTTGGTAAATAAAACATATCTTGATCCTTATAATATACAATAGAAACTCACATAAATAGTTATTTTAAACAACTGCCCCAACCACATGAAGCCACATCAACACAAATATAATTATTTAAATGTAAAAAATTCTTATTTTTAGTCAATTATGACTAACCTATTAAAAGATATCAGAGTTGCAATGTATTTGCAATTTTTCCACATTGATGCATGAGTGAAAGATAGAAGAATATAAAGTAAAATAAAAGAAAATAAGAAAATGTGAAAATAAGATAATTGATTAATGGTTTGGTATAAGAGAATATGGCAAGAAAGAAAAAAAAATATATTTATGGAATAAATAAATATACTTAGATATAATAAATTTATAAAACGATATATTTGAGTACATTCTTTTTTAAATGTCAAAAAGTGTTTTTTATTAAAAAATCATAATCTTAATAGTACGAACAAACAAACTCACATTATCTTTATCTTTGTCTTAGTATTAATATTATCACAATCTTAATCGTCATTTTATCTTAATATTAATCTCTATATATTAAAGTTAAGCTTAAATTTAGTCATATCTTAATCTTAATTGTTGTCTTAATTTTATCTTAATCTCAATGTGAATATTTTCTTTGTCTTTATTTTACCTTTATCTTTTTATATTATCTTATCTTAATAATGTACAATAAAAGCCCATGTAAATGACTATTTTAAACAAGTGTCACAACTGGATGAAGTCAAATCAACACATATGTATTATTAAATTAATAATACTTTTATTTATAACTAATTCTGGGAGTTGCTTAAAAAAACAATTTGGAGATTAAAATATATCACACCTTTTCTTATTAAAACACATCATATTTGCAACTTATTAGCTTTTTTTCCACAATTAGAGTTTTATATTGTTTGGTTTATAAAAGAAAGCTAGATGAAATAAAACAGAAAGAAAGAAATTAAATCAAAATGTTTAATTTGATAAATTTTACAAAGAAACCACTCAGTGAAATTAAGGATTTAAATGAGATGCATAATTAATGTTAAATTGTTTTACACTGACAGTCAATAAAATATTAGATCAAATTGAATGGTATGATGTGGCATATTGAATTAATACTATATAGTATGATGTGACATATTGAATGGTTATGATTGGATATTAGTGTAAAGTTTTTTACGGTGTTAATGCACATTATATAAACTAATTAATTTAATAGAATCGACAATAAATTAAATTCAAAGAAATTTCGCTTGAATATAATATTTCGAAAGATTAACTACAATAAAATTTAACTTTCCATTCTAAAAAATTTCATTTAACAACAAACAACATAAAAGTGAATATCTTAACTTATAATTAAAAATTAACAATATAATTTCGTCTCTTTAAAATTACTCTCTCAACTTAAAAATTAAAAAATAAGGTATGTGTACTTTATTGAGAGTGTCTAATTTATTAGGGTTTAATATGTATACATTGGCAGTGTAAACAATTTTACACTGACAGGTAACTAGAGTTATTCATTGTAGAGTTATTTTATGATGGAAGTTACAATCATGTGGTGAGATGATAAAATTTATTGTTATTATTAAAATTACTTTCCATCGACAGAGTGCAGTCCTTTTTCATAATTTATTATTATTGTCAGTTATGAGATTGAACTATCATATACATGAAAAATTGTCACTTATAAAAATTTCAATATAATTATCACACACGAGACAAGTTGCTGCTAACGAGATTGAACTATCATACACAAGTTATCACAGTTAAAAACTTCAAAATAACTATCATACACGTGATAAGTTGTCGCTTATCCAATTGAAGGTTCGTACACGAGACACGTTATCATTTATAAAAATTTGTAAAACACTATCATGCACAGGACAGGTTGAACTATAATTAGGAAGAACTATCATACACGAGACAAGTTGTCGCTGATAGGAATTTTAAAAAAATTAGCATACACATGATAAATGACTGCTTTTGAGATTGAACTATAACACAAGACACATATTCTCACTGATAAAAATTCAAAATCACTATCATACATGGGACAAGTTTGTCACCGATGAGATTGTACATTTAAATAAATTTTGTCTCTGCAATTTTGCTACTCATATTTAGAAGTATACACACATTTACACTCTAACATGTGCATAATAAATTAAGGCTATTCATATTTAGAACAAACATTTGAAGAATCATATAGCACTTTATTAAGGGCATACTATTAACTTTGCCGAACTATCAAATTAACAAAATTGAAATTCTATTAAATTTTAATTGTAATGAAAAAGATAAAACTACGAAGTATTATGTGATCGACAATGGAGCATCCATATTTCATACATTACTTAACATGTAAATGTGGGAACTAACATTGATTTCAATTTGTATTATTCACACTTTCGTTTGACCAAATAAAAAAAAACCTATAACTAATTAAACGGGGAAAATGAGATTTTTTTTTTTTTGTAAAATTGTTTGTTGAGATTTAACTAACACCAACTAATCTTCGTAAGGAAAAAAAAAATAAACTTGCTATAGCGATAAATAGCTAGCTGTTGAGACATTTTAAATGGCTTAAATTGTTAGATACCTCAATAAATTCTTAACAAAATTTGTTTACGTTGAAATTGCTTACTTGTAAATATAAAAACACCTTAGACATTCAAACGACATATGCGTCAGACTAACATCAAAGCTTTGCCAACCATATCATTGTATGTCCTTATACAATTTTACTATAAAAGTAGGAAGCATTCAAGACCTCTTCATATTCACAAAGTTATATTCAACTAATTTTTTTATTTCAAAAATTTATTAGAAGTCCGATAAGAAGCAAATTTCATCATGGTTTCTCATGTGGTAAACCCTTCCTTCAAATTAACTTCCCTACTATTTTTCAAGCATATATTATAATATGTATATATAAATTTTCACAAACTAATAACATTATTACAAACATTATTCATAACTTATTATGTAATAATAATCATTATTCATGTGCAGGTAAACATGAGATTTATCTCCAATGCATTTATTTTCTCATTATCAATACTTGTGATGTTATCAAGCACAATTTACTCACAACAAAAGGAGTATGAAAATCATATAAAGTCAGCAACATTTGTGTCAGAAAAGTTTGAAATTGGACCCGGAAACGTTGTTTCGAAAGCATTGATGGAAATTGAGTTTCCAAAGGGTCATATTGGTGTAAAGAGCTTTGACGTTGATCTAATTGATGAAGAAGGAAATTCTATACCATTGTATGAAACATACCTTCATCATTGGTTTGTTATAAATTTTATAAATAAGAATGTGTCACGCGATCATAATGCTCATACCAATCCTTATGCGGATGCCATTTTCAAAAGAAATGATGGAACTTGCAATGGAGGTATTCTCCCACAATATTGGGGTTTGGGAAGCGAATCAAGAGGAACAACTTCAAAGATTCCTGATCCTTTTGCAGTTGAAGTAGGTAACCCTAAAGCTATTCCAGAAGGGTGGGAAGAGAAATGGTTATTTAACATCATGGTCATTGATACACGTGGCACAGAAAATAGGAAAAGTTGCACTGAATGTAGGTGTGACCAATTTAACCTCCCAGAGAATTTTTTTAACGTGACAGTTGACATCAATGGAAAACCATTGAGCCCTGACTATAAAGGAGGAATTTTTTGTTGCCATGATAACTTTCAATGCAAACTGAGAAAGGGGTTTGAAGCCCCAAGAAGAAATCTTGCCCTAAGATACAAAGTAACATGGGTTGATTGGGACCAACAACAAATTCCCGTTAGATTTTATATACTTGATTCCACTGATCGGGTGAAAACAATTGGTTCTCAAATAATACATGACTGCCAGGTAACTAAATAAGTTATTTAAATAAATTCAATTTTTTAATTTCACCGACAATTATATTATATTATATGTGTAGCTCATGTGGTTGAGTTTTGATACTTCAAGGAGTTTGAGAATTAGGTTCAAGGTTGAAACTATGATTACAAATAATAAATTAATTAATGAAGTTAAAAAATATCGTGATAACAATCTGTTATTTTTTTATAAGCATAATAGTATATTAATTATTATTATTATGCATGTTGGGAGCAAGTGATTAACAAATTGTTTTTGATATTTTTACAGTCTGAGTATAGTATTCCAGAAAATAATGGTGATGATCCGTTTCATGTTCAAAAAGCAAACATCCCAATGGATAAAGGTGGTTACCTTATCTACGGCACTGCTCATATGCATTCAGGTGTTGTTAATGCAAGTCTATATGGGCAGGTAGAATTTAATATTTTAATTTGACAGAGAATTGCTAAACATGATTGTGTTTTCTTTAATTAGTTTGTTAAGTTATAATATTTTTCTGGATTCTATATATAGTCAAGTTAATATTGTGATAGTGCATGCATAATATATAATATTTATTCATTTAAGATTTAATTCAAATAGAATGTCAGTTTAAAGAGTTTTTGCACTTTCAATCAATCAAAATTGTTAGATTATTAGAAACATTTGACTTTTATAATAACTACTTCTTAAGTCATACACATGACTAGTTGTTATATGCTGACATTGTAAATTTTTTTACACCGACAATGTATGAAAATTAAACCCATTTATTATTTGTTTTGGATTAATTAATTAGGATGGAAAGGAGTTGTGTACATCGACACCAAGGTACAGAACGGGAAAGGAAGCAGGAAATGAGGAAGGTTACGCGGTTGGAATGTCAGTATGTTATCCAAAACCAGGTTCAATAAAGATTAATGATGGTGAAATTGTGATTGTAGAATCCAGATATAAGAATGAATTTCTCACTAGAGCTATGGGGCACATGTACATCTATTTGGCTGATCGACTACCAGACACACCATAGACATCAAACTCTTTTGATTTGTAATTTTTTAATGTAAAGTTTCTTTTTGACATATGAAGAGTACAACTTGTGTATGTATTTTACCATTTTTTCATTAATTACCTTTTTGAGACCCTCTCCACACTTCACAATATCAAGTCACTCTTTTATTCCGGAGACAATAAAACTACAAAAATATTTATCAATATTTAAATGAGATTATACGAGTCTCTTGAGTTTAAATTTGAGTCAAGAGATTGAGAAGAAAGAGTTTTAATGTCCATGTAGTTAAACTCAACTTGATAGATTAGCTGGTCTTTATGATTACACAAAAAAATGAATGATGAAAAAAAAATCTTACATTAATTATGATCTTAATGTCATCTTAACATTTTTTTAATCTTAATAATATACTAAAGAAGCTTGTACAAATGAAAATTTATAACACGAGTCATAAACACATGCAACCGCATCAACACAAATTGACTATTAAAATATTAATTTGAATCTTAATAATGTACAAAAAAAAGCCCAAACAAATGACAATTTCAAACTAGTGTCACAACGAGGTTAAGTCACATCAATATAAATATATTATTAAAATATCAATACTTCTTATTTTTAACCGATTTGGTAAATAAAACATATCTTGATCCTTATAATATACAATAGAAACTCACATAAATAGTTATTTTAAACAACTGCCCCAACCACATGAAGCCACATCAACACAAATATAATTATTTAAATGTAAAAAAATTCTTATTTTTAGTCAATTATGACTAACCTATTAAAAGATATCTGAGTTGCAATGTATTTGCAATTTTTCCCCATTGATGCATGAGTGAAAGATAGAAGAATATAAAGTAAAATAAAAGAAAATAAGAAAATGTGAAAATAAGATAATTGATTAATGGTTTGGTATAAGAGAATATGGCAAGAAAGAAAAAAAAATATATTTATGGAATAAATAAATATACTTAGATATAATAAATTTATAAAACGATATATTTGAGTACATTCTTTTTTAAATGTCAAAAAGTGTTTTTTATTAAAAAATCATAATCTTAATAGTACGAACAAACAAACTCACATTATCTTTATCTTTGTCTTAGTATTAATATTATCACAATCTTAATCGTCATTTTATCTTAATATTAATCTCTATATATTAAAGTTAATCTTAAATTTAGTCATATCTTAATCTTAATTGTTGTCTTAATTTTATCTTAATCTCAATCTGAATATTTTCTTTGTCTTTATTTTACCTTTATCTTTTTATATTATCTTATCTTAATAATGTCCAATAAAAGCGCATGTAAATGACTATTTCAAACAAGTGTAAAGACTGGATGAAGTCAAATCAACACATATGTATTATTAAAATAATAATACTTTTATTTACAACTAATTCTGGGAGTTGCATAAAAAAACAATTTGGAGATTAAAATATATCACACCTTTTCTTATTAAAACACATCATATTTGCAACTTATTAGCTTTTTCTCCACAATTAGAGTTTTATATTGTTTGGTTTATAAAAGAAAGCTAGACGAAATAAAAGAGAAAGAAAGAAATTAAATCAAAATGTTTAATTTGATAAATTTTACAAAGAAACACTCAGTGAAATTAAGGATTTAAATGAGATGCATAATTAATGTTAAATTGTTTTACACTGACAGTCAATAAAATATTAGATCAAATTCAATTGTATGATGTGGCATATTGAATTAATACTATATAGTATGATGTGACATATTGAATGGTTATGATTGGATAATAGTGTAAAGTTTTTTACGGTGTTAATGCACATTATATAAACTCATTAATTTAATAGAATCGACAATAAATTAAATTCAAAGAAATTTCGCTTGAATATAATATTTCGAAAGATTAACTACAATAAAATTTAACTTTCCATTCTAAAAAATTCCATTTAACAACAAACAACATAAAAGTGAATATCTTAACTTATAATTAAAAATTAACAATATAATTTCGTCTCTTTAAAATTACTCTCTCAACTTAAAAATTAAATTAATATAAGGCTCATTTAGAATTACTTTTTAAAACGATTGATTGCAGTAAAAATTAACTATACATTATATTTTACCAAAATATATATACTTAACAACTAATAAAATAAAAATTATTATCTTAAGTTGTATTAAAAAAAATAAGGTATGTGTACTTTATTGAGAGTGTCTAATTTATTAGGGTTTAATATGTATACATTGGCAGTGTAAACAATTTTACACTGACAGGTAACTAGAGTTATTCATTGTAGAGTTATTTTATGATGGAAGTTACAATCATGTGGTGAGATGATAAAATTTATTGTTCTTATTAAAATTACTTTCCATCGATAGAGTGCAGTCCTTTTTCATAATTTATTATTATTGTCAGTTATGAGATTGAACTATCATATACATGAAAAATTGTCACTTATAAAAATTTCAATATAATTATCACACACGAGACAAGTTGCTGCTAACGAGATTGAACTATCATACACAAGTTATCACAGTTAAAAACTTCAAAATAAC
>JBBPBP010009780.1:26884763-26907602 GCA_037974735.1 Cicer chorassanicum | reverse complement strand
TTTTTGATATTTTTACAGTCTGAGTATAGTATTCCAGAAAATAATGGTGATGATCCGTTTCATGTTCAAAAAGCAAACATCCCAATGGATAAAGGTGGTTACCTTATCTACGGCACTGCTCATATGCATTCAGGTGTTGTTAATGCAAGTCTATATGGGCAGGTAGAATTTAATATTTTAATTTGACAGAGAATTGCTAAACATGATTGTGTTTTCTTTAATTAGTTTGTTAAGTTATAATATTTTTCTGGATTCTATATATAGTCAAGTTAATATTGTGATAGTGCATGCATAATATATAATATTTATTCATTTAAGATTTAATTCAAATAGAATGTCAGTTTAAAGAGTTTTTGCACTTTCAATCAATCAAAATTGTTAGATTATTAGAAACATTTGACTTTTATAATAACTACTTCTTAAGTCATACACATGACTAGTTGTTATATGCTGACATTGTAAATTTTTTTACACCGACAATGTATGAAAATTAAACCCATTTATTATTTGTTTTGGATTAATTAATTAGGATGGAAAGGAGTTGTGTACATCGACACCAAGGTACAGAACGGGAAAGGAAGCAGGAAATGAGGAAGGTTACGCGGTTGGAATGTCAGTATGTTATCCAAAACCAGGTTCAATAAAGATTAATGATGGTGAAATTGTGATTGTAGAATCCAGATATAAGAATGAATTTCTCACTAGAGCTATGGGGCACATGTACATCTATTTGGCTGATCGACTACCAGACACACCATAGACATCAAACTCTTTTGATTTGTAATTTTTTAATGTAAAGTTTCTTTTTGACATATGAAGAGTACAACTTGTGTATGTATTTTACCATTTTTTCATTAATTACCTTTTTGAGACCCTCTCCACACTTCACAATATCAAGTCACTCTTTTATTCCGGAGACAATAAAACTACAAAAATATTTATCAATATTTAAATGAGATTATACGAGTCTCTTGAGTTTAAATTTGAGTCAAGAGATTGAGAAGAAAGAGTTTTAATGTCCATGTAGTTAAACTCAACTTGATAGATTAGCTGGTCTTTATGATTACACAAAAAAATGAATGATGAAAAAAAAATCTTACATTAATTATGATCTTAATGTAATCTTAACATTTTTTTAATCTTAATTATATACCAAAGAAGCTTGTACAAATGACAATTTCTAACACGAGTCATAAACATATGCAACCGCATCAACACAAATTGACTATTAAAATATTAATTTGAATCTTAATAATGTACAAAAAAAGCCCAAACAAATGACAATTTCAAACTAGTGTCACAACGAGGTTAAGTCACATCAATATAAATATATTATTAAAATATCAATACTTCTTATTTTTAACCGATTTGGTAAATAAAACATATCTTGATCCTTATAATATACAATAGAAACTCACATAAATAGTTATTTTAAACAACTGCCCCAACCACATGAAGCCACATCAACACAAATATAATTATTTAAATGTAAAAAATTCTTATTTTTAGTCAATTATGACTAACCTATTAAAAGATATCAGAGTTGCAATGTATTTGCAATTTTTCCACATTGATGCATGAGTGAAAGATAGAAGAATATAAAGTAAAATAAAAGAAAATAAGAAAATGTGAAAATAAGATAATTGATTAATGGTTTGGTATAAGAGAATATGGCAAGAAAGAAAAAAAAATATATTTATGGAATAAATAAATATACTTAGATATAATAAATTTATAAAACGATATATTTGAGTACATTCTTTTTTAAATGTCAAAAAGTGTTTTTTATTAAAAAATCATAATCTTAATAGTACGAACAAACAAACTCACATTATCTTTATCTTTGTCTTAGTATTAATATTATCACAATCTTAATCGTCATTTTATCTTAATATTAATCTCTATATATTAAAGTTAAGCTTAAATTTAGTCATATCTTAATCTTAATTGTTGTCTTAATTTTATCTTAATCTCAATGTGAATATTTTCTTTGTCTTTATTTTACCTTTATCTTTTTATATTATCTTATCTTAATAATGTACAATAAAAGCCCATGTAAATGACTATTTTAAACAAGTGTCACAACTGGATGAAGTCAAATCAACACATATGTATTATTAAATTAATAATACTTTTATTTATAACTAATTCTGGGAGTTGCTTAAAAAAACAATTTGGAGATTAAAATATATCACACCTTTTCTTATTAAAACACATCATATTTGCAACTTATTAGCTTTTTTTCCACAATTAGAGTTTTATATTGTTTGGTTTATAAAAGAAAGCTAGATGAAATAAAACAGAAAGAAAGAAATTAAATCAAAATGTTTAATTTGATAAATTTTACAAAGAAACCACTCAGTGAAATTAAGGATTTAAATGAGATGCATAATTAATGTTAAATTGTTTTACACTGACAGTCAATAAAATATTAGATCAAATTAAATTGTATGATGTGGCATATTGAATTAATACTATATAGTATGATGTGACATATTGAATGGTTATGATTGGATAATAGTGTAAAGTTTTTTACGGTGTTAATGCACATTATATAAACTCATTAATTTAATAGAATCGACAATAAATTAAATTCAAAGAAATTTCGCTTGAATATAATATTTCGAAAGATTAACTACAATAAAATTTAACTTTCCATTCTAAAAAATTCCATTTAACAACAAACAACATAAAAGTGAATATCTTAACTTATAATTAAAAATTAACAATATAATTTCGTCTCTTTAAAATTACTCTCTCAACTTAAAAATTAAATTAATATAAGGCTCATTTAGAATTACTTTTTAAAACGATTGATTGCAGTAAAAATTAACTATACATTATATTTTACCAAAATATATATACTTAACAACTAATAAAATAAAAATTATTATCTTAAGTTGTATTAAAAAAAATAAGGTATGTGTACTTTATTGAGAGTGTCTAATTTATTAGGGTTTAATATGTATACATTGGCAGTGTAAACAATTTTACACTGACAGGTAACTAGAGTTATTCATTGTAGAGTTATTTTATGATGGAAGTTACAATCATGTGGTGAGATGATAAAATTTATTGTTCTTATTAAAATTACTTTCCATCGATAGAGTGCAGTCCTTTTTCATAATTTATTATTATTGTCAGTTATGAGATTGAACTATCATATACATGAAAAATTGTCACTTATAAAAATTTCAATATAATTATCACACACGAGACAAGTTGCTGCTAACGAGATTGAACTATCATACACAAGTTATCACAGTTAAAAACTTCAAAATAACAATCATACACGTGATAAGTTGTCACTTATCCAATTGAAGGTTCGTACACGACACACGTTATCATTTATAAAAATTTGTAAAACACTATCATACACAGGACAGGTTGAACTATAATTAGGAAGAACTATCATACACGAGACAAGTTGTCGCTGATAGGAATTTTAAAAAAATTAGCATACACATGATAAATGACTGCTTTTGAGATTGAACTATAACACAAGACACATATTCTCACTGATAAAAATTCAAAATCACTATCATACATGGGACAAGTTTGTCACCGATGAGATTGTACATTAAAATAAATTTTGTCTCTGCAATTTTGCTACTCATATTTAGAAGTATACACACATTTACACTCTAACATGTGCATAATAAATTAAGGCTATTCATATTTAGAACAAACATTTCAAGAATCATATAGCACTTTATTAAGGGCATACTATTAACTTTGCCGAACTATCAAATTAACAAAATTGAAATTCTATTAAATTTTAATTGTAATGAAAAAGATAAAACTACGAAGTATTATGTGAACGACAATGGAGCATCCATATTTCATACATCACTTAACATGTAAATGTGGGAACTAACATTGATTTCAATTTGTATTATTCACACTTTCGTTTGACCAAATAAAAAAAAAACCTATAACTAATTAAACGGGGAAAATGAGATTTTTTTTTTTTGTAAAATTGTTTGTTGAGATTTAACTAACACCAACTAATCTTCGTAAGGAAAAAAAAAAAAACTTGCTATAGCGATAAATAGCTAGCTGTTGAGACATTTTAAATGGCTTAAATTGTTAGATACCTCAATAAATTCTTAACAAAATTTGTTTACGTTGAAATTGCTTACTTGTAAATATAAAAACACCTTAGAAATTCAAACGACATATGCGTCAGACTGACATCAAAGCTTTGCCAACCATATCATTGTATGTCCTTATACAATTTTACTATAAAAGTAGGAAGCATTCAAGACCTCTTCATATTCACAAAGTTATATTCAACTAATTTTTTTATTTCAAAAATTTATTAGAAGTCCGATAAGAAGCAAATTTCATCATGGTTTCTCATGTGGTAAACCCTTCCTTCAAATTAACTTCCCTACTATTTTTCAAGCATATATTATAATATGTATATATAAATTTTCACAAACTAATAACATTATTACAAACATTATTCATAACTTATTATGTAATAATAATCATTATTCATGTGCAGGTAAACATGAGATTTATCTCCAATGCATTTATTTTCTCATTATCAATACTTGTGATGTTATCAAGCACAATTTACTCACAACAAAAGGAGTATGAAAATCATATAAAGTCAGCAACATTTGTGTCAGAAAAGTTTGAAATTGGACCCGGAAACGTTGTTTCGAAAGCATTGATGGAAATTGAGTTTCCAAAGGGTCATATTGGTGTAAAGAGCTTTGACATTGATCTAATTGATGAAGAAGGAAATTCTATACCATTGTATGAAACATACCTTCATCATTGGTTTGTTATAAATTTTATAAATAAGAATGTGTCACGCGATCATAATGCTCATACCAATCCTTATGCGGATGCCATTTTCAAAAGAAATGATGGAACTTGCAATGGAGGTATTCTCCCACAATATTGGGGTTTGGGAAACGAATCAAGAGGAACAACTTCAAAGATTCCTGATCCTTTTGCAGTTGAAGTAGGTAACCCTAAAGCTATTCCAGAAGGGTGGGAAGAGAAATGGTTATTTAACATCATGGTCATTGATACACGTGGCACAGAAAATAGGAAAAGTTGCACTGAATGTAGGTGTGACCAATTTAACCTCCCAGAGAATTTTTTTAACGTGACAGTTGACATCAATGGAAAACCATTGAGCCCTGACTATAAAGGAGGAATTTTTTGTTGCCATGATAACTTTCAATGCAAACTGAGAAAGGGGTTTGAAGCCCCAAGAAGAAATCTTGCCCTAAGATACAAAGTAACATGGGTTGATTGGGACCAACAACAAATTCCCGTTAGATTTTATATACTTGATTCCACTGATCGGGTGAAAACAATTGGTTCTCAAATAATACATGACTGCCAGGTAACTAAATAAGTTATTTAAATAAATTCAATTTTTTAATTTCACCGACAATTATATTATATTATATGTGTAGCTCATGTGGTTGAGTTTTGATACTTCAAGGAGTTTGAGAATTAGGTTCAAGGTTGAAACTATGATTACAAATAATAAATTAATTAATGAAGTTAAAAAATATTGTGATAACAATCTGTTATTTTTTTATAAGCATAATAGTATATTAATTATTATTATTATGCATGTTGGGAGCAAGTGATTAACAAATTGTTTTTGATATTTTTACAGTCTGAGTATAGTATTCCAGAAAATAATGGTGATGATCCGTTTCATGTTCAAAAAGCAAACATCCCAATGGATAAAGGTGGTTACCTTATCTACGGCACTGCTCATATGCATTCAGGTGTTGTTAATGCAAGTCTATATGGGCAGGTAGAATTTAATATTTTAATTTGACAGAGAATTGTTAAACATGATTGTGTTTTCTTTAATTAGTTTGTTAAGTTATAATATTTTTCTGGATTCTATATATAGTCAAGTTAATATTGTGATAGTGCATGCATAATATATAATATTTATTCATTTAAGATTTAATTCAAATAGAATGTCAGTTTAAAGAGTTTTTGCACTTTCAATCAATCAAAATTGTTAGATTATTAGAAACATTTGACTTTTATAATAACTACTTCTTAAGTCATACACATGACTAGTTGTTATATGCTGACATTGTAAATTTTTTTACACCGACAATGTATGAAAATTAAACCCATTTATTATTTGTTTTGGATTAATTAATTAGGATGGAAAGGAGTTGTGTACATCGACACCAAGATACGGAACGGGAAAGGAAGCAGGAAATGAGGAAGGTTACGCGGTTGGAATGTCAGTATGTTATCCAAAACCAGGTTCAATAAAGATTAATGATGGTGAAATTGTGACTGTAGAATCCAGATATAAGAATGAATTTCTCACTGGAGCTATGGGGCACATGTACATCTATTTGGCTGATCGACTACCAGACACACCATAGACATCAAACTCTTTTGATTTGTAATTTTTTAATGTAAAGTTTCTTTTTGACATATGAAGAGTACAACTTGTGTATGTATTTTACCATTTTTTCATTAATTACCTTTTTGAGACCCTCTCCACACTTCACAATATCAAGTCACTCTTTTATTCCGGAGACAATAAAACTACAAAAATATTTATCAATATTTAAATGATATTATACGAGTCTCTTGAGTTTAAATTTGAGTCAAGAGATTGAGAAGAAAGAGTTTTAATGTCCATGTAGTTAAACTCAACTTGATAGATTAGCTGGTCTTTATGATTACACACAAAAATGAATGATGAAAAAAAAATCTTACATTAATTATGATCTTAATGTCATCTTAACATTTTTTTAATCTTAATAATATACTAAAGAAGCTTGTACAAGAGTCATAAACACATGCAACCGCATCAACACAAATTGACTATTAAAATATTAATTTGAATCTTAATAATGTACAAAAAAGTCCAAACAAATGACAATTTCAAACTAGTGTCACAACGAGGTTAAGTCACATCAATATAAATATATTATTAAAATATCAATACTTCTTATTTTTAACCGATTTGGTAAATAAAACATATCTTGATCCTTATAATATACAATAGAAACTCACATAAATAGTTATTTTAAACAACTGCCCCAACCACATGAAGCCACATCAACACAAATATAATTATTTAAATGTAAAAAAATTCTTATTTTTAGTCAATTATGACTAATCTATTAAAAGATATCAGAGTTGCAATGTATTTGCAATTTTTCCACATTGATGCATGAGTGAAAGATAGAAGAATATAAAGTAAAATAAAAGAAAATAAGAAAATGTGAAAATAAGATAATTGATTAATGGTTTGGTATAAGAGAATATGGCAAGAAAGAAAAAAAAATATATTTATGGAATAAATAAATATACTTAGATATAATAAATTTATAAAACGATATATTTGAGTACATTCTTTTTATATGTCAAAAAGTGTTTTTTATTAAAAAATTAAATAAATAATTAAAAAATCATAATCTTAATAGTACGAACAAACAAACTCACATTATCTTTATCTTTGTCTTAGTATTAATATTATCACAATCTTAATCGTCATTTTATCTTAATATTAATCTCTATATATTAAAGTTAAGCTTAAATTTAGTCATATCTTAATCTTAATTGTTGTCTTAATTTTATCTTAATCTCAATCTGAATATTTTCTGTCTTTATTTTACCTTTATCTTTTTATATTATCTTATCTTAATAATGTACAATAAAAGCGCATGTAAATGACTATTTTAAACAAGTGTAAAAACTGGATGAAGTCAAATCAACACATATGTATTATTAAAATAATAATACTTTTATTTACAACTAATTCTGGGAGTTGCTTAAAAAAACAATTTGGAGATTAAAATATATCACACCTTTTCTTATTAAAACACATCATATTTGCAACTTATTAGCTTTTTTTTCCACAATTAGAGTTTTATATTGTTTGGTTTATAAAAGAAAGCTAGATGAAATAAAACAGAAAGAAAGAAATTAAATCAAAATGTTTAATTTGATAAATTTTACAAAGAAACCACTCAGTGAAATTAAGGATTTAAATGAGATGCATAATTAATGTTAAATTGTTTTACACTGACAGTCAATAAAATATTAGATCAAATTGAATTGTATGATGTGGCATATTGAATTAATACTATATAGTATGATGTGACATATTGAATGGTTATGATTGGATAATAGTGTAAAGTTTTTTACGTTGTTAATGCACATTATATAAACTCATTAATTTAATAGAATCGACAATAAATTAAATTCAAAGAAATTTCGCTTGAATATAATATTTCGAAAGATTAACTACAATAAAATTTAACTTTCCATTCTAAAAAATTTCATTTAACAACAAACAACATAAAAGTGAATATCTTAACTTATAATTAAAAATTAACAATATAACTTCGTCTCTTTAAAATTACTCTCTCAACTTAAAAATTAAATTAATATAAGGCTCATTTAGAAGTACTTTTAAAAACGATTGATCGAAGTAAAAATTAACTATACATTATATTTTACCAAAAAATATATATTTAACAACCAATAAAATAAAAATTATTATCTTAACTTGTATTAAAAAAAAATAAGGAATGTGTACTTTATTGAGAGTGTCTAATTTATTAGGGTTTAATATGTATACATTGGCAGTGTAAACAATTTTACACTGACAGGTAACTAGAGTTATTCATTGTAGAGTTATTTTATGATGGAAGTTACAATCATGTGGTGAGATGATAAAATTTATTGTTCTTATTAAAATTACTTTCCATCGACAGAGTGCAGTCCTTTTTCATAATTTATTATTATTGTCAGTTATGAGATTGAACTATCATATACATGAAAAATTGTCACTTGTAAAAATTTCAATATAATTATCACACACGAGACAAGTTGCTGCTAACGAGATTGAACTATCATACACAAGTTATCACAGTTAAAAACTTCAAAATAACTATCATACACGTGATAAGTTGTCACTTATCCAATTGAAGGTTCGTACACGAGACACGTTATCATTTATAAAAATTTGTAAAACACTATCATACACAGGACAGGTTGAACTATAATTAGGAAGAACTATCATACACGAGACAAGTTGTCGCTGATAGGAATTTTAAAAAAATTAGCATACACATGATAAATGACTGCTTTTGAGATTGAACTATAACACAAGACACATATTCTCACTGATAAAAATTCAAAATCACTATCATATATGGGACAAGTTTGTCACAGATGAGATTGTACATTTAAATAAATTTTGTCTCTGCAATTTTGCTACTCATATTTAGAAGTATACACACATTTACACTCTAACATGTGCATAATAAATTAAGGCTATTCATATTTAGAACAAACATTTCAAGAAACATATAGCACTTTATTAAGGGCATACTATTAACTTTGTCGAACTATCAAATTAACAAAATTGAAATTCTATTAAATTTTAATTGTAATGAAAAAGATAAAACTACGAAGTATTATGTGATCGACAATGGAGCATCCATATTTCATACATCACTTAACATGTAAATGTGAGAACTAACATTGATTTCAATTTGTATTATTCACAATTTCGTTTGACCAAATAAAAAAAAACCTATAACTAATTAAACGGGGAAAATGAGATTTTTTTTTTGTAAAATTGTTTGTTGAGATTTAACTAACACCAACTAATCTTCGTAAGGAAAAAAAAATCAACTTGCTATAGCGATAAATAGCTAGCTGTTGAGATTTTTTAAATGGCTTAAATTGTTAGATACCTCAATAAATTCTTAACAAAATTTGTTTACGTTGAAATTGCTTACTTGTAAATATAAAAACACCTTAGACATTCAAACGACATATGCGTCAGACTGACATCAAAGCTTTGCCAACCATATCATTGTATGTCCTTATACACATTTACTATAAAAGTAGGAAGCATTCAAGACCTCTTCATATTCATGTATGAAAATTAAACCCATTTATTATTTGTTTTGGATTAATTAATTAGGATGGAAAGGAGTTGTGTACATCGACACCAAGATACAGAACGAGAAAGGAAACAGGAAATGAGGAAGGTTACGCGGTTGGAATGTTAGTATGTTATCCAAAATCAGGTTCAATAAAGATTAATGATGGTGAAATTGTGACTATAGAATCCAAATATAAGAATGAATTTCTCACTGGAGCTATGGGGCATATGTACATCTATTTGGCTGAACGACTACCACACACACCATAAACATCAAACTCTTTTTATTTGTAATTTTTTAATGTGAAGTTTCTTTTTGACATATCAAGAGTTCAACTTGTGTATGTATTTTACCATTTTTTCCTTAATTACCTTTTTTAGACCCTCTCCACACTTCACAATATCAAGTCACTCTTTTATTCCGGAGATAATAAAGTCACAAAAATATTTATCAATATTTAAATGAGATTATACGAGTCTCTTGAGATTAAATTTGAGTCAAGAGATTGAGAAGAAAGAGTTTTAATGTCCATGTAGTTAAACTCAACTTGATAGATTAGCTAGTCTTTATGATTACACACAAAAATGAATGTTGAAAAAAGAATCTTACATTAATTATGATCTTAATGTCATCTTAACATTTTTTAATCTTAATAATATACAAAAGAAGCTTGTACAAATGACAATTTCTAACACGAGTCATAAACACCTGCAAGCACATCAATACGATAACGAAGTCATCTTTAATCTTCAAATTCTCATCCATCTTTTCAAACTCAACCAATTTCTCAAATAACCTCTCTTATTGACTTTAAAATCTTTCAATTGAAACTATGTTAATCTTCATGAATTCAACTAAAACATCCTTGATGTGAAAGTCTTTGTCATTTGATTCATTGTATATAATTTGAGGAGGTAGAATTTGTTTCCATTTGAACTTTTTCATGTAATACTCATCATCTTTTGCTTCTATGGCCAATAGATTCACATCTTTTGGTTGTGGGTAATAGTAATCAAAACAAGTTCTATTCATATGTCTTTCCCCGCAAAAGTCACATGTAAGAGGTCACATCTAAATGATGTCTTTTTCATATGTACCTCTCAAGATATGTCTCTCAATCATGAGTAATTGAGAAGATATAAGACAAGTATCATACTCTTCCAACACTTGTAGTAGAATATAACCATCAAAAACTTTCATTCTCGATAGTGAATAGTTATCTCAAACAAAAAAGAAACATATCACTAGCACCAGATATTAACAAGCTCAACAAATAAAAACAGAAAATTAAAATAAAAAATAGGAGTTTTTTTTAATAAATTAAAATTAAAGAAAAAAATAACATGTATCCAAAAAGCATGAATCACATTTTCTTTCCTAGTGGAATAACATGTGTTCATATTTCGCATACATTTTTTTTATCTTTACATCATTTCATGAAATAGGGTAAATAAAAATAGTCATCTACCTTGTTACATGATCACAAGGAAAATTATTCTTTTAGCATTCATGCATTTCTCTATGCATTATTTTGGCATCACCAAAATAAATAATAAAAAAATTTCCTCTTATCTCAAAAAATTATGTCATGACTCAGTTCTTGCATTTCACATAGAAATGCATCACTCTTGAAAAGTGTTCACGTCCAATTTATGACTAAGTCATAACTCATTTAAAAAAAAAAAATTAGCATGTAAGTCTATCTTGCACTCTCATGCATAAAATTCAAAAATAATCTCACCATTATATATTTGCATATCTCTTATTTTATCTTCTTCATGCATAACATTAGCATGCATGCATATATTTTCATCAAAATAAATAAATGTCATTTTTCCTTCCAAATAAATTTAGTGCATAATCTAAAATGGCACTAAAGCTTGCATTACATCTTGCATCGAACAAAAAACATTCATTCATTTGAAATAAGGTTAAAAAATATTGCTTCGTACTCATAAAACAAATTGCTTCATTCATTTGCATTGAATGAAAAATATATTTAGACTAGTTAGTTTCATACTCATAAATTTTTTATTTTATGAATAAGCATTTGCATCACGAACTTTTCATGCATGTCATTATTTTCTTTTATCTTCAATAAAGAGCACAAAAAATAGAAATGATGTCGCATCCTTGTAAACTATTCTTGAGTGGTGTGTGGTCTTGAAATGATGGTTACTTGCAAATAAAATTAACAGATCTCTCTTCCTTAGAAAATGAAATATGCCAAATTATATATAGACTCAAAATCAATTGAGACTCTTGAGGAACACCTCATAGTCTTTCATTGACAAAAAATCTAATCTAATGATCAAATTTGTTGACTGAAGTGATTGACGTAATCAATTTTTTTCATGTCGAAAACTAATCTTATCTATATTTGAACCATTCACTTAATGAACTTGTGTAATATATGTATGTACTCTTGCATGAGTCAATTAATGTCTTCATTTGTGAATATTCTTTCATTCTTCCTTTATTCCCAATTTTGCCTCGATCACACCGAGAGGTTTCGTCTCACAAATAAAACTTGACCAAAGAACCACTTGCTTGATTCCCAATAATAAATCTCACAAAGTACTACATTGAAAATCTCAAATTGGTGCAAGTCCTTTTGAAAATAAAAATATTAAAATTAAAAAAAAAAATAAAAAAAATAAAAAGGTATCTTAGGTTGAAAATCTATAAAGGCATCCTAAGCAAAAGTTAGAGCAAACAAAAATAAAATAAAATAATAAGAGCAAATGCATAGCTTTTTTTAATTTTTGTCACAAAATTAAATGTTTCAAAAATCAGCAATCATAACTTGAAATTAAGTTCGGTCATTTTCCTACATTTTACCCTTGTTACCATTCTGAACAAATTTTTCTCTCAATAGCCAAACAAGTATCACCCGACTTAGAGTTGGTACAATATTTCGTCACTTTTGCACTAGTCATGGTGTAAAAATATATATAAGCAAAAAAAATCAACGACAGAAAGATCCATCAAAATGTATAGAATAAAAATCTAAAAAATTTAAAAAGAAAAAAGGGGGTCTGTAAATTTTTAGATTGATTCCTCACAAAGTGCTTCTAGAACAAAATGATCATTTGTATTATTGACAACGAATGGTTATTCGTACCTCGTACATTATTTCTTTCATAAACTCTTAACCATTAACCACAATGCGACTCTAAAAAGCCCATTCTTATCAATGAGGTACATCTTAATTGACCATCCAACCTTACTTTCAATGTGATGCATGCTTAGTTAAACAAAGCTCCAAAGAGAGAGAATATAAGTTCATTGACATGAGCTAACAATTCTTTGGAAATCTTCAATTAACATCTTTGACCAAAAAGATTTGCTTCTAAGGTGTTCTAGTCAATAGAAAAAGACTAAGGTGGTGAAAATGATTCGACGATTGTAGTAAAAAATTACAATTGATTACATTATTTCTCAAGAAGTTATCACTCACTCAACCAATGTTGTAGAATATAATTATCAAGATACACAAAATCACAACAGTCGAGTAAAAATAAACATGACAAACTTGATTTCGCTTGAGTTTGAGTTCAAATATTAGTTTACATATTGAAATTTTTCCAAGGAAGTGATCAAATCAATGAATTCATTGTTTACAAAAAGGCCACAACGCCTCTCGTTCCTTCAAAAATAACCAATATTCGTGAAACAAAAAAAAAATACTAAAGCCCATGCATGCTCCTTGAGTTTTTGCATTATTAATTGGATACATTCATGAATCATAAATTCATGTATCTTGCATCAATCAAGCATGCAACACTCAAGCATTACTCTAACATCATAACATGCATAACCTGATACAGTTCAATGCACCTTGCATCATACTTGTGTTTAAAGATCTCATGGTCTTCTAGCCACAATGCACTTTACATGCTCCCTGAAAGTCCAATGGCCATTTGCACTTCAAAACCCAATATTCATTATTGGCAAATAAAAAGCCTAATCTTCATTGGCACCTCAAAGTCCAATGTACATTGGCACTTCAAAGCCCAATATTTATTATGAGCAAACAAAAAGTCCAATTTTCATTGGCATCTCAAACACCAAGCCCAATCTTCATTAGCACCTCAAAGTCTAGTGGTCATTGAAACTTCAAAGCCTAATATTCATTATTGGCAAACTAAAAGCCCAATATTCATTTGCACCTCAAAGTCCAATGTTCATTGGCACTTCAAAGCCCAATATTCATTATTAGCAAACAAAAAGTCCAATTTTCATTGGCAGCTCAAACGCTAAGCCCAATCTTCATTGGCACCTCAAAGTCCAATGCTCATTGGCAATTCAAAGCCCAATATTCATTATTGGCAAACAAAAAATCCAATTTTCATTGGGACCTCAAACATTAAGCCCAATCTTCATTGGCACCTCAAAGTCCAATGTTCATTGGCACTTCAAAGCCCAATATTTATTATTGGCAAACAGAAAGTTCAATTTTCATTGGCAGCTCAAACACTAAGTCCAATCTTCATTGGCACCTCAAAGTCTAACGTTCATTGGCACTCCAAAGCCCAATATTTTAATAACTAAAAGTTCAATTTTCATTGAAACCTGAAACTCAAAGTCCATAATTCTTTTGCATCCTCCTAAATTTAATCTTCATTGGCTCTTTAACCCGAATATCCACTAGCATCCACAACCTGTAACCTGTAGCATCTAACGCCTAAGATCTACAGGTCACTTCAAATCCCAAAGCCTAATATTTCATTTGGCAAACAAAATTCCATTTTTCATTAGCACATCAAAGGAAGAGTCAAATAATAATTGGCGCCACAACCAAAGTCCAACGTTCCATTGGTAACGTAAAGACCAAACTTCATTAGCACCATATAAGCCCAGATCCATTAACATTCTAAACTCCAATTTCTATTGGCATGCACTAATACATTGGCACTCAAGAGTCCATGATTCACTATCAAAACCAAAAATCCAATATTATATTGGGATCCAGATCTCATTACTGACTTAACGATCATCAATTTTCATTCATATCGATCTAAGCATTGGTAACCAATACGAATATGGTCATATACATTTTTTTCGATCTACACATCGGTAGCCAATCCGAAGACGATCATCTACATTTTTGTCAATCTACGCATTGGTAGCCAAACCGAAGACGACCAATTTTCATTCAAAATGATCTACACATCGGTAGCCAATTCGAAGACGATCTTCTACATTTTTGTCGATCTACACATCGCTAACCAATCCGGAGACGATCAATTTTCATTCATGTCGATCTATGCATTATTAACCAATCCGTAGATGATCATCTACATTTTGTCGATCTACGCATCGGTAACCAATCCAAAGATGATCATCTACATTTGTTTAGCTTATTCATACATTGCACATAAAAAAAACATCGAAAAAGACATTGCACCATTTCCTCTTTAAAATTTTATGTGTTTTTGCATTTCACATACTTTTGCATTAACGATTATTCTACTTTCACAATTTATCTGCTATGGCATTACCATTTTACCTACTTTCACATTTATCTTGATGGACAAAATTTAGGTCCTTATATTTACTTATATTTTACAGCGATAGTATGAAAACCATTGTTATTCATATTTTCTTGAAAAATATAATTATATAGGGGCAACTGTAGTACCCCAATTTTGTCCGTCCAATTAAAAAATTCTAAAAAATAAGTCATATGTTTAATTTTAAAATTTTCCATAAAAAGGGTTCTACCTTTGCCTCTAATTCTAGTTCCCTATGGTTCTGCTTTTGTCTCTGGTTCTGATTCTTCCTCTAGTTCCCTCTGGTTATGCCTCTACCTCTGGTTTCCTATGGTTCTAGTTTTGCCTCTTATTCTGGTTCCCTCTGGTAATGGTTCTAATTCTGCCTCTGATTCCCTCTGCCTTTGGTTCAAGTTCCCTTTGGTTCTACATATGGTTCTGCCTCTAGTTCTGCCTCAGGTTTTTGCTCCCTCTGATTTTGGTTCTGCCTCTGGTTCTAGTTGTGCCTCTCCTTCTGGTCCTTGTTCTGCCTCTGGTTATGGCTCCCTCTGGTTCTAGTTCTGCCTCTGGTTCCCTCTAATTTTGTCTCTGGTTCTGGTTATGCCTCTTGTTTTGCCTCTACTTCTGGTTCAACTTTTGCCCCTTGTTCTCCCTCTAGTTCTGATTCTTGTTCTGCCTTTAGTTCTGATTCCTTCTGACTCTAGTTCTGGTTCCCACTAGTTTTGGTTCTGCCTCGGGTTTTGGTTCACTCTAGTTCTAGTTCTGCCTCTAGTTCCCTTTGTTTCTGTCTCTAGTTTTGATTCCCTCTGGTTCTGGTTCTTGTTCTTCCTCTAGTTCTTTTTGGTTCTTGGTCTGCCTCTGGTTCTTTCTTATTCCTTCTGGTTCTAGTTTTGCCTCTGGTTGTCTCTTTTATTTTAATTTTTAGTTTTTTGTTTGGCAGCATTAGCACTTCCTTCCATCTTGTCAGCCTCTATGCTTTTCACCTTTACAGCTATAATTTTCTCCTTGTATACACGTCATCTCTTCAGCCATCTTTCCAACCTTTTTAGCATCTTTTTCTTTTCTTTTTTTTCCTTAGGCTACAATTTTTACCATGAATACAAGCAATTAAAAAGTGCATCATCTTTTTCCAGATTTACCTTAGCAAATCCAATTTTTCTACAAAAACATGGAATAATTCAGAACTCAATTTTATCTCATGGATACAAATATTCATCATTTTAGTTTATAAATTGAGAGCAAAAAAATCATACGAGAGAGCTGGTTTTCATTTTTAATCTAGTAAGATTTTTTGTTATTAAGTGATGATATGAAACATAAAAGGAGTTATGCAATAATACACTAATTCAAAACAAGAGCAAATACAATTAGAGCAAATCAAATGAGTATAACAAATATTCAACTTGTGTGGTAACTATTTCTAAACTCATCTTAAACACTTTTGTACTCAATATCTCTTTTCTTCTTTCTTTAGACAAACGACATTTTTTTCAAACCATCTTATTGCAACACAAAGGCATTTCTTTAAAAGCAATCAACACATCCACATTTTCTATCCAAGAACTACGTAGCTTTGATTTCTCCATCGCACCGAGGGATATTTAGGAGCAAGATCACACTACTGTTAAGCATAATAATAAAATTTTCTTTTTTCCTCTACATTTTAAATATACTTTTACCATTAGATTATTTTTACAAAAAGGATTATATTTGCATTTTAAAAATGAGGAATAAATATTTATAAGTTAACATTAATTTTGCACAATTAATTATAGGTACTCATATATTAACGGATGTCGTAGGATGTTAACACATTCCCTACACATAATCGACTCCCGAACTCAAAATTTGGTTTCAAATACCATTTTTCTTTTTTTAAGGGTTTTCCCATGTTTTTCCCAATTTTAAAATAAACTTTGGTGGCGACTCCATTGAATTCAAGAAACACTCAAAATTTTAGGCCGAGATGTTGAGACAAAATCTCAATTTAATATTTTGATGAAGACAAACAAAAAGTTAATTAAGAATGTTAATTATGATTCTAAATGTTATGTTAATTTAACTTGTGCTTTTGAGTGTATTAGATCAAAGATAGGAGCCAAGCAAAGCAAAGAAATCAGATTCAAACTCAACAGACAAAGAAACTCAAAATCTGGAAAACGGAGAATGTTCTCCAGTTTCAAGAATGATCGTCACAGCCTCTTGACCAATCAATCTCCATTATTTCAACGAAGCTTTTGCCTCTAAATTTTATACTAGTTCATCAGTACATGGCAAGGAACAAGTAGAAATCATTCTAGTCAAAGAAGGCATTCGAATCACAAAAAGAGAAGATGACAAACTAGCAAGACCAAACAGATCTGAACTTGACTGTCAACATTCTTGACAGTATTATGATCATTCTCCAGCATGTTAACATTAATCTCCAGCATGCTAACATCATTCTCCAGCATGTTAACATTAATCTCCAGTATGCTAACATCATTCTCCAGCATGTTAACATCAATCTGCAGAATGTTCATACCAGTCTCCAGATTGATTATCAATCTCCGTTTCTGCATAATCAATCTCCGTTTCTGCAGAATTTTAGCATTGATGTCCTTACTTCTGCAAAGGTTTATAATCATTCACCAAACTATTTTGGACAGAATCAAGGCTCCATATCGAAGCTGTAACATCAATAATTACATATGAAGCTTCAAAGATCAATCTCCATTTCTGCAGAATCGATTCTCTTATTTATGCAGAAGTTGTTCATTACTTTCCAAACTGTTTTGGACAAAATCAAGTCTCCAGATCAAAGGTATATCATCAACAAATATATCTGAAGCTTAAGGGATAATTAAACACGCAAGCAATCTAATCAAATTTGATTAAAACAGCCCAGTCAAGCAAGGCCCAAAACTGTTCAAATGGCTGAATATTTTTATTCACTTTTATTGGTTTTGGTCAAAACTGACAGAGCACTACCAACAGCTCTTTTGACCATTATTAAATGTCCTAAAAGCCTATAAAAGGAAGGCCAAGCTCAAGGAAAAATCAGAGCTTCAAGTACTAAGAAAATTCATCAATCACATACACTTACATACTTGAATTATCTCGCTCACATACACTTACATACAGTTCTGATTTTTCCCATTCGATTCTTAGAATCATTTTCGTGTATTTCTCTGTCAAAGAATCATATCTCAAACAAGAGTTGAGACATCTCAGATTCTAACAAAACAATCTCATCATTATTGTAAAACTCAAACAATAAGAGTTTAGTATAGTTTGGGTAGATTGTAAGAAATCCTATCAAGGTTGATAGGTGACCTGATTGAACTCCTTTCTGGGTGGAAAGGTTTTAATGTTGTAACAGATCAAGGTTGATCTGAGCTAGGTACTGTAAAACCAAGAAGGTTTTTTGTTTTGAACACTTAGTGGAAAACCTCACGGTTGTGAGGACTGGACGTAGCTCGAGTTGGGTGAACCAGAATATATCCTTGTGTGGTATCTCTTCCCTTATATATTTACTTTCAGTCTGATTGATTATCAAGTTAAATACATAAAATGAATTACTGATTTTAACTAACCAAGAACGTTCTCCGTTTTTCTGGTTAAAACCAAGAACGTTCTCCGTTTTCTGTTCTCACAACCAAGATCAATCTTGAGTTATTTTCTTAAGTTTTTTTAGGAATTTTTAAATAGGAACATTTACAATTCAAACTCCCCTTCCTTGTAAATCGACATTGCTACTTCACGCGACACATAGTAGCATCATCAGATTACAATAGTACAACAAGCATCATGAAAATATTAGAAGACTATTGTTTGAATCATAAGCGATTAACTTAGATAATGAGAAAACCATTTTGTAGAGTTTGGACCGTCATATCACTTAAAGATTCTCATCAAGTATAGAAGGCTAAAGCAACAAGAGAAGGCTCATAGTTTAAGGATCATAATAAAATAACTTGTATCATGAGCTACACAAGATTATGCTTCAGGTAATGTGACAAAACTCACATTATGTTTTGTGTTGAAAGATTTGAGGATCTACCACAACAATACAAGCCAAAAGAAAAATGAAAATATTCTTTGAAAACTCTCAAAACCTACTCTGAGTATCATCTTACCAAAGCATCTAAAGATTGAGAAGGTTTGAGATTGATTTCAAATTAGTTTTTGATAGAGCTCACGCTATACATCTTGAACTAAGTTCAAGAATCAATAAAATACAACAGATACTTTAAAACCAGTATTGGTGCATCACCTATCAGAGTATGAATCACCAGTTGATAACTTGAAACAAATATATTAAGTTGTAATGTAGCATATTAAAAAATAAAAATAGACAAGAGCATCACATTTCAATTCAATAATGCAATATTATGCATCGACTCTTACTCAACACTTTTACTTCATATGGTACTATTATAACTCTGAAGCACTTGGTTAGAAGACTAGATACAATGTCACCATGCAAGTGGAAGGAAAATTCAAATAGGGCATGTCCTCATAGATCCCCTCAGCTCAACTTGAAATACTTATATGTGACGGTAAAAGTAAACATGTGTTGCATGGTAGCTCAAACATTTGGAGGGTTACCTCCAAGTAACATAGGAATTCCCCTCCAGAATGCCCAAAGTCTAACAATCTTGCCTTCAAGATCAGCAGTAGACCTCCACTTGAGATTCATTTAGTAGTACTTCCTTGAATCATTGAGCTTATCAGCCTTTCTCAGTATGATGACAATACATTCCAATGTGTCAAAGACAATAAAATCTAGTTCTGTCCCATCTTCATGACAATTTAATCCAGTCTAATTTATTCATCACATGACTCGAATATATTACCGACAAACTTAAGTGCGCTTCACCATTTCGCATTCACATAATTATGATATTAGATTCAAAATATTTCCAAAATATACACAACACCATATTTCTCAATACATTTCACATGATATAATCAAGGCACATAATACAACAACATCAATGCATTTCGTTTTATATCATATCATCAAGAGGTATAACACAACGCATCTCGAGGCATACATCAAGTATAACATTGAGATAACACAATCGTTAGTGTGACACCCTAAACCCAAATTGAAATAGAAACTAAAATGCATTAGTTTTGAAAGAGATTCACAGCGGTTCCAAAATAGAGTATGAAAATTTTCTTTTAAACTATAAGGTTCAAGACGTCACACTCACACTTACAGAAAATGCTTGCATAAAAATTCTCACTTAAAAATCCTTTAATATCGAATATAGCTGAGAGTTATTAAATAAATATTTCTAACATAAAAAAACGTTCTAAATTTAGAGACAATTAATTTCTACCTCCGAATAAAAGATCAAAAATAACATAATTGATCAATCGAATTTACAAAAACCTAAATAAGTTCATAACTCAACAAAACACGACAAATTACTCCCACCCAGTATCACCTATCAAAGCATGGATCACCAATCGATAACCTGAAATAACTGCACTATCGCAAGCACCAAGCACAAGCAACGAGGGGTGAGCTTCGAAAACATGTAATAGTATAAAATAATTGAGAAGAACACGTAAAATACACTAAACACCGTATCATATCAAATCACAATCAGCAAAAGTAATCAAGATAAAACATTGATACAATCCACAACATCAAGTAAGTCAACACACAAATCAAGTAATGTTATGCATGCTCATATACTCTAGACTCATCCTATTTCTTTGGTACCATTCCAACTCTGAAGTACTTGGTTAGGAGGCTTGATACTATGCCACAACGCAAGTGGACGGACAATTCAAATTGGACTTGTCCTCATAGATCCCCTCAACTCAACCCAAGACACATATAGGCAACAGTCGAGGTAAACGTGTGTTGCATGGTAGCTCCCGACATTTGGAATGCTACCTCCAAGTCACCTAGGAGTTCCCCACCTGAGTACCTCCAAGGTCTAACAATCTTACCTTAAGGCTCAACAGTAGACCACCACAATCAAGCTCATTCAGTTGTACTTCCCCAAAATTACTAGCTTGACAGGCCCTACCTATATGATAACAAGATAATCCCCACTTAAAACAAATAACATCCAGGTCCTCCCCTCGTTGGGCTAGGCTACTCACTCTATTAAGAGAACCATCATTGGCACATGTCGAATTCATCACTATTCAATTAATTACAATATGCATTTCATGATATTCATCAAGGTGGTAACATCATAAGTCAACAAGTACATATCATCAATGCACATTTCCATAATCATATATCACATTTAAAATTTATCATCATAATGCACAAGCTCCAACAATACATGATTTTCACTCATAGATAATAATACTAGATCATTCACACACATCACGTCAGTTAAAATGCAAATAATTACAATTCATCACATTATATATGATATAACAATATCAAGGGAAGATATAAACACAACACAAAATACTTCAAATACACAATCTATTATATATAATTAAAACAGCCTCCACAGCCACGTCATGTTATTCTCTCCACGTATGCGAGAATTTGCCACTTCAGCTGAAAAGCTGATGTGTACACTCCGATTGAGTTCCTATTCACTTTCTAAATAGTTTTTCCCCTCTCCCTTGACGAATCCGAATCTGTCCCAAAATCAATATCTATTATCAATATCAATAACAATCAATACAATAAATATCAATCATTTGTCCTCCATTATTATTGATAACGGTTATTCCTCCATAAATATTTTCAAATTCCTATTCACTTTCTAAATAGTTTTTCCCCTCCCTCCTGACCAATCCGAAACTGCCCCAATTCATATGCCATAAGTTACCAATTTCAATACAATAAATATCAATTATTTGTCCTCCATTATTATTGATAACGGTTATTCCTCCATAAATATTTTCAAATTCCTATTTTTTCCCCTGACCAATCCGAAACTGCCCCAAAATCCAGTATCTATTATTAATATCAATATCAACTAATACAATAAATTACTAATTCATGTGTCATAAGTTACCAATTTCAATACAATAAATATCAATTATTTGTCCTCCATTATTATTGATAACGATTATTCCTCCATAAATATTTTCAAATTGAATATTATATAGTATCCTTACTGAAAAAAAAAAATAATTTAATAAAATTTATAATATCTACGAAATATATCACATGTCACTTATTAGATAACTAAAATTAATATTTAAATCAAAATGTCACATATTAGATAACTAAAATTAATATTTAAATCAAATAGAGAGATATAATTTTGAATTAGGCCAACAATTTGTTTTTCTATTTTTTCTTATTATATCATTACTCATGTGGACTTAGAGAAAAATTTATATATTTTCTGAAATATTGATATTGTTATGTATATTTTTAACTTTTTTCAAGTAGTAAATTGTTTTTTTTGTACAACCCAACACATTTTTTCTAAGGACAAAAT
>JBBPBP010009780.1:26840140-26884281 GCA_037974735.1 Cicer chorassanicum | reverse complement strand
TGTTTCTCTTATTAATTATCAATGCATATATTTACCATGAGCATTATTTCGAAATTTTTTTAATATGTGTAGGAAAAAATGTTAAAATTTTAAAAATTCCTACATAACTTACAAACTTTAATAAAAATAGAGTTTACAATTATCAATTATATAATTTATCTTTTAAATCATGGTTAATATTTTATGTCTATAGACCATAAAAAATAGCTAAATTGTACAAATTTGATATTGTAAATAAAGTTCAAATCTAACTTGAAACCGTTGTAAAATTGTTAATTTTTTTTATGATTAAACTTTTACAAGACATTGTTCTTTTATATTTTTTTTAGCAGCAAAAATACTCATTTAATTACAAACTCTACAATATCTTTTATTGCATTTTTTTTATAACTTTAAAAATTGACAAGATTAATATTAAATATATATATCACCTTATAAAAAAATTAAAATTAAACTCGCGCAAAGCGCGGGTCTTATTCTAGTTCTACAATAATTCAACAACCACACGATCTTCGAAATCAAATCAAACAACACCCTATAAAATTTTCTAACTCATATTTTAACATCACCAAATTCAAGTTTTCTCATTAATCAATTATTACTAAAAAAAAAGGCTTTAGCCATACGTAGCAAGCCTCGAATGAATTATGGGAAATACGGTTTTCTCGTTCGTCTCATTTAATTTACACTTATGAATTCGAACTCACTCTCACCCCATACCTCAATCTAACGCTTTCATAAGATATAAGGACCATAATGATTTTCAGCAACCATGAGATGTCGGCAACGCCCAACGAACAAGTCCAAAAGCATCGACGATTTTGCAAAGTCAATGAAACATGGCTAACAATTTACGCGGACAAAAAAATCAGCGTTACATAATTAATAAAAATATTATGCGAAGAAACATATTCAAAATATCGTGAAACAGGTTATTAGAAAATGTCTCACCGACGTGCTGGAGCGCCGACAGGGTCCGACGTCAATTTCACCAAAACACGCAAATGAGTAGTGCTTCTTGAAGGGTTTGACGAGTGGAATCCAAAAATGCTATCAGTTTTTCAGGACGATGAACTTGCTGGCCAGAATTCGATAACACAATCGCGACGAGGGTGAAAACCTATTTTTTGAAGTTTAATGGTTGATGATTCCAAGCATAGGTAATGGAAAAGGGTGTTTCGTGGAGTCCAAATATGGTATCAGTTTTCATTAATAATACTCGTGGTGGCCAGAATCTCAATCCAAAGGTGGTGGTGTGATTGTTAACGAAAAGAAATAAAGTGCTTTGAGTCTCGATTCAGGTTGCAAATGAAAGAGGGAGATGTGAGGAACATGAACATGAACATGATGACGGTGTCGCATGGCACTCGCTATGGTGGTCGAAAACAGCTTGAGATAGTGGCGGTAATGGCGGAACACAGTTCATGGTTATAGTTGTATTTTGTGTATCATATAGACATGGAGCCAAGTTTGATGAAGGTGATTGATGAAGATGATTATCCAACCAATGAGGCAATGGAGCACAAAAAGAATGGGTGGTGAGGGTTCTGGCAGCGTAATCTCGTGAGCGACGAGATTGCTTTGCAGATTTATTTATTTTTATTTTTTTTAAGTTGTGGAGAAGGGGTGAAATTAGAAATTACGTAGGTGTATCAGTAACAGATCTGAAAGGCCTAAAACAGAGTAGGCCCAAGTCCATGTTTAAATAGTAAAAAGGGGGTGTAGCAGTAGAATCCCAGGTGTAGATGAGAAAGTCTGTTGTAGTGTAATAAAGGCCCAAATAGAATTGAGGAGTAGAAAATAATGTGTAAGTAGCAGTCTGACCCAAAATCCCTTTTCTAATATTTTTTAACAAATACTTAATAAATAATTTATTTTACTCCTCCATACTAAAAAAATTTCTCCAAAATATTCAGATTAAAATACTAATAATTTTCACAAAAATAATTAGATAGAATAAATAAATACAATATTTACAATTTATCTTATTCACTAAATTAAATATCTATCAAATTATCACACTATAGCAAATAAACAAGGAAAATTAATCATAATATTTATCAACACATATTCTAAACACATGTCATACTAAATTAATTCCTTAAAATCCTATTAGATAAATAAAATAATATATTATAAATTTGGGGTGTCACAATTAGACACAAGTATACACAAGTCATCATATTGTCTCAAGATAACTTCATGGATACAAGATAAACATAAGGCATAAAATTCATTAAATACACACATCGATAGTAATTTAAATATCACACATTTGTAAAATGGAATCACACTACTGTTAGAACGAGGTTGATTTAAAGAACTATGACCCTTACTTGTGTTGATCATAATAAAATTATTTTATGGGAATAATTTAAAGCACTAACGCTCTATTTAAGTGTGCAATTCCTATATCAGATTTATTTTGAATGACTTTATGCTGCATCCTCTGATGTTTGGACTAAGTTAAAGGAACACCAAGACTCCGCTTGGAAATCTGTATTCCGAGTCTGATGAACGTTATCTAAAACGCACTTCTAGTGACTGCTAATACAAGTAATTCTATGATTGTTTTGACTCTAATGACTACAACAATCATTTGATTATTCTGCCTATGATAAGTATGGCAAGCAAGTGATTATGTGACTTTGATAATCGCGTCAAGCATCTGATCGATTGAATCTATTTAAAAGTCAACACTCTGATAAAAAGTCAACACTCTAGTAGTAAATACTTTGATGGAAGTAAAAGCATTGAAAAGTCAACGCTCTAAAAATCAATTACAAGAATTTGATCATGATATCCTCTGCTTTTCTGTTTCCATATCAAGATACGCAAAATCAATTACAAGAATTAATTTTGGACAAGCTTTGATGGTGAATCCATCATTGAAGATTTGATACGAAAACTCATGATACATGTTGGTTTCTTTCAATCAGGACAACAACCAGAAATTCTACAGCTCTCCGTAAAAGGATGTGCAACCCTCAATGAAGTGTACAACAACGTACCACAATAAACATAGTACAGTCGTCTCTGCACTCTTGCTCTTAATCTTTTGCTTTGTCTAAGTGTTGAGAAATATTTTATGAGAGTACAACATTTGTAAATATCCTCTTGTGGGGGTTATTCAGAAAACCCTTAAACTTATTCTATTTGTAACCTAACCCAGTAATTGTTGCATCCCTCAACAGTTTGACTGTACTAAGATAGAAGGTTGAGAAGACTTCTAGTAGGTGCTCAGTAGAAGTGTGATTCAGTTGGTGAATTAGTGAATTAAATTCTTTCGTTTGAAGGGGCTGGACGTAGCTACCATATTGGTGGTGAACCACTTTAGCACAACTTCCAAATAATAATTTCTCATGACACCACAAAATTGAGAATTCACTACGCCAAAAATGACATTTTATAGCGCGTCTTTTACAGCGCTTATTAAATACAAGCGCTGTAAAAGGGTCTTTTTAAAAATAACGGAGGCTACAACAGCGCTTTTTCTACAAGCGCTGTAAAAAAAGCGCTGTTGTAGGGTCATATAGGGTCAGAAAGCGCTATCACATAGCCTTTTACAGCGCTTCTTCAGAAAGCGCTGTAAATCAAGCGCTATTGCATAGGCTTTTACAGCGCTTTCTGAGCGCTTTAAAATAAAGCGCTGTAAAAGCCTTGCGCTTTGTGTCATTGGTTGACCTATTACAGCGCTTTTTAGACAAGCGCTGTAATAGGCTTGCCCATTAAATTTTTATAGGACCTATTACAACGCTTATTTAGAAAGCGCTGTAAAATCATTCATTTCAAAGAAGCGTTAACTTTAAGTAAATAAAATCAAATTTAAAACAAATTTAATACGTTGTCAAAACCCTACGAAATCTCATCTTCCCTTCCCTGCGAACCCCTCGTTTGCGCCCATCTTCCTCATTTAAAACAAATTGATCATCAAGTTGTCTCAGGTAATTCAAATTTATTTTATTTATTTGTTGTTGCCTCAGGAAATTGTTACATTGTTACATGAAATTGCTAAATTGTTACATTGTTACATTTGTTACATGAAATTGTTACCTTGTTACATGATCAAAAAACTTGAAATAATATTGTTTATTGTTATTGATATAATTTGTTACTGATAAATTTTATTTATAATATATCAGACTGATAAAGGTCATAATATATTAGAATTGAAATAATAGGGTTTCTGATATAGGTCATGCTTACTGATATAATTAAATTGTTACATGATATAATAGGGTTTCTGATAAATTTTATTTATATGTGTATTATCAATATATATATATAGGTCATAATATATCAGACTTGAAATCATGCTTATTGTGTAACTACATTTATATATATAGGTCATAAATGGACCGGAAATGGATGTCTGCTAATCGATTGACAAAAGAGTATGAAAATGGAGTGAAAGAGTTTATTGAGTTTGCAGCGATGAATGCAAAAGATCCAAATAGAGTCGTTTGTCCTTGTTTAAAATGTTGTTTTGGAAAACGCATTAGAGCAGATGAATTGGAAGGACATTTAGTATGGTATGGAATTGATCAAAGCTATACATGTTGGATAAGACATGGTGAGAAAATCAATGATAATACTCGCACAGATACATATGTTTCAATTGATTTTGACACAGATACATATGAGCCAGACCGAGTTGAGGAGATTGCAAAAGCAGTTGAAGAAGATCTTCGTGATTGTCCTAAAATGTTTGAGAGCTTGTTGAGTGATGCAGAGAAACCATTATATAATGGTTGTACTAAATTCACAAGACTTTCGGCGATACTAAAGTTGTACAACTTAAAATCGAGTAATGGATGGTCTGATAAAAGCTTCACAGAATTACTAACCCTCTTAAAAGATATATTGCCAGATGATAATGAACTTCCCAGTAGAACCTATGAAGCTAAACGAATTTTATGCTCTATTGGTATGAGTTATGAAAGGATTCACGCGTGTCCTAATGATTGCATTTTATTTTGGAATGAATATGAATTACTAAAGGCGTGTCCGAAATGCAATGTATCTCGATATAAGAAGAAAGAATCTACTCCAGCAAAAGTCGTGTGGTATTTTCCTATAATACCAAGATTTAGGCGCATGTATCGCAGTGAAGAAGATTCAAAACACTTGACATGGCATGCAGATGAAAGAATTAGAGATGGAAAGTTACGACACCCTGCGGATTCTCCGCAATGGGCAAAAATTGATCACGAGTATCCTGAATTCGGGATAGAGTCGAGAAATCTACGCCTTGCACTTTCTACTGATGGAATGAATCCACATGGTCTTCAAAGCATCTCACACAGCATGTGGCCTGTGATTTTGTTGATTTATAATCTACCTCCATGGTTATGTATGATGCGTAAGTTTATGATGTTGTCTCTGTTAATTTCTGGACCCAAACAACCGGGGAATGATATCGACATATACTTGAATTGCCATATTGGAAGTCATTGTATGTAAGACATTTTCTCGATGTGATGCATATTGAGAAAAATGTATTTGACAGTGTTATTGGTACGTTACTCAATGTACCAGGAAAGTCTAAGGATGCCATCAATGCAAGATTGGACTTGGTCGATATGGGAATAAGAAATGAATTGGGTCCCGTAAAGAAAGGAAATCACACATATCTACCTCCAGCCGCTCATACTCTATCTAGAAAGGAAAAAATTGTTTTGTGTAAATTTCTACATGAAGTTAAAGTTCCAGAAGGATACTCTTCAAACATTAAAACTTTAGTTTGCATGAAAGACCTCAAGTTAAAAGGTTTGAAGACACATGATGCTCGTATTCTAATGGAGCATTTGCTACCAATAGGTATACGTTCAATTTTACCTGAAAAAGTTCGCCGAACCATAACTAAATTATGTTTCTTCTTCAGGGAAATTTGTAGTAAAGTGATTGATCCTCAGAAATTACCGAGATTGCAGAGGGAAATTGTTGTTACTTTGTGTGAGCTTGAAATGTACTTCCCGCCCTCGTTTTTTGATATAATGGTTCACCTTACTGTTCATCTTGTTAAGGAGACACAACTTTGTGGGCCAGCTTATATGAGATGGATGTACCCGATAGAACGATATATGAAAATATTAAAAGGGTACGTAAAAAGTAGAAGTCGACCAGAAGGTTGTATTGCTGAACGGTACATTGTTGAAGAAGCTGCTGAATTTTGTACTGAATATCTGTCAAATGTCGAATCCATAGGGTTTCCCATGTCTCGTCATTCGGGAAGATTATCAGGAGAAGGGATAATTGGAAAGAGAATAATGACTATATCAAGGACAGAATGGGAGCAGGCACAATTGTATGTTTTGCACAATGATGATGAGGTTCAGCCGTATGTTACAACACACATGGATCAATTATCTAGTTTGAACATGAATAGGAATCAAAATTGGATAACTCGAGAGCACAATCGAAGTTTCATAACATGGTTAAAATATCACATAAAGTCAAAGTTTGATGTAGACCCCGGATCAATTTCACAGAGATTGAGGTGGCTAGCAAATGGTCCGAGTTTACATGTCTTTTCTTACACCGGTTATGTAATTAACGGCTACACATTTTATACAAAAGAACAAGATGATCAAACAACTATGCAAAATAGCGGAGTCACTCTCGTAGCTGAAGCGATGCATATCTCAAGTGCAAAAGACAAGAACCCAATATATGCAAATCTATCATATTTTGGGGTTATCGAGCGCATATGGGAGCTAGACTACACAATGTTTCGTGTTCCCATATTTGGTTGCAAAGATGAGCCAGGGTTCTTGCTTGTCGATTTTAATAGGGTGGGATACAAAGATGAGCCTTTTATTTTAGCGTCGCAAGCTCAACAAGTGTTTTATGTCACTGATCCTGCGGATGATAAATGGTCCGTTGTCCTATCGACCAATAAAATAAGTGATGATAACAATAATGATGAAGATGTTGGTAATGATCTTTTCTTTGCAACATCACAACCACATGAAATTGGTTCAACTGATGATGGTTTATATCTTAGAGATGATCATGATGAGGGAATTTGGATTAATCCATCGTTTTGTATCATTAATGGACAAACAAATGTGAATCCCACCAAGAAAAGAAGAAGGGCATCTTAATGTGTTTTGGTATTTTGGTATTTAATTATGTATTTTGGTATTTATGTATTGGACAAACAAATGTTTTGGCATCATTAATGGATCTGTATGTAATTGGACAAACATATTGAGCATTTTGGTATTTATGCTTATACTGTATGTAATTGTATACTCAACTTATACATGTAATTTAGCAACAAAAAAAATTATTACAGGGCTTATGTAAAACTAATTTAACTAATTTGGAATAAAATATATTATTATAGGGTTTAGGGTTTAGGGTTTATTGGACATGGCTGTAAATACTATTATAACTTCTAAAGAGTTAAGATATTAAAATTTGTTTTAGACATACTCTAATTTACGGCTGGCCTGATGGTAACATATTTAGCACATACATATTTAGCACATATTTAGCACATACTCTAATTTGTACTACAGTTATTTATGGCAAGTTACATTGCGCCTTTTCATGTTAATCAAACTCATATTTCCTCTTCACTCCATATTTTTGTATCAACACTTTTGAGTTTTGAGTTGGGAGGAATCTAATCCCGTGCCTCTTCCCTCCTACTTATCTTCATTAATAAAACGCCAACATAACAGTAAACATTACAATATCAAAATTATTGAGTCAATCAGTTAATTTTATTCTTTCTTGACTAGAAGGTGTATTTGATTTAACCATAGATATCTGTAATTAATTGGATAACCTTTTCATGTTAATATAATGTTATAGAGGTCTATGAAGATTCGTGCTAATTAAAAGTGCATAAGACTTTATTTAAATGTATGAATTAAGCGCTGTAAAACAAAGAATTATTTCATACATAGAACCCTATTAGAGCGCTTTTCTAAAAAAGCGCTGTAATATGGCTAAAAAATAAAATAGGAAGGTCTTTTACAGCGCTTTCCACACAAGCGCTGTAAAAAACAGCCTTTGGACATGGTAAAACAAAGAGTCATTTAATATATAGAACCTTATTAGAGCGCTTTTCTAAAAAAGCGTTGTAATATGGCTAAAAAATAAAATAGGAAGGTCTTTTACAGCGCTTTCCACACAAGCGCTGTAAAAGGGTCTTTTTAAAAATAAATTAGGAAGGTCTTTTACAGCGCTTTCCACAAAAGCGCTGTAAAAGGGTCTTTTTAAAAATAAATTAGGAAGGTCTTTTACAGCGCTTCCCACATAAGCGCTGTAAAAGGGTCTTTTTAAAAATAAAATAGGAAGGTCTATTACAGCGCTTTTTGACAAGCGCTTTAAAAGGCTTATGAAAAAGCGCTGTAATAGGCTTTTAAAAATAAAATGATGAGACCTATTACAGCGCTTGTTTAAAAAAGCGATGTAATAGGGTCGTATATATAAGCGCTAACCTCTTCAGTTTCATTTACGTTGCTATTTTCAGTTTCCTCTGCGCGTTCTCTTTCTCCTTGCGAACCCTACGAACCCTATTATACTATCATTTTTCCTTGTTTCTTCCTCATTACTTACTCTCATCCTAGAGCTACGATCGTTACATAAACATCATAATCCTCAAGTTACCCGTTTTCATCCTCGTTTTCGTCTGCGAACCCCGTAACCCTACCATCGTTCGTAACCGTTCATCATCGTTTTCATCGTCTTCTGCGCCGTTCGTCTTTGAACCCGTAACCCTAAGCATTTTACAAGGACTATTTCAGGTATTGTAGTTATTATTTTTTTGTTTCACTAACATGCATGTTAACTTTTTGTTGCTACGTACTTAGACTGAACTGAACTGCATGTTGATGTGCTGAACTGAACTGTATATATGTTGATGTTGAACTGCATGTTATATATGTTGATGTTGAACTGCATGTTGTAGATAAATGGATACCAACAAGGGGTTAGATTGTCAAAATGAAGAAGTTGGCAACACTAAGACTTACGAAAATGAAGTCAAACGTGGTGCAACAATAATGCAAAATGTTATAAAAGCAAGAAGTACTGGGCAAAAATTTGAGGTATATTTGTTGTTTTCTGTATGACTCTTGCTGCTGTTTGCTGTTAATATATTAGTTACTTACTATTTATTTGCTGTTTGTTGTTTTCTGTATATTTGCTGTTAATACATTGAGTTACTTACTATTTATTAGGTTGGATGGAATGAGAGTGGTCAACCAATTGACCCCAACAGTTCCATGTTTGTTAGCTATATTGGAGCTGTTGTTCGTCAAAATATACCAATCACAATAGATGATTGGAGAGATAAGGCATTGAAGGATGCCAAAGATGTGTTGTGGGCTGATATTCAGGTAATTTTTTTACTCCACCCTATTATTTATAAATTTTACAATATACTGCTTTGAAGTATTTTACTCAAACTACATATTTATTTGGTTTGCAGTCAGCTTTTGTTCTTGATGAGGTGAGAAAGAGCTATGTGCTCAGAGTTGCCGGGAAAATACACCGGGGCTTTAGATCTCACCTCTCAAATTGTTATTTAAAAGACCGTGAAGGAAATACGATTGCGGAAGCTCCAAAAATATATAAACATTATATATCAAATGAGGAATGGAGCGCATTCGTATCAAAACGTTCCGACCCCGCGTTTGTTGTAAGTGATTTTATTATTAGCATTTGTTTTTTATTATTCATATTCATAGCGTATTTTAAATTTTTACTAGATTGTTATTTTTTTATTTAGAATATTAGTAAGGCAAATCGCGAGAGGGCAAAAATTATTCCTCACCCATACAAGAAATCTCGTATAGGATATGCTCGTCTAGAGCAAAAACTTGTAAGTATACTATCTAACTAATGTGGTATATTTAATTAATGTGGTATATTATAATCTATACTATCTAACTAATATTTTGTTTATGATCTTAACGATAATAGCTACAAGACACCCAATCCGATCAACCGTTGGGTCGTCATATATTGTGGAAGGAAGCTCGTGTAAATAAAGATGGAGTGGTTGATAATGAAAATGTACAAAAAGTAATAGAACTTTGTGTAAGTATATTTATCACTTTAATATTTTTTTAATATTGTATTTTAAAATGTTTTTGAACTTATCTTTTTAATCCTATGTGTATTTTAGGCGAATCTTGAATCGGAAAATCAAGAGGAAAACAAGGGAAGTTGCAGGGACATTTTGGGTAAAGTGTTTAATGTTCCACAATATTCCGGCCGCGTGAGGGGGAAAGGATTTGGCGTAACTCCTAGAAGTTATTTTTCACAAGAGAAGCGCCAAAATCCATCTAACGAGGAAGTATTAGAGAAGATTAGAGTATTAACGAAGCAAGTGGCCCTCTTGGTGAAGACAAATAAAGACAAGCAACTTGCGGACCAACCCCAACGTGAAATTCACATTGAGAGTGAAAACGCAAGTTGCAACGTTGGTCTCAACAGTATTCCTGAGGTAATTAAATTTGCGGACCAGCCCCTACTCATGTATTAATTAACCATTAAATTTTCTTGTTTCACATATACTTATGTATTAATTAACCATTAATTTTAGGGGGTCACTCCATGCTTTCTATACTTATCCTCCCCTACTCATCGGAAGGTCGGAAAGGGAACATTGTGCAATGCTCCGGGCGAAGTATTGCACAACACACCAATTCCTGCGGGCCATGTCAAAGTATCGCTAGTCATTGCTTTGGAACCAAATGCACCGTTGCCTGTACCGGACAACGATGCAGATTTGAATTATTTGGGCGAAGCAATTGGCAGCTACGTGGCATGGCCCAAACATCTTGTCTCCCTTGACAAGGTATGTTTAATTGCTGAATTTTATTTAATTGCTGAATTTTTTACAATGTTAACTTTAATTTCACATTTATTTAGATTCAAACAAAGTCTAATAAAGGGAATGATAAGAAGATTCCCAGAAATGAAACAGTCACATCGCCCGAAAAAGTTTGTAACTTATTTTGTAAGGTTTGTCATTTTTTCTAATTCAATAAACTAACAATTTATTAACCTCATTTTTTCAGATTGAAACTAATAAACCACCCGCACAGCAAGCCAACAAGCCAGCTGCCGCACCACGACTGGATGTTCGTGGCAAAAATAAAGTCGGCAAACCTCAAAAATTGGAGGGTAATAAAACTGGCAAACTGCAAAAGCTGGAGGGTAATAAAGCGGCCAAAATTGTTGCTGCTAAAAAACTGGTTCGTGTAAAATCAGTTGCTGCTCCTGCTCCGAAAATAAGTCAGCCGCGACTTGCTCCATATGGGTCGTCTCTTGACATACAGGCAAAGAAAATGGGCAGCGACGATTCACGAATAATAAGCATGGATAAAGATCTATTCGGAGGCGCGTATGAAGAATTTTTTGAAAAAGAGCACATATACGAAATTCTCGAACATAAGGAGCTGAGTGCTACTGTTATGAGCATTTACATTAGGTAAAAATTACTTTTCATCTCATTTATTTGTAATTAATTTAATTTATTGGTAATTAATCTAATTTGAAATTTTTATTGAAGGTTTTTGTATGAGAAGTTCGTGTGCGCGCGCAGATTGTCGAATAGATTTTCATTCTTGTCTCCGCATCAGATTTCCATGCTTAAACACGATCCAGCCAATGTAAATAAATACGTTTTAGATATACTATTCGCAAATAAAGAGAAGGAAAAGTTATTCCTCGCAGCATATAATTCAGCGTACGTAATTATATATTATATATTTATATCATTTTTAATTTATGAGATCTTATTTTATTAGTTGTTAAACTAAATTTTTGTTGTTGTAGGGCACATTGGGTGCTAATTGCAATCAATGCGACCTCTGAAGTTATATACTACCTAGATCCCTTGCACGGCCATTACAACAATCGCCCTGAGTTAAAGACTTTGTTCGACACGTAAGTAATATTCATTTATTTTTTGCATATATATATATATATTAAGATCACATTGATTTATAATCACATTTATTTATTCGATAGTGCTTTACAAGTTTTTCGAGCTCAAAGAGGTGCGACAGTGTCGAAGCTAAAGTCAAATAACATCACATGGATTCCAATAAAGGTTTGAAATATATGCTTTTAAATTTCACTTAAAATCAATACACAATTAAATAATTTGTAAAAATACATGTTTTTGAGTATACACAAAGACCAATGGTGACACAGCAACAAAAAGAAGAATTCCTCCAATTCATTTTCAAACATCCTTTGATGAATTACAAATAAATAGATTATATAAAGGTAAAATAATTCAAGCCATAATTCAACTACAAGAGAACCTTACATACTTTACATATGCATAAAAAATATTTTCAAAATATTAGAATCTTTATTTTTGACTAAAAATAATATTGTAATCGAATACAACCCAGGTGTATTCGAATACAGATGCAATTTGCTAAGTCAGAAGCAAAAACGTATCATCTGTATTCGACTACAACCAAGGTGTATTCGAATACAAATAAAACATGGCTAAGTCAGAGACTTGACTATCTCATCTGTATTCGACTACAGATGAAAAATTGATAAGTCAGAGGCTAGGCCATCTCATCTGTATTCGACTACACAGTGAAAAATTTGAATAATTTTTAACGTTGCAGCAAGTTGTATTCGAATACAGATATCTTGTAGTCAAATACAACTGGAAGCAATGCAATTTTTCAGCTTTGAATTCAATTTAAAACATTGCAATTCTTCCTCAAACCTCTTGGATCAAAGGCCACGAATCTAAAGAGATGTTTGAGGACTATAAATAGGTCATAACTTCATATTTAAATTATGAATTCAAATTACACAATTTCAAAGACTTTGAACTAAATTTTCTAAATTTTTCTAAGTCATTTTCAGAAATTCAAGTACTTGCATATCATTTTCATATCCTTAAGGTTCTCAAAGTACTTGAATAAATCTTGAATTATTCTACCTCCTTTCTATTCCTATACCCTTATCAAAACAACAAGTGTTTGTAAAAGAAAGTTGTACTTTCTTTAAGTATTATATCTAAGATAGTAGTGTTCTATCTTACAAACAGTTTGTTAGAAGATTGTAGCCAAGGTCCCAGGGTGAGGACTTGTACATATTCTGACAGATAGTGAAGAAAATCTCTTGTGGTGAGCAAGAGGACTGGACGTACCCTTGGTTATTAGGGGAACCAGGATAAATTTGCAGTGTTCATTTACTTACTGTTATTTACTTCTTCATCTATCAACATTGAACGCAAAAATCAATCACTATAATTCTAAAAACTGTCAAAATAACCAAACACCTAATTCACCCCCCCCCCCTCTTAGGTGCACATCTGATCTTACAATTGGTATCAGAGCAGGTTCAAGGTAACTTACTCCTTGATAAAATAACTCATGGCTTCCGCACAACCAGTTTTCAGAGACGGTGGCAGCAGTAACAAACCACCATGTTTCGTCGGTGAACATTACGATTTCTGGAATATCCGCATGCAAGCATATCTTGAGGCACAGGGAGACGAAATATGGGATGCTGTTGAAAATGGCCCTTACATTCCAACAACAGTCATCAATAACAAAGAAGAAATTAAGATAAAGAATTCTTGGACCGATGACGATAAAAGAAAAGTGCTGTTTGATAAAAAGGCTAAAAACATTCTACAATCAGCACTTGGTATGGATGAATTTTTCCGCATATCTCACTGTAAAACTGCCAAGGAAATATGGGACACATTGGAAGTAACCCATGAAGGCACCATAGAGGTAAAAAGATCCAAACTAAATACACTTTCTCAAGAATATGAATTGTTTCGTATGCAGCCTGGAGAAACTATATTAGACATGCAGAAACGATTCTCCCACTTGACAAATCATTTGACAGCCCTCAGAAAAGTCTTCTCCAACGATGAATTGAATCTAAAAGTATTACGATCACTAACTAGGGTGTGGCAACCAATGGTGACAGCGATATCAGAAAAGAAGAGTTTGTCCAAAATGTCACTTTCTGCATTATTTGGCAAACTACAAGAACATGAAATAGAACTTGGACGATTAGAGCAAAATGAAACCCAAGAAAAGAAAAGCAAAAATATTGCTCTAAAGACCGAATCAAAGGAAGTAGTCAAGGAAGAAATTTCTGATGACGACGAAAACATCAACTTCCTTGTCAAGAAATTTGGTAAATTTCTTAAAAATAACAGAAGTTTCAAGAAGAAGAACTTCAGAAAGAAAGATAGCACGATTAACCAAAACTTCACATGCTTTGAATGTGGGAAACAAGGACATATTAAAGCAGATTGTCCAGATCTCATCAAAAAGAATGCCGGTAAAAGAAAAGACTTCAAGAAAGCATATATAGCATGGGAAGATAATGACATAAGTTCAACATCAGAAACAAAAAGTGATGAATGTGCAAATGTTGCACTAATGGCATCACATCATTCAGATGACGAAGAGGTTAGTAACTTAAACACCCCTCTTTATAATCATGAATTAGTTATAGAATACAATGAAGCACAAAATGCAATAAAGGAACTTCTTGTTGAATGTAAAAATTTGCTTAAACAAGTATCAACTCAAAAGAAAGAAATCTCATGTCTTAAAGAAAAAATTAATCTTATGGAAAAAGATGCTGAAAAATCTAAGCAGAATTCTACATGCAACAATTGTGATTCCCTTTCATTTAAAATTGTTCAACTAAATAGAATGATTGAAAGATATGAAAAAGGACATATAGGATTGGAAAATGTTCTAAACATGCAAAGATATTCAAATGATAAAAGTGGTATTGGATTTTCTAAATTTGATAAACCAAGCACTAGTAAGACCATTTTTGTAAAATCAAGTACTCAAACAAATCTAAGAAACATGACAATTGTACAAAAAGAGCATTCTCATAAAGAAAAGATTACTAAAAATAAACTTCATACATACACAAGTAAAATTCCTACTTGCTCATATTGTGGTATCTATGGACACACACCAAATACTTGTCATATAAGAAACATTAGCATTCCTAAAGGCCATTGCATATGGGTCAAGAAAGGCACTAACCCCCAAGGACCCAAAACACTTTGGGTACCTAATAAAATTTGATTTCAATTTTGCAGGGATGCTCACAAAGTACTTCAAATTTATGGTACTTAGATAGTGGGTGCTCCAAACACATGACGGGAGACATAACAAAATTTTCAGCATTGACCCTTGAATCAAAAGGACATGTAGTATATGGAGATAATAACAAAGGGAAGATCCTAGGCATTGGAAAAATTGGAAAAGCACCTTCTCCAACAATTGAAGATGTTCTTTATGTTGAAGGCCTAAAGCATAATCTGATAAGCATCAGCCAGTTATGTGACAAAGGACACAAGATAGTCTTCAACAAAGAAGAATGCATCATTCAAAATGCAGCAACAAGTGAAATTCAATTTATCGGTAAACGTTTCAAGAATATCTTTATACTTAATTTTGATGATTTATCCTTGAAAATGAAATGTCTTTTGGTAAGCGACAACAATGATGCATGGTTATGGCATAAAAGAATTGCACATATTCACATGGATCATTTAAATAAACTAGTCAAGCGTGATCTAGTTGTTGGATTACCAAAAATGAAATTTGTCAAGGATAAATTATGTGACGCATGCCAAAAAGGTAAACAAACAAAAACTTCCTTCAAAGCTATAAATGTTATATCTACTACAAGACCACTTCAATTAATACACATGGATTTGTTTGGTCCATCAAGAACTAAAAGTCTTGGTGGAAATTCATATGGACTAGTAATTGTTGATGACTTTTCAAGGTACACATGGACCTTGTTTTTGTCAAACAAAAACGAAGCTTTTAAAGCCTTTAAAAATTATGCCAAACTAGTCCAAAATGAACAATCATCCAAAATTGTATCAATTAGAAGTGATCATGGAAGAGAATTTCAAAATACCTTATTTGAAGAATTCTGTGAAGAAAATGGAATTTTCCACAATTTTTCTGCACCAAGAACACCTCAACAAAATGGGGTTGTTGAGAGAAAGAACAGGTCCTTGATAGAACTTGCAAGAACTATGTTAAGTGATTCAAATCTACCAAAGTATTTTTGGGCAGATGCCGTAAACACGGCATGCTATGTTACTAACAGAGTAAACATTCGGCCAATTCTTAAGAAGACTCCGTATGAACTATACAAAGGTAGAAAGCCCAACATCTCTCACTTCCACATCTTTGGATGCAAGTGCTTTGTGCTAAATAACGGAAAAGACAATCTTGGAAAATTCGATGAAAAGGTAGATGAAGGTATATTTATTGGGTATGCATTATCTAGTAAAGCTTTTAGGATTTTTAATAAAAGAACTTTAATTGTAGAAGAATCAATACATGTTACTTTTGATGAAACTAACCCCTCGAAAGAGGACAAAGCTATTTCCTTTGATGATGATGATATTTAAAGTAGTGATCCACGTAAAGAAGATCCAATTGATCAACCGAGTCAAGAAAATGAAGTCGACATGGAAAAGGAAACCAATGAACTCCCAAAGGAATGGAGAACCCATCGATATCATCCGATTGATAACATCATTGGTGATATCAACAAAGGAGTTACAACTGACTCAAACTACAAGATGCATGCTTAAACATGGCATTTGTTTCTCAAATCGAACCTTCCAAAGTTGGTGAAGCACTAAAAGATGATCAGTGGATACTTGCAATGCAAGAAGAGCTTAACCAATTCGAAAGAAACGAAGTATGGGAACTTGTTCCTAATCCAGGTGACAAACACATAATTGGTACAAAATGGGTATTTAAAAATAAACTTCACGAAAATGGTATAGTTGTTCGCAACAAAGCAAGATTGGTCGCCCAAGGATACAATCAAGAAGAAGGAATCGATTTTGACGAAACATTTGCTCCGGTCGCAAGGTTATAAGCAATACGGTTACTACTTGCTTATGCCTGTTCTATGAATTTTGAATTATTTCAGATGGATGTGAAAAGCGCATTTCTAAATGGATACATCAATGAAGAAGTATATGTTAAGCAGCCACCCTGCTTTGAAGACTTCAAGAATCCTACACATGTATTCAAACTAAGGAAAGCTCTCTATGGTCTAAAACAAGCACCAAGAGCTTGGTACGACAGATTGAGTGCCTTCCTGTGTGAAAGAGGTTTTGAAAAAGGGAAGGTTGACAAGACATTATGTAAGATCAGATGTGCACCTAAAAGGGGGGGTGAATTAGGTGTTTGGTTATTTTGATCGTTTTTAGAATTATAATGATTGATTTTTGCGTTCAATGTTAATAGATGAAGAAATAAATAACAGTAAGTAAATGAACACTGCGAATTTATCCTGGTTCCCCTAATAACCAAGGGTACGTCCAGTCCTCTTGCTCACCACAAGAGATTTTCTTCACTATCTGTCAGAATATGTACAAGTCCTCACCCTGGGACCTTGGCTACAATCTTCCAACAAACTTTCAAAGATAGAACACTACTATCTTAGATACAGCACTTAAAGAAAGTACAACTTTCTTTTACAAACACTTGTTGTTTTGATAAGGATATAGGAATAGAAAGGAGGTAGAATAATTCAAGATTTATTCAAGTACTTTTGAGAACCTTAAGGATATGAAAATGATATTAAGGTACTTGAATTTCTGAAAAAGACTTAGAAAAATTTAGAAAATTTAGTTCAAAGTCTTTGAAATTGTGTAATTTGAATTCGTAATTTGAATATGAAGTTATGACCTATTTATAGTCCTCAAACATCTCTTTAGATTCGTGGCCTTTGATCCAAGAGGTTTGAGAAAGAATTGTAATGCTTTAAATTGAATTCAAAGCTGAAAAATTGCATTGCTTCCAGTTGTATTCGACTACAAGAGGTCTGTATTCGAATACAACTTGTTGCAACGTTAAAAATTATTCAAATATTTCACTGTGTAGTCGAATACAGATGAGATGACCAACTCTCTGACTTAGCCATGTTTTATCTTGTATTCGACTACAAGATAACTGTATTCGAATACAACTTGCTGCAACGTTAAAAATTATTCAAATTTTTCACTGTGTAGTCGAATACAGATGAGATGGCCAACTCTCTGACTTAGCCATGTTTTATCTGTATTCGAATACACCTTGGTTGTAGTCGAATACAGATGATATGTTTTTGCTTCTGACTTAGCAAATTGCATCTGTATTCGAATACACCTGGGTTGTATTCGATTACAATATTATTTTTAGTCAAAAATAAAGATTCTAACATTTTGAAAATATTATTTTGGACTTTTGAAAATATTGTTTATGCATATGCAAAGTAATTAAGGTTCTCTTGTATTTGAATTATGACTTGAATTATTTTACCTTTATATAATCTATTTATTTGTAATTTCATCAAGGGATGTTTGAAAATGAATTGGAGGAATTCTTCTTTTTGTTGCTGTGTCACCATTGGTCTTTGTGTATAATCAAAAACGTATTGTACTCCCCCGTAATATTTTCAATATGTGTTTTGAGTACCTACAGTTAAATTTTACCGGACAGCAACAAGCAACAAAATACAACAAAATACACAAAATTTCTCCCGCTTTTGACATGATCAAAAAGAAGAATACCAGCAATAGGAAAGTAAGAGATTTAACATAACATAAATCAAGACAGATCACATTGGAGATAAGGAATCAGATAAAGTCATAAAAGTCATAGAGTCATAAAGTCGTAAAATCATAAAGTCATAAAAGTCAGACAACGATTACAGGAAGCAACAATTACATGAAGAAAAATAGTAGGAAAGGCAATCCTAGTAACACAAAAAGCGAACTAGTCCTAGGAAACGAAATACAAATCAGCGACGATCCGGAGGTAAATGGAGGTGATCAATTTTATCAGCGATGATACAGATCTCGTGGACCAGGCTGTCGTGATTGGTAGCGATGGTGGATTCAATAGCTTGGAAGCGAGCATCGACCGAAGTGGTAAATCCTGAGAAGCAGGTCTGAAGAGAATCAAGTTTAGCCATAATCATTCGGTTAGAAACCTGATCATCATCAGATGCAGGGTCATCAGCAGCATCATCTGTAGGAGCACTAGCAGATGTCTGACCGATATCACTCTGATGGATGTATATTTGCAACGGTTCACTCCAAACGATTTTCATGCTAGGAAGAACACCCAAATCTAGCAGATTATCCTTAGTGACGGTATACATAACTTCCTCAGAAAAATCCACCCCAAAATGTTCAAGAATGCGAGAAACTTCCTTAGCATAGGGCAATCCAACAGCTTCACGGGATACAAACATGACTGACTTAACAAAATAGGCCCAGTTAAGAGGAAGACCTTCAGACATGTAGTATAGAATCTGAAGTTCGAACTCAGAAAGTTGAGAATAGTTACCGGCCTTCGGAACCAAAATGTAGCTTAAGAAGTAATGAAGCAGACGATAGTCGACAGTTAAGTTGCCAACACTAAATCGTTGTCGTGCAAAGGTGAAGCTAGCCTGAAGTTGCCTGCGTTCTATGGTTTGTTTGTCAAAGCGACACAGAGCCGCATAAGCATCATGTTTCGAGATACTATGCCATTTGCATAAATTAGTCGGACTGGTTTTTTGGCCGAAATCAGGTATTTTCAAAATGTCACCAATAGTATGAGAATCAAGTTCAATAGTAATTCCTTTGACACGTGAAATCAACATTTTGCCATCCCGACGAAGATTACAATAAAAGACTCGAACCAAATCAGGATATATCGGACCTTTGTAAGCAATAAAGTCCTCAACATGTTGAGCCCTAAGTAAATCAGGAAATTGAAAAGCAGAGAATGAATCTAAAGTACCGAATTTGGGAATGATGAGCCTCTTGTCGGAGTAAAGTGTGCGAAACCGAGTAATTTCTTCGGGAGAATGCAGAAGACGAGACAAATCCGTGACGCTGGTGCTCTTTGTGCGTCGCTTGGAAGGACCCACGCTTGCAAGCTTGGTGCGAGGTCCACGTTTGCGTGCGTTTTCAACAGTGTTGGAGATGTTTGACATGGTTGTTGGGGTTTTAGAGGTCGGGATTCGAAACTGAGTTGGGAAAGTGAAGGAAACGTGAATTCGCGAATCTGAATTGGGGGTTTAGGGTTTTTGATTTCGCGAAGCTGAAGAGGAAGATGAGTGATTTCACAATTAATTGAATGAAATCAAGGTTTGGGAAGCAATCGTGAATGAACGAAACCAGGTCTGTGAGGTTCGATTCGCAGAGATGTCAGGGAAGGAAGAACGAGCTCGAGGAGAAGAAGAACATGGTATTCAAATACTGACTGCACAGCTTTATATATGACAGAAAACTGCGAAGCTGTATTCGAATACAGGAAGATGGTAATCAAATACAATTTTCCAGAAACATCTGTATTCGACTACAATTTGACTGTATTCGGCTACGACTTTCAAATTTTGAACCAGTGAGGATTTTATCAGGCAGAACAGAATACAAACTTCATATAATCACATAAATAACATGTAAACATAGTCAACTAGATTCTAATATGTGAAGACAAGAATTAACATATTGATAACATTTTAATTCAAATAGTCAACTAAATTCAAATAACATGTAAACATGTGAAGACAAGAATTAAGCCATACCTTTGTCATGATGATAACATTTTAATTCAAATAGTCAACTAAATTCAAATAACATGTAAACATGTGAAGACAAGAATTAAGCCATACCTTTGTTATGATGATAACATTTTACCTTATGTTTAAAGATCACTTTCACTTAAGATGTCGAGTTCGCGTCGTATTTTGAAAAAGGAGTCTTTAGGAAGTGGTTTAGTGAAGATGTCCGCAAGTTGGTTATGAGTATCCACAAAGGTTACTTCAACATTTCCTTTAAGCACATGATCGCGCAAAAAGTGGTGTCGTATATCAATGTGTTTGGTCCGAGAATACATGATTGGATTCTTTGAAATATTGATTGCACTAGTGTTGTCGCATCGTAGCGAAATGCATCCAAGATCAATTCCATAATCACATAGTTGTTGCTTGAGCCATAGGATTTGTGCGCAACAACTTCCTGCTGCTATGTACTCGGCTTCAGCAGTACTAAGTGCGACACATGCTTGCTTTTTACATGACCAAGACACGAGTGCATTGCCCAATACATGATAAGTGTCGCTTGTACTTTTACGGTCTGTTTTACATCCTGCATAATCTGAATCAGAATATCCAACGAGACTACAGATGCTACCTTTAGGATACCATAGTCCAACATTGATGGTGCCTTTTAAGTATTTCATGATTCGTTTGACAGCTACAAGATGTGATTCTTTCGGATCTGCTTGAAATCTTGCACATAGACAAACACTAAACATGATATCTGGCCGACTGGCCGTTAGATATAATAAAGATCCAATCATACCTCCATATTTTGAAATGTCTACAGATGCACCAGTTTCATCTTTATCAACATATGTTCCGGAGCCCATGGGAGTTGCACTCTCCTTGCATTTTTCCATGTCAAATCGTTTTAGCAGTTCTTTGCAATATTTTGCTTGATTGATGAAGATGCCATGCTTGAGTTGTTTGATGTGAAGACCAAGAAAATAGTTTAATTTTCCCATCATGGACATTTCCAATTCACCTTGCATCATCAATGAGAATTCTTCACATATTTCATTGTTTGTTGAACCGAATATGATATCGTCAACATAAATTTGGACCAACAAGGTGTGACCATTATTTCGTTTAATAATAATGTCTTGTCAACCTTCCCTTTTTCAAAACCTCTTTCACACAGGAAGGCACTCAATCTGTCGTACCAAGCTCTTGGTGCTTGTTTTAGACCATAGAGAGCTTTCCTTAGTTTGAATACATGTGTAGGATTCTTGAAGTCTTCAAAGTCGGGTGGCTGCTTGACATATACTTCTTCATTGATGTATCCATTTAGAAATGCGCTTTTCACATCCATCTGAAATAATTCAAAATTCATAGAACAGGCATAAGCAAGTAGTAACCGTATTGCTTCTAACCTTGCGACCGGAGCAAATGTTTCGTCAAAATCGATTCCTTCTTCTTGATTGTATCATTGGGCGACCAATCTTGCTTTGTTGCGAACAACTATACCATTTTCGTCAAGTTTATTTTTAAATACCCATTTTGTACCAATTATGTGTTTGTCACCTGGATTAGGAACAAGTTCCCATACTTCGTTTCTTTCGAATTGGTTAAGCTCTTCTTGCATTGCAAGTATCCACTGATCATCTTTTAGTGCTTCACCAACTTTGGAAGGTTCGATTTGAGAAACAAATGCAATGTTTAAGCATGCGTCTTGTAGTTTGAGTCTAGTTGTAACTCCTTTGTTGATATCACCAATGATGTTATCAATCGGATGATATCGATGGGTTCTCCATTCCTTTGGGAGTTCATTGGTTTCCTTTTCCATGTCGACTTCATTTTCTTGACTCGGTTGATCAATTGGATCTTCTTTACGTGGATCACTACTTTCAATATCATCATCATCAAAGGAAATAGCTTTGTCCTCTTTCGAGGGGTTAGTTTCATCAAAAGTAACATGTATTGATTCTTCTACAATTAAAGTTCTTTTATTAAAAATCCTAAAAGCTTTACTAGATAATGCATACCCAATAAATATACCTTCATCTGCCTTTTCATCGAATTTTCCAAGATTGTCTTTTCCGTTATTTAGCACAAAGCACTTGCATCCAAAGATGTGGAGGTGAGAGATATTGGGCTTTCTACCTTTGTATAGTTCATACGGAGTCTTCTTAAGAATTGGCCGAATGTTTACTCTGTTAGTAACATAGCATGCCGTGTTTACAACATCTGCCCAAAAATACTTTGGTAGATTTGAGTCACTTAACATTGTTCTTGCAAGTTCTATCAAGGACCTGTTCTTTCTCTCAACAACCCCATTTTGTTGAGGTGTTCTTGGTGCAGAAAAATTGTGGAAAATTCCATTTTCTTCACAGAATTCTTCAAATAAGGTATTTTGAAATTCTCTACCATGATCACTTCTAATCGATACAATTTTGGATGATTGTTCATTTTGGACTAGCTTGGCATAATTTTTAAAAGCCTTAAAAGCTTCGTTTTTGTTTGACAAAAACAAGGTCCATGTGTACCTTGAAAAATCATCAACAATTACTAGTCCATATGAATTTCCACCAAGACTTTTAGTTCTTGATGGACCAAACAAATCCATGTGTATTAATTGAAGTGGTCTTGTAGTAGATATAACATTAATAGCTTTAAAAGAAGTTTTTGTTTGTTTACCTTTTTGACATGCGTCACATAATTTATCCTTAACAAATTTCATTTTTGGTAATCCGACAACAAGATCAGGCTTGACTAGTTTGTTTAAATAATCCATGTGAATATGATCAATTCTTTTATGCCATAGCCATGCATCATTGTTGTCGCTTACGAAAAGACATTTCATTTTCAAGGATAAATCATCAAAATTAAGTATAAAGATATTCTTGAAACGTTTACCGATAAATTGAATTTCACTTGTTGCTACATTTTGAATGATGCACTCTTCTTTGTTGAAGACTATCTTGTGTCCTTTGTCACATAACTGGCTGATGCTTATCAGATTATGCTTTAGGCCTTCAACATAAAGAACATCTTCAATTGTTGGAGAAGGTGCTTTTCCAATTTTTCCAATGCCTAGGATCTTCCCTTTGTTATTATCTCCATATACTACATGCCCTTTTGATTCAAGGGTCAATGCTGAAAATTTTGTTATGTCTCCCGTCATGTGTTTGGAGCACCCACTATCTAAGTACCATAAATTTGAAGTACTTTGTGAGCATCCCTGCAAAATTGAAATCAGATTTTATTAGGTACCCAAAGTGCTTTGGGTCCTTGGGGGTTAGTGCCTTTCTTGACCCATATGCAATGGCCTTTGGGAATGCTAATGTTTCTTATATGACAAGTATTTGGTGTGTGTCCATAGATACCACAATATGAGCAAGTAGGAATTTTACTTGTGTATGTATGACGTTTATTGTTAATAATCTTTTCTTTATGTGAATGCTCTTTTTGTACAATTGTCATGTTTCTTAGATTTGTTTGAGTACTTGATTTTACAAAAATGGTCTTACTAGTGCTTGGTTTATCAAATTTAGAAAATCCAATACCACTTTTATCATTTGAATATCTTTGCATGTTTAGAACATTTTCTAATCCTATATGTCCTTTTTCATACCTTTCAATTACTCTATTTAGTTGAACAATTTTAAATGAAAGTGAATCACAATTGTTGCATGTAGAATTCTGCTTAGATTTTTCAGCATCTTTTTCCATAAGATTAATTTTTTCTTTAAGACATGAGATTTCTTTCTTTTGAATTGATACTTGTTTAAGCAAATTTTTACATTCAGCAAGAAGTTCCTTTATTGCATTTTGTGCTTCATTGTATTCTATAACTAATTCATGATTATATAGAGGGTTGTTTGAGTTACTAACCTCTTCGTCATCGGAATGATGTGACGCCATTAGTGCAACATTTGCGCATTCATCACTTTCAGTTTCTGATGTTGAACTTATGTCGTTATCTTCCCATGCTATATATGCTTTCTTGAAGTCTTTTCTTTTACCGGCATTCTTTTTGATGAGATCTGGACAGTCTGCTTTAATATGTCCTTGTTTTCCACATTCAAAGCATGTGAAGTTTTGATTAGTCGTGCTATCTTTCTTTCTGAAGTTCTTCTTCTTGAAACTTCTGTTATTTTTAAGAAATTTGCCGAATTTCTTGACAAGGAAGTTGATGTTTTCGTCGTCATCAGAAATTTCTTCTTTGATTACTTCCTTTGATTCGGTCTTTAGAGCAATATTTTTGCTTTTCTTTTCTTGGGTTTCATTTTGCTCTAATCGTCCCAGTTCTATTTCATGTTCTCGTAGTTTGCCAAATAATGCAGAAAGTGACATTTTGGACAAACTCTTCTTTTCTGATATCGCAGTCACCTTTGGTTGCCACGCCCTCGTTAGTGATCGTAATACTTTCAGATTCAATTCATCGTTGGAGAAGACCTTTCCGAGGGCTGTCAGATGATTTGTCAAATGGGAGAATCGTTTCTGCATGTCTAGTATAGTTTCTCCAGGCTGCATACGAAACAATTCATATTCTTGAGAAAGTGTATTTAGTTTGGATCTTTTTACCTCTATGGTGCCTTCATGGGTTACTTCCAATGTGTCCCATATTTCCTTGGCCGTTTTACAGTGAGATATGCGGAAGAATTCATCCATACCAAGTGTTGATTGTAGAATGTTTTTAGCCTTTTTATCGTATAGCACTTTTCTTTTATCGTCATCGGTCCAAGAATTCTTTATCTTAATTTCTTCCTTGTTGTTGATGACTGTTGTTGGAATGTACAGACCATTTTCGACAGCATCCCATATTTCGTCTCCCTGTGCCTCAAGAGCTTGGTACGATAGATTGAGTGCCTTCCTGTGTGAAAGAGGTTTTGAAAAAGGGAAGGTTGAAAAGACATTATGTAAGATCAGATGTGCACCTAAGAGGGGGGGGTGAATTAGGTGTTTGGTTATTTTGATCGTTTTTAGAATTATAATGATTGATTTTTGCGTTCAATGTTAATAGATGAAGAAATAAATAACAGTAAGTAAATGAACACTGCGAATTTATCCTGGTTCCCCTAATAACCAAGGGTACGTCCAGTCCTCTTGCTCACCACAAGAGATTTTCTTCACTATCTGTCAGAATATGTACAAGTCCTCACCCTGGGACCTTGGCTACAATCTTCCAACAAACTTTCAAAGATAGAACACTACTATCTTAGATACAGCACTTAAAGAAAGTACAACTTTCTTTTACAAACACTTGTTGTTTTGATAAGGATATAGGAATAGAAAGGAGGTAGAATAATTCAAGATTTATTCAATAACTTTTGAGAACCTTAAGGATATGAAAATGATATTAAGGTACTTGAATTTCTGAAAAAGACTTAGAAAAATTTAGAAAATTTAGTTCAAAGTCTTTGAAATTGTGTAATTTGAATTCGTAATTTGAATATGAAGTTATGACCTATTTATAGTCCTCAAACATCTCTTTAGATTCGTGGCCTTTGATCCAAGAGGTTTGAGAAAGAATTGTAATGCTTTAAATTGAATTCAAAGCTGAAAAATTGCATTGCTTCCAGTTGTATTCGACTACAAGAGGTCTGTATTCGAATACAACTTGTTGCAACGTTAAAAATTATTCAAATATTTCACTGTGTAGTCGAATACAGATGAGATGACCAACTCTCTGACTTAGCCATGTTTTATCTTGTATTCGACTACAAGATAACTGTATTCGAATACAACTTGCTGCAACGTTAAAAATTATTCAAATTTTTCACTGTGTAGTCGAATACAGATGAGATGGCCAACTCTCTGACTTAGCCATTTTTTATCTGTATTCGAATACACCTTGGTTGTAGTCGAATACAGATGATATGTTTTTGCTTCTGACTTAGCAAATTGCATCTGTATTCGAATACACCTGGGTTGTATTCGATTACAATATTATTTTTAGTCAAAAATAAAGATTCTAACATTTTGAAAATATTATTTTGGACTTTTGAAAATATTGTTTATGCATATGCAAAGTAATTAAGGTTCTCTTGTATTTGAATTATGACTTGAATTATTTTACCTTTATATAATCTATTTATTTGTAATTTCATCAAGGGATGTTTGAAAATGAATTGGAGGAATTCTTCTTTTTGTTGCTGTGTCACCATTGGTCTTTGTGTATAATCAAAAACGTATTGTACTCCCCCGTAATATTTTCAATATGTGTTTTGAGTACCTACAGTTAAATTTTACCGGACAGCAACAAGCAACAAAATACAACAAAATACACAAAATTTCTCCCCCTTTTGACATGATCAAAAAGAAGAATACCAGCAATAGGAAAGTAAGAGATTTAACATAACATAAATCAAGACAGATCACATTGGAGATAAGGAATCAGATAAAGTCATAAAAGTCATAGAGTCATAAAGTCATAAAATCATAAAGTCATAAAAGTCAGACAACGATTACAGGAAGCAACAATTACATGAAGAAAAATAGTAGGAAAGGCAATCCTAGTAACACAAAAAGCGAACTAGTCCTAGGAAACGAAATACAAATCAGCGACGATCCGGAGGTAAATGGAGGTGATCAATTTTATCAGCGATGATACAGATCTCGTGGACCAGGCTGTCGTGATTGGTAGCGATGGTGGATTCGATAGCTTGGAAGCGAGCATCGACCGAAGTGGTAAATCCTGAGAAGCAGGTCTGAAGAGAATCAAGTTTAGCCATAATCATTCGGTTAGAAACCTGATCATCATCAGATGCAGGGTCATCAGCAGCATCATCTATAGGAGCAGTATCAGGTGCAGAGGGGTCGGTAGGAGCACTAGCAGATGTCTGACCGATATCACTCTGATGGATGTATTTTTGCAACGGTTCACTCCAAACGATTTTCATGATAGGAAGAACACCCAAATCTAGCAGATTATCCTTAGTAACGGTATACATAACTTCCTCAGAAAAATCCACCCCAAAATGTTCAAGAATGCGAGAAACTTCCTTAGCATAGGGCAATCCAACAGCTTCACGGGATACAAACATGACTGACTTAACAAAATAGGCCCAGTTAAGAGGAAGACCTTCAGACATGTAGTATAGAATCTGAAGTTCGAACTCAGAAAGTTGAGAATAGTTACCGGCCTTCGGAACCAAAATGTAGCTTAAGAAGTAATGAAGCAGACGATAGTCGACAGTTAAGTTGCCAACACTAAATCGTTGCCGTGCAAAGGTGGATCTAGCCTGAAGTTGCCTGCGTTCTATGGTTTGTTTGTCAAAGCGACACAGAGCCGCATAAGCATCATGTTTCGAGATACTATGCCATTTGCATAAATTAGTCGGACTGGTTTTTTGGCCGAAATCAGGTATTTTCAAAATGTCACCAATAGTATGAGAATCAAGTTCAATAGTAATTCCTTTGACACGTGAAATCAACATTTTGCCATCCCGACGAAGATTACAATAAAAGACTCGAACCAAATCAGGATATATCGGACCTTTGTAAGCAATAAAGTCCTCAACATGTTGAGCCCTAAGTAAATCAGGAAATTGAAAAGCAGAGAATGAATCTAAAGTACCGAATTTCAAGACAACGATTGGACTATGGTACCCTAAAGGTAGCATTTGTAGTCTCGTTGGATATTCTGATTCAGATTATGCAGGATGTAAAATAGATCGTAAAAGCACAAGCGGCACTTGTCATGTACTGGGCAATGCACTCGTGTCTTGGTCATGTAAAAAGCAAGCATGTGTCGCACTCAGTACTGCTGAAGCCGAATACATAGCAGCAGGAAGTTGTTGTGCACAAATCATATGGCTCAAACAACAACTATGTGATTATGGAATTGATCTTGGATGTATTCCGCTACGATGTGACAACACTAGTGCAATCAATATTTCAAAGAATCCAATCATGCATTCTCGGACCAAACACATTGATATACGACACCACTTTTTGCGCGATCATGTGCTTAAAGGAAATGTTGAAGTAACCTTTGTGGATACTCATAACCAACTTGCGGACATCTTCACTAAACCACTTCCTAAAGACTCCTTTTTCAAAATACGACGCGAACTCGGCATCTTAAGTGAAAGTGATCTTTAAACATAAGGTAAAATGTTATCATCATGTCAAAGGTATGGTTTAATTCTTGTCTTCCCATATTAAAATTTAGTTGACTATGTCTACATGTTATTTATGTGATTATATGAAGTTTGTGTTATGTTCTGCTTGATAAAATCATGTCTGTTTCAAAAATCTGGAAGTCGTAGCCGAATACAATCAAACTGTATTCGAATACAGATGATTCTGGAAAACTGTATTCGATTACCATCTTCCTGTATTCGAATACAGATTCGCAGTTTTCTGTCATATATAAAGCTGTGACAGAAAGTAGTCGAATACACTTTCCTTCTTCCCCTCGAACTTGTTCTCTGCGAATCAACCTCTCTGCGAAATTCATCTTCCTCTCTGCGAATCAACCTCCACAGAACGGTTTCGTTCATTCACTATTGCCCTCCCAAACTTTAATTTCTTCAATTAATTGCGAAATCACACATCCCTTTCTTCAGATTTGCGAATTCAAAAACCCTAAACCCCCAAATTTCCTTCACTTTCCCAACTCAGTTTCGAATCCCGACCTCTAAAACCCCAACAACCATGTCAAACATCTCCAACACTGTTGAAAACGCACGCAAACGTGGACCTCGCACCAAGCTTGCAAGCGTGGGTCCTTCCAAGCGACGCACAAAGAGCACCAGCGTCACTGATTTATCTCGTCTTCTGCACTCTCCCGAAGAAATTACTCGGTTTCGCACACTTTACTCCGACAAGAGGCTCATCGTTCCCAAATTCGGTACTTTAGATTCATTCTCTGCTTTTCAATTTCCTGCTTTACTTAGGGCTCAACATGTTGAAGACTTTATTGCTTACAAAGGTCCGATATATCCTGATTTGGTTCGAGTCTTTTACTGTAATCTTCGTCGGAATGGCAAAATGTTGATTTCTCGTGTCAAAGGAAAAACCATTGAACTTGATTCTCATATTATTGGTGACATTTTGAAAATACCTGATTTCGGCCAGAAAAGCAGTCCGACTAATTTATGCAAATGGTATAGTGTCTCGAAACATGATGCTTATGCGGCTCTGTGTCGCTTTGACAAACAAACCATAGAACGCAAGCAACTTCAGGCTAGCTCCATCTTTGCAAGACAACGATTTAGTGTTGGAAATTTAACTGTCGACTATCGTCTGCTTCATTACTTCTTAAGCTACATTTTGGTTCCTAAGGCCGGTAACTATTCTCAAATTTCTGAGTTCGAACTTCAGATTCTATACTACATGTATGAAGGTCTTCCTCTTAACTGGGCATATTTTGTTAAGTCAGTCATGTTTGTATCCCGTGAAGCTGTTGGATTGCCCTATGCTAAGGAAGTTTCTCGCATTCTTGAACATTTTGGGGTGGATTTTTCTGAGGAAGTTGTGTATACGGTTACTAAGGATAACCTGTTGGATTTAGGTGTTCTTCCCAGCATGAAAATTGTTTGGAGTGAACCGCTGCAAAAATACATCCATCAGAGTGATATCGGTCAGACATCTGCTGGTGTTCCTGCCGACACCTCTGCACCTGCTGCTGCTCCTACAGATGATACTGCTGACGATCCTGCATCTGCTGATGATCAGGTTTCTAACCGCATGATTATGGCTAGACTTGATTCTCTTCAGACCTGCTTCTCAGGATTTACCATTTCGGTCGATGCTCGCTTTCAAGCCCTCGAATCCACCATCGCTACCAATCATGACAGCCTGGTCCACGAGATGTGTATCATCGCAAATAAAATTGATCACCTCCATCTACCTCCTGATCGTCGCTGATTTGAACTTCGTTTCCTAGGACTAGTTCGCTTTTTGTGTTCCTAGGATTGACTTTCCCTACTATTTTGCTTAATGTAATCGTTGCTACGTTCTGGTTACCTTTGCTATTATTGTCTGCCTTTATGACTTCATCTGATTGCTTATATCAATGTGATCCTTCTTGGTTTATGTTTCATTTCTTATATTTAATCTCTTACAAGTTTATGGTCTTGGTTTATGTTACATTTCCTTTTGCTGGTATTCTTCTTTTTGATCATGTCAAAAGGGGGAGAAAATCTGTGTATTTTGTTGTATTTTGTTGCTTGTTGCTGTCCGTTAAAATTTAAATGTAGGTACACAAAACACATATTCCCTTCCTCCTCCAACTCAGACGTTTGCCTACATTACGGGGGAGTACAATACGCATACATTACGGGGGAGTCGTCAAAAACAACAGCAATGGTTTTGTCATAATCAAAAAGGGGGAGAATGTAAAAATACATGTTTTTGATTATACACAAAGACCAATGGTGACACAGCAACAAAAAGAAGAATTCCTCCAATTCATTTTCAAACATCCTTTGATGAATTACAAATAAATAGATTATATAAAGGTAAAATAATTCAAGCCATAATTCAACTACAAGAGAACCTTACATACTTTACATATGCATAAAAAATATTTTCAAAATATTAGAATCTTTATTTTTGACTAAAAATAATATTGTAATCGAATACAACCCAGGTGTATTCGAATACAGATGCAATTTGCTAAGTCAGAAGCAAAAACGTATCATCTGTATTCGACTACAACCAAGGTGTATTCGAATACAGATAAAACATGGCTAAGTCAGAGACTTGACTATCTCATCTGTATTCGACTACAGATGAAAAATTGATAAGTCAGAGGCTAGGCCATCTCATCTGTATTCGACTACACAGTAAAAAATTTGAATAATTTTTAACGTTGCAGCAAGTTGTATTCGAATACAGATATCTTGTAGTCGAATACAACTGGAAGCAATGCAATTTTTCAGCTTTGAATTCAATTTAAAACATTGCAATTCTTCCTCAAACCTCTTGGATCAAAGGCCACGAATCTAAAGAGATGTTTGAGGACTATAAATAGGTCATAACTTCATATTCAAATTATGAATTCAAATTACACAATTTCAAAGACTTTGAACTAAATTTTCTAAATTTTTCTAAGTCATTTTCAGAAATTCAAGTACTTGCATATCATTTTCATATCCTTAAGGTTCTCAAAGTACTTGAATAAATCTTGAATTATTCTACCTCTTTTCTATTCCTATACCCTTATCAAAACAACAAGTGTTTGTAAAAGAAAGTTGTACTTTCTTTAAGTGTTATATCTAAGATAGTAGTGTTCTATCTTACAAACAGTTTGTTAGAAGATTGTAGCCAAGGTCCCAGGATGAGGACTTGTACATATTCTGACAGATAGTGAAGAAAATCTCTTGTGGTGAGCAAGAGGACTGGACGTACCCTTGGTTATTAGGGGAACCAGGATAAATTTGCAGTGTTCATTTACTTACTGTTATTTACTTCTTCATCTATCAACATTGAACGCAAAAATCAATCACTATAATTCTAAAAACTGTCAAAATAACCAAACACCTAATTCACCCCCCCCCCCTCTTAGGTGCACATCTGATCTTACATAATTATTGACTTATATGTTTTATTTTATAGTGCCCTCGTCAAACTAACAACATCGACTGTGGGTACTATGTATTGCGATTCATGAAGGAGATTGTTGATAAGAATCAAATTTCAATCCCAGAAACGGTACGATATTTTAATTATTTGATTTTTATATATAAATTATGTTTATATTTGATTCTAACTTATTTATGTTCAATTTTTATATCAGTACTTTGACAATTCCGGTCCATCGTATTCTGAAGAAGAACTAACAGAGATAAAGGAAGACTGGTGTCAGTATGTGCTTCAAATGAATATTATTTGATTTGCTGGGAAATGGCAAGCTGTAAGGGATATGGTAGTTATGTGCTGTTTGTGTATATATTAGGTTGTGAATATGAGTAGTTGTATGAAAATAGTGCTGTAATTATACTAGGTTGTGAATATGAGTAGTTGAATGAAAATATGTGTTGTTTGTGTATATTTTAGGTTGTGAATATGGTAGTTATGTGCTGTAATTATGAACTGATTGTTGTGAATATTTGTGCATTTGAAAATATAGTGAATTTGTTGTTGTGTACTGATTCTGAATACTAGGTTGTGTACAGATTATAGGTTGTGTACTGAATTTGTGAAGTTGTGAATTAGGTTGTGGATACTAGGTTGTGGACTGATTATAGTGAATTCAAGATACTAGGGTGTGTACTGATTATAGTGAATTTGTGAAGTGATTCTGGACTAAAAGACAGCGCTTTTAAAAAAAACGCTTTCTAAAAAAGCGCTTCTAAAATTCACAGCATATATTATTTAATTAAAAAAAAAAAAAAAAAAACACCTTTTACAGCGCTTTTTTGAAAAAGCGCTGTAATAGGGTGTACCTACTACAGCGCTTTTTCACAAAAGCGCTGTAAAAGGTGCATAACAATGCATCTGGAAAAAACACCTATTACAGCGCTTTTTAAAAAAGCGCTGTAAAAGGTTGAATTATCCAGATGTATGTTATGCACCTATTACAGCGCTTTCTTGAATAAGCGCTGTAATAGGTGCATAACAATGCATCTGGAAAAAACACCTATTACAGCGCTTTTTAAAAAAGCGCTGTAAAAGGTTGAATTATCCAGATGCATGTTATGCACCTTTTACAGCGCTTTTTCAAGAAAGCGCTGTAATAGGTGCATAACATGCATCTGGATAATTGCACCTTTTACAGCGCTTTTTTAACAAGCATTGTATTAGGTGCATAACAATGCATTTGTATGTGCACCTTTTACAGTGCTTTTTCAAAAAGCGCTGTAAAATGCGTATAACAAGCGCGCAATATATCCACCTTTTTTACAGCGCTTTTTTTTAAAAAACAAGCGCTGTTATATCCTTTTACAGCGCTGGTAACTACAGCGCTTTTTTTTTAACAAAAGCGCTGTAATAGGCTTAAAAAAAGCGCTGTAAAAGAGGTTTTTTCGCGTAGTGATTAATAATCATTAATGAACTTAAGAATTCTCTACTGCATCATGGCCTTCAAATGTATAAAAAGGAGACCCAACTTGGCGATTGTTTAGTTTTTGCCGATCAAACATATGAATTATATTATCATCACAGCTGAAGCAAAAGCAAGAAAATATAATGATGATCCAAAGTCCAAACTCCTCTTAGCAGCTGAATAAAAGGATTCAATTTTCAAGTTAAACGCATAATCAAGGGCATTACGAACCAAAAAACTAAGGGTTTAAATAAGTTTCGAAAAATATATTTTGTAGTCTTTTAAGTTAGACGAAAATATCATATTAATTCTTTAAATTTTTTATTTTTGTAGTAACAAGTAAGTCATTTATGTTCGTAAATGTTACAATGTTGAACTATTTTTATTTATAACCTTATTTTAATCATTTGTAGTTAAAGATTTTTCAAATTTTACTATGAATTTTGTTATCGATCATACAAAGAATAACATAACCAACTTGCATGTGATTTTACGATCTGAATTAAGAGAATTTCACATTTAATTCCAAGAAGTCTAATATGTATCTCACTTCTCTCTTGTTTAGTTATTTTTCTAAAAGTTAATTGAAGATTTATGTTGTTAAGATTACTATAATCAAAACCCTTTAAAAATTACACGAGGTTATTGAAAAAATTAGGAGAGTTTGGGGTTTCAATCTTTTGGTTTGAAATTAAGTTAAAGAACTAACATGTTACACAAAAATAAATAAATAACTAATCTATAATTTTCGTGTAACTTAAATGACCGCATGATGTATTTAGCCAATAAATTTTTAATGATAAATTTCATAACAATAGTTAACTGAACCGGATCACAAATACAAAAAGATGACATTTGTGCACAAAAAAAATGCATTTAAAAATATGAGAAGTTCCACGCTTTAAATTTGAAAAAATAAGATCAATTCACCTGAGCTTTTATTTGCTTTATTAAATTGAATGTTTTTGTTTAGTTCTTAATCATTTGACGATAGATAATGGCAACAAGTATAAATATGTGAGGAAATGGGTCAATCTTAGTCTCTTCAAATAAATAAATAATAGATCTATGAAAAAATATACATTCACACCATATGAAAAATATCCACAAAAAGAAGTACAATATGAACAACAACATATAGTGTGCTTAACTTACATGATCAAATACTAAAGAAAAACTAAGATATGAAAATGGGTATATCTAATGCAAAACAAAAACAAGTTGAGGGTTTAGTATTATTGGCATTCCTATGGTATTTCATTGATTTGATATTTGAGATTTATTGTTATTTACATTTGAACCGACAATATATCAAATGAGATAAATTTTATAATTAGATAATTAAATTTTGATTACACAATCATACCTAGGTGAAAAAAATTACATTTTTTATAGTGTGTGACAAGAGATGGGAATAGATTAAAAGTTATATCTTGTACCCCTCAATTTTACCTATACCCCCACAATATTTTAAAAATGTCAAACTTACCCTTAATTTTGTTTACTATTTTACCAACTACTAAATAATTTAAGTTTTCGGGTACGTAAAAGATGATCAGAAATTACCCAAAACTTATTAAAAGATTTTCGGTACAGAAGGGTAAAAAGATGTCTTCCGAAAAACTTTTTTAAAATTTTCCGGTACAAAAGGTTAAAAAGAGTTAAAATAATTGTGTATCAGTAAACTCATGTACCGGAAAATTAGTGAAAAAGTTTTCCAATACATATTTTTTTAAAAAAATCAGTTAAAAAAATGAATTAAATAAATAAAAAAACTAAAAATAGAAATTAAAAAAACTTCCGGAAAACATGTGGTTTCAAGTTTTCCGGTAACTTCCGAAAAACTTAATAAAAGTATTCTGGTACTCAGCTGTATTCCAGAAATGTTGAAAAAAGATTTTCGATAGTTCTGAAAAACTTCAAATAAGTTTTCCGATACCGGAAATCTTGAAAATAAGTTTTCTGGAGTGTATATTATGTATCAGAAAACTTGAAAAAAGTTTACGAGAGTGTAACTTGTGTACCGGAAAATTTGAAAAAAGTTTTCCATAAAAAAAATTAATAAATTAGTACTCACTTTTGTACCGGAAAAGTAAAATGATAAGAGAGTAAAAAATGACAAATCTTAATATTTATACAAAGACAGAATTGTCAATTCATTACCTTTGTGGGGGTAGAAGTTAAATTTGAAGGGTTCATGATATGATTCTCGAATAGATTTAGAGTTAGGGATTGTGGGCTTGGGCCTAGAAAAATTGGATACAATTATAATAAATGTATAAAATATTGTCCAAAATAGTTTATCATAAGCACAAAACATGTCATCTCACTTCTTGCAACTTATCTACAACTACATATAAAAAGAGAGAATAAACAATGAAAATATGTATCAAAATAATTTGTAAGTCCCTTACTCTAAGCAAAAGACGCATTACACACCACCAAATTAGCGGGAAAAAAAATATCAATCTAATGAATAAGAGTGTAAAAATGTGTTCTTAAACCCTAGTTCAACTAGCAAATGTCGATATTATTAGGTTGGACGTATTGTCTTGAATTCGAACCCGAAACTTCACAGTTATGTGAGTTAATTATAATAGAATTTATCATCTCTGCTAATATAAATAAATAAAAAGTATTAAAAGTGAAAAATATAATAAGAATTCAATCTAAAACCATATTTTTAATTAAAAACCATAAATGTTTGAAAGATCAAGATGATTTGATCATATTTAATCATTCAGTTGCACAAAAGAAAAATGACCATTTAAAGTTTACCAATAGAGTTTCTTCATATTCCTTAAACCTAGTTGTATTGGATCACCTCTTTTCTTCTTCATCCTTCATAGATGAGTGATTTATGGTTAATTTTTGTTGGAAATCACTCTTCTAAATCATTTTCTCTTCTTTGATATAAATAAGTGGTTTTCAAATATAATTACTTTTCTTTCGTGTTTTGTCTATATTTTGGCATTTGAGTGTAACGTTGTTTTGCATGCTGCCTTGTGTTGACATTGTTTGGTTTCTTGTCTTGTTGTGATTTTTGTTTAGTTCATATTATCAAATTAGTCTCGATCCTTTACAAATTCAATCAGTGACTTTGATGTTGCTAACATTACAAAACTAAAGGCATGAGTATTTCGAACACTTTAATTTTATTACATTTATAGATATTTTATAATTTTATGCTATTAACCTAAATGATGTGAATTTGTTTGCAGATTCATCTTTTCAATTTTAACGACTTTGAATTTATGTTGTTTTCGATCGATGTATTGTATTGATTTGAACAAATTAATGTTGTGTTTTAGAAAGAAAAAAAAAATTCTTCATATATTAACACTCTTATTCCAATTTGAGAGGTTTTAAAAATATATCATAAAGCAAATTGTACTCTTATAGAAAATACACTTTCTTTAATAAAAAAACTATAATGGTTAAAAAATACTTTTATATTGATTGCAGTAGAAAAAGATGATAAAGCAATAACATGTGATCAAAATACTTTTAAAATTTCAAGTGTTTTGTATTGTAAGTGCAAAATATTGTAGGGACATGGTGATGTGTGGATTCAAACATGTAATCCTCTTCTTTGCACTTAGCATGTTTGAGTTTAAAGGTTAGACTCATAAGAATAAAAAGTATGACACCTATTAACACGAGTCATTAGTTGCATGGTTATTGATTAATGAAGGTTACAATTATATAGTATAACCATATAATTAATTGTTCATGTTAACTAATAATGTGAAATTGATATACAGTGTCAGTGCATAGTCTTTCTTCAATTTTCTTTTAATAGAAAATCAGGTCATTTTGTTGGTGTAATTTTTCTTAGTTTAAAGGGGAAATTGCATTTACTTCCTTTAATGTTACCTTAAATGACACTAACACCTCATATAGTTTTTATAAAACACTTATCTTCCATGTGTCCACTAATTAACTGCATTAAACATTTTCTTTTGTCACACTTACATCTATTCACGTCGTTTACTATATGACAGAATTAGAGTTTTCACCTTAATTTGTAAAGGTACGACTATACGTCGGGTATTTGCAATTTTGAAAGGTATGATTATGTTCTTAATAGCACAACTGAAGTGTGTATTCTAATTTTTTTTTTTTTTTGATAAATGACAAATAAAGTTGAAATAGTGACATAAAACAAAGGTTATGCACAATTTTTTTAGTTGGCACAGAGTAAGTAAGTGTTTTTTCAAAACTAGAGGGAGTGTTAGTGTTGTTTAAGGTAATCTCAAGAGAAGTAAATGTAATTTTTCTTAGTTTAAATATAAAAGAAATTATTTATATTTAATAAAATTTGACTATTTTCATTTTATTTAATGACGATTCTAAAATATCTCCACAATTAATATATGTTTTATTTTACAATTACTCTTTATTTTCATAAAATAACTTATTCTGAAAGTCAATTTGGAAAGTACATTTATTTTTCTATTAGATTAAAAAAAATTAATTATACCAACCGAGATAGATCTGGTGGAAGGAAATAGACTCCCACAATATTCAGATTCTAATCTCTACTATAAAATATATTCATTAGTGCTCAACGAACTTCGAATGGACCTCTAGTGGAGAGACCTATAGGAAACCAAACAAAATTAATTATTGTTAATTAAAATCTTATTAAATTTTACTTTGAGACAGGGTATGTTTGCATTGTATTCAATAGAGAATTAAGTAATTCTAGATGCCAGTAATTAATTTAGATATATTTAGATATTTTTTAGTACTTTTGATTTTTCATCCATTATTGTTTCTAAATTATGATTTGGAGTTTTTAATTTCATAACTAACTTTAAACAATTTAAAATTTTTATTCAACTCATTGTTTCGTGAATGTATTCATACATAAAAAGATTAATGTTGGAGCACTTTAATTCGAAAGTAGAGATAACATCAGGAGTATGGGATTGTGATCATGCAAAGAGGCATGTCAATATAAATTTAAACTTAATACATTTTTTTTTCTTAAAAGAGATGGTAAATTGTACCTAACAATATCTGTATTTGTCAGTTGAGTTATTTTTAATATTGAAATTTCATTTTGTCAAATGGGATAGATAGTGTAAACCAAGGGAGGAGGAGGCTTAGGAATTTGAAATTTCAAATCTATCTATTATTTATTTATAAAACCTAATTTAATGTCCAGAACAATTATCTTCTTACCTTCCTATTTAATTTTATAATACATAAACTTTTTAAGGGTTAAAGATGTCTTTTAACCACTAAAAAAAACTTTTACTTTTCATTATCTTTTTATATATATATATATATATATGCATTTTTTATTATCTTTTATTCTTTTTATTTTCATTTTTCATATTTTTTATTTTATTATTATTTTAATATAAGCATATATTGTTATATATGATTAATATAGACTCAAATAACTTGATTTGAATTTTTTTATATTTTTAATTAATTAAATTTAATTGATAAATAATTTTAAATCGATCGGGTGAAGATTGATTTCAATAAAATTTTCAAGTATTGCAAATTGATCTCTATAAATTTCATATTTTATAAATTGATTCTTATAAATTTTCATATTTTGTAAATCAGCCCTTATAAATTTTCATATTTTATAAATTCTCTCTAGATACACAGTACACATGTTATTTATTTAACAATGGAACTAATTAAATTTAAGAATTAAAAAAGACCTAAAGTTAGGAATTTTTCAATAGATAACGTTGCTCCAATACCCAACCAAAGAGCCACTGCACTACCAATCAAAAAGACAGTTGTTGCTACTGAAATTTATAAAAATATATTTAACTTTAAATAAATAATTACTTTATCAAAAAAAAATATTATAAATATTAATTGAAACATTTAAATAAATTTTTTTGACAAAAATTGATTAAAATTTTAAATTCCTTAAAATATTTAATAACTTCATCCAAACACACTTTTAAATTTTTGATAGAGATATAAATATTAAAATCTTTAAATGATTTTAATCTATATTTGTTGCTATTTCATGTACTTCCTCAAATAACTCAATATAAATATATAAAAAGATATTTGAATCATCTTTTATTTTCTCACTCATGTTAAATGTGAGATAAAAATATAATCAACACAAAAATAATTTTTATAAAAGACTTACACAAAAAATAACTTATTAAAAAGAAATCATTTTAAATGTAACCATATTAATTACTTGTGACTTGAAATGCTGCGGACCAGCATGCAATTGGTAACAACTTATGTATTTATAAAGCAAAATACTATATTGAACAATTGTTGTAATTTCAAAGGACAAAACCTTACACGATCACATGTTAGTATAAAAAATTAGGAATTGATTCACTAAACAAGCAAAAAGCATCAAACAATACTAATTAATTTTTTCTCAAAATATATAGTAGTAATTATTACACTCTGGCCTTGATAGAAAATAGCATATGATAGACAGACCAAAACAACAAAAAATAGCATATGACACTTATAATGTATGTGTGTACAGCCTGTTTCCTGTACCTTGCTCCTAGGTGCTGTCTTATATAGGTGTTTCTCTCACATGGATGCTATATACTATTTTGTTTTTGTTTTAATTAAAAATTATCTCTCGATTCAGATAAGATTAAACATGGATGCTATGTACTATTTTGTTTTTGTTTTAATTAAAAATTATCTCTCGATTCAGATAAGTTAAACATTACTGTACTTTTAAAATTAAATTTAAACTTAGCATAATTGGTTAACTCGAAAGAGTCTGTTACTATCTCATCTAAATGCTGATAAGTTATGTAGTATGTTATTTTGAATCTTATAAACTTAAGATATATTAAAATAAAGCTAAAATATATTTTGGGTTTCTATAAATTTTAATATTTTATTTTTAATTCTCATAAAAAAATATAATATATAGATTTTACAAAATTATCATGTCAATAGTTTTAATTTCTATTAAAACAAATGTAATCAATTGTCTTTCTACTTTTAAAATTTTTTTATGATTTATTTTCAAGAAATTTTAGAACATTGTAAAAAGTTTATACACAAAAATTTAAACTTTTTACGGAAGAATTTTTTACCTTTGGATGAATCAAATTAATATAAATTTTTTAGACGTAAAAAACTCAAAATAAAAGTAACGAATAGTTCTTTCTTGTCTTTATAGGAACGAAAATCTAAATGTTGAAATTTTATAACACTAAAAATATATTTAACTATTAAAATAAAACTTAAATTGTATCAAAAAGTGGTGCTGCATTTATTTTGATATTATCTTAAGCTTTTGATTGTTTTAACAACAATAAAACTAAATGAAAGCATATAGTATTTTAATTTTAAAGAATATACTGAAGAGGGTGGAATATGAAGTTCAGTTTTGAATTTAAATCTATTTGTAAAACTTTTGTTTTTATTCTTTACAAAGAAATTCTAACTTTGGCAGTGGAAGAAAAAACAAGGATATGAAGTTGATAAAAAATAATCTAGATAAGATAAATGGATTGTTTGTTACATATTACATATATTTTGTTGTGGTTTTGTGACCCTTTCATGTGTTACAAAGAGGACAAGAACAATATAATTGGAGCAAGAGTTTATAATAATTGCATTTTGATCTCTTTTAATTTGGAACATATGCAAAACATCAACAAAAAAAATTTCAAACCAATTTTTGTAATATATGTCTACAGTTGTCTTTGTACAATTGAAATAGGACTAACTCCTAATTGACTTTTAGTAGAACCAAAATTTAATATTCTCTTTTATCAAAAAATAAAAGAGAGAACTAATTGCTGGATTTGAATTCTTTGCGATCACTCTAATGTCGATCTGAACTATCAAATCAATATTGAAACATTTATATTCTGACATTAGATCTGTCTATTGTTGATATGAACTGTCAAATCAAGATTGAACCGTCTATATCCTTACGTTGCATTTTGGACTTGATCTATCAAAGTCGTAATATAGGTCATTTGATTTTAATGCAACAATGCTTCAAATCACCTGATTACACAAATATATGATTCCGAGGTCATCCGATTTTAATGCGACAATCCTTCAAATCACCTGATTACACAAATATATGATTCCTTCGGATAGACGATGAGGCTAAAGACTATTTTGTCCTTTGCACCCAAATCAACCATATAATCAGTTTAAATAATTTTCCCTCTTGGAACCCTAATTCTATAAACATGTTCTTCTCCGGTGTATTCATCAACCTTAACAACCCAACGACCTCTACTCTTATTCATTCCACATCCATATTTAGGACTAACACAATTTTCTCTAAATTTTGTTACCAATAACCCTTCTCCAATAGGAAGCAATTGAGTTTTTGATCCACATGACCTCCAAGATGACCCTTTACAACTAAATGCATTATAACCAACAACAACTATACCCTTTTGCATATTCCCACCAATTTGTACCAATTTAACAATCTCTTCATGATTCATGATTTTACAATCAATTAGCACAAAATCAGCTTGGTTTAACACCATAATTAATTCTTGACCTTCTTTTCCAACCATGAATTGAACTTGATTTGCAAAAATTCCTAGGAAATTTTTTGAGGAAATTAAATCTTGATGATTAGGGACAATGCAAATTACATTTCCACCAGTTTGGTGAGCAGCAGCTACTAATGCTAGTGTTGTTGTGTCAGCTGGACCACCACATGCCACAACCATTAGTTGTGCATTGTTTCCAGCTGCTAGTGCTGAAATAAATTCAGCTACAGCTGGTTCTTTCGCTTTTTGGCCCTATTGAAAAAAAAAAATAAAAGATTAGATAATAAAATAAAATAAAATTGTTGATATGGAAAAAAAAATGTAACAAGAAAAATTTAATTCGTATTCAAGAAGAAAAACAAAGTGGCATATTGACAGATACATTCAATTATATTTCATCATTATGCCACTTTATTTTTTAACAAATCGAATCGACGAGAGTTGAATCTTAGTGAATCAGTATTCACTTTGTTATATTTGTTCATAAAATATCTCTAGTTTTCTATCTAGTGAAATATGATTGGATGTTTGTATAAATTAATTTTCTTTACATCGACAAAGAATACGAATTAAACTAAAAAAAATTAAGAAGAAAATATTGAAGAGTAATACTAACCATTTTCAAAGTGCTAAGATAGGCCTTTGTGGCATTTTCTGCTGACCAATAAGGCATGGTTATGATTTATGTGAAATTTTCTAAGTACTCTGAATTTTTTATTTTTTGATGAATTGGAATACAGGATTTTTTTGAAGGTTTGATGCAAATGTTTGTGTATTGAATTTGGTTTTGGAGGTTATGCAAATACATGTATATATATAGGTGAAAACATGTGCTGGACATAGGGTGGGGCATGTGTTTTTCCAATTGGCATAGAAATAGAAAAAAACTTTATGATAATGGTATTTAAGGTATACCAAAAAAAAAGTTTATTTTAGGTATAACTTGGGTAGGTTTTTGTAAAAGTTTTAATTATTTAATTGGCTACACTCCAAAAAAATGTCCCTTTGTCAAATTTTCAAAATCTTTTTTTATAAAAAAAAAATTAAAAAAATAGAAATTTTTTTCAGCATAGAAGACTTAACTTGAAAGAAAATACAAATTTTATGCAAACAAAAAGGCTAGTAATTTGTTTCTTTTTGGTGAAAATAAAAAAGGCTAGTAATTACATTCAAAAAATATAATATTATTTAATTTATTTCAATTTTATTACAAATTATTATTATGTACACTATTTTTAATGCATTGTATTTTATTATACATTTATGACAATTTTTAGAAAATTGCTGAATAGTATGACAATCAATTCTACGATATGTTTAACTTGTTATTATATTTTATCTGTTATTTTACCAATGTATTTTTGTATGGTTAGTTTTATTTTCTTTTTGTCAAATTTCGTGAGCAAGTAATTCGCATTATATAGTATGTCTCTAATTTTTAACAATGGTTATTTTACAATGGTTAATAGTAATAATTTTGTAAATTTATTATATTAATTTATTCACTTTCTTTTTTGGTGAAATTCATTTTTTTTAATCTATGTAAAAAAATAATAAATGACACTTTTATTTTGGTATAATCAATCGATTTTTATGTTGACCAAAAGGAACTTCAATGTGAGTTTCTTGCATCAATGCATAGTGTATAATAAAAAAAAAAATTTGATGCTAGGATTATAGATGATTAAAAGATCTAGTTTTTAATAAAAATAATTAAATATTTTTAATAAAAAATGAAGTTAATCCTACACACGTTTACGATTCATGACGTATTGCTAGCTAGAATATGTACAAAAAGACAAGATGGCTTTGGAGTTAATTAATTAAATCCAAATCTATTTTAGGAAACTTGTTTGTAGTTTCCTATTTGGATTGTCTTATCTTTGAAGTAGGTAATTTAATGGATTCTTACTTAGATTTTGATTCTGATTAAGTGTGGTTACCATAATGTGACAATTCTTATCAACAACGTTTTTTACTAAGCAATATTCTTATCAACTATTTTTTTTATCAAAATGTTTAGTAAAATAAGTTTTTTTTTTTTTAAAAAAAAAGCTTTTGAAATTGAAAAATAAGAGTTTTATATATGT
>JBBPBP010009780.1:26809910-26835976 GCA_037974735.1 Cicer chorassanicum | reverse complement strand
TATTAATTATTTTATTTATTGATAAATTACTTTACTTCTTTTAAAAGGAAATATATGCAAACATGGTATTTGAAAAGTTAATATCTCTAGTCTTCAAATCATATACATCAACTTTTCATATAATCTTTTTGCTAATAATTTATTCTTAAAGGAGTATTTCTTTTTGACCAATGATTAAAAGTTAAAGCTTCATTATGAATTATTGACATCTCAATTATGTGGTAAAAAAAAAAACACTAATCATTTGGAGCATGTCTAAACCTATTAAGAAACAATAAATAAAGAAGTAATTAGGAAGACCTATCCTTTTCGGATAAAGTCTCTCTAATAAAATGAACTTAAAATCCCATCAAACAAACTTATCTAATTGAAATCCAAATTTACTATTTTATTGGCACAAGTTTTACTCTCTCTAACAATATGAAACACTCAAAAACAAGATCCCCTATTGATGTTGAGGCAATTCATCCATTTGTTTCTTAGACGCCAAAGAAACAAAGAGATGTCCCTTAAAGCTTTAACCATCAATCATGAGAGTCCCATTACAACCATAAAAATAACCATCCTTTGTAATTGGCTATCTCAATTGAATGCATTGTTGCTATTAATTTCATATGCAAAGCGTGGGAAACTGTGAAACACCAAAAGAAAAGTTCGTTTATAATCCTTAAAAATAACCCCAGGTGTTAAAAGAGTTAAAATGCCCCAAATCCAACTTCCATATATTGTGACTTCGGTTCATCTGGTCATTTTGTGTGAGAGAATGATTATTATTAATTGATATTTAACTCATATATAGTTATATTCTCCTCTCTTTCCTTATGATGGATATTTATTTTTCACCAAAAATAGGTAGTTTAGGTTTAATTTTTGGTCTAAAATCAAATCTTTAAATTGTTTTTCATTTATTTTTATCTAAATAATTGATTTCGATACATATTTAGTTTTTTTTAGTGTTTTCTCGTGGTTCCGTCATGTTCGTGCGATGCTGTCTTTGTTTGTCGTCTTCGTGCAACGTTTTGCTTCCCTTCTTGTTGTGACGTTCTTTAGTTCAAATTGGCAGAACGGCTTCGATCGAGTACAAATTCAATTAATAATTTTGCCGTCGTCAATGATACAACTCTTGAGGCTTGGTATTATGGACAACTTAGTTTTACCATCTTTGTAGGTTTTGTCGCATTTTTAGACATTTTGTCATTTTATGCTATTAATTTGAAAGTTGCGAGTTTGTTTGCGAATTCATCTTTTTATTTTATTTTAGCGATTTTGAATTGTAATATTTTTGATCGATATGATTTCTATCAATTTGAATCATTGAATATCGATTTTTTAGTAAAAATAAAAACTCATATATAAGTTTATATATTTATAAAAAACAATAAGTTTATATTTATAACAATAATATTTTCTTGCAATATTAAATTGTGTTATTTTTATATATTGGTGGGATATATGAACCCAAAAAATAAAATGTAATTCAACTAGTTTTTTTGTCTATTAAATAAGATCATGCCATAATAATGTTCTGGATGACAATGGGTAATTACGGGTACATGTACGGGTACATGTAGTAATATTTTGCAATTCTATCTATTGGATAAAAATAATATATGTATGTGCGGATATTCACTTAATGTATATTGCGTGAGTTTTTAAGTATCTACGAGTATTCGCTTAATGGATATTGTGCGAGTTTTTAAGTATCTACAGGTATTAACTGATGTTCATAGACATCATCTTTATGTATAAACATTATCTTTTTTTCAATTATGTACCCTTATTTTCTGAACACAAAAATATATTGACACATAAAAACTTTACTCCCCCATCCCAAAATAATTGACACATTTGCAAAATAAAAAATTGTTCCAAAATGAATGATCAATTCATTTTCAATACATTTTTTTTTCAATTGTACCATTTAATTAACACTAATTGCATCATTTTCAATACAATATCTTCAGCTACATATTTATAATATTGATAATACACCAATATCAAATAAAGATAATTTGGTAAAATTAATATTCTCTCTCTTTTATTTATACTATTTTTTTAATATGTGAAATGATCAAATAACTCAATTATTTTGAGACAGATGGAGTAATACATTAACAAATAAATAAAAGACTTAAATATAATTTTAGTTTTTTTATCTTTTATCTAATTAATATTCGTTTTGGTCCTTTATTTATTTTTTATTAACTTTTTCATCTTTTATAAGTGACGTATTTGAATTTTTTTCACAATCACAACAAAAGTTATTGTAACTTCTGAAAATTAAAATCTCTTCTAACAATTGTTAATATGTATCTAGTATAATATTATTTTTTTAAAAAACATTAATTAAACCGAATAATAGACTTACACTTAAAAAAAACTCTCTTTGCATGCACCAAAATAGATATAAACTCTTTGAAATGAATGACATTTATCAAAGCTATCTATATTTTTATCTCGTCTTTATTAAAATTGCACACTTAATTTTATAATTGATCCAAGATTATCCTCAACAGTTCATGACAGTTATCATATAACTATTTGAAAGAGTTATGATGAAAATGACTAACATCCATTATTTATAAAAAGATAAATACACGAAATGAATATTTGGTAAAAGTTAAAAGGACCAAAAGTATACTTATGTATTTTTTTTTTTTTGCAATTATGTATAATTTTTCCCCTTATTTTGTCAACACAAAAATATATTAACACATAAAAACATTAATACATTAACAAATAAATAAAATATAAAACAAAATTTCATCATAAAAATTATCAATACATTAATACAAAAAGCATTATAGTATATCAATTTTACTAATTTATTATCATATACGGCTATCCACGTCTATGGATACCATTAAATCTACTTTTATATCCATTAACTACCAAGCAGTTAAAATATCAATTTATTCCATCTACGGATATCCGTTAAACTATATGTATCATACCCGTTGTAAATTTTATCGGTAGATATCTACTATCCAGATTTTTTTTTCCATCCCTATTTTGGACAGCAAATGAAAAGACAAGGATCCTAGTTAAACACTTACTCATAATTTGGCTTTGACCTCATATATAATTGCTGTATATTTATATAAAAGAATTAAAAAGTAAAATAAGAATAAGAAACCATTCTCAATTTTCAATCCAAAGCTCCAAAAACCAACTTTATAGCCAAAATACCATTAATTATAGCTTTATATTAAATATAGAAATTTAGAAACACACACACATGCAAATAATTAAACTATATAGCATTGGTAGACCCTAAAGACATGCCAACACCAGACACTATTCAATAGAAATTTGCATAATTGTTAATTAGAAGATGAAAAATTGGCTTGCCATGTTACATTAAAAAGTGCCATATGATTCTTTCTGCTCTAGGAAAACCAAACCATAGATCTAAATCACATCAAATTGCTTCCTCTGCCAAAAACATTGATGACAAGAGGAACCCCCATGATTTAATTTTTTGTCTTGTGGTCTATGATTAATTTTTTAATTATTTTGTATTATAAGATTCTACACAGTTGTCTGATTTTGCTGGTGAAGATGCAACCAACCAATTGGTGGACCTCGTGGGAAGTGTTGAAATCTTTTCTTTTTCTTCTTTATTTTATTTATTAGAAAGTTAATTTCTATGACTATACAATTAGATTTAAGAGATTAATAAACTTCAGTTGAAAATATACGAATCGTTATTGTAATAATTTTTGATCAAATTTTATATATTTTTTTGACCAATTCAAAATAATTAGTCTTATTTTTCTAAAAATCAGATAATTAAAAAAAAAAATTTCCCTAGTTTCCTTGTTAGCTCTAATTGATCAATTACAAAATCTTTTAAGGGGATAGGGAAAAATAAAATAAAATAAAATGCGAACGTGCGGTTCTTAGAGGGATATAAGCGTGAATTGCACAAAATAAATTAAATTTATTTATTTTTACAGAAGTATTAAAAATTAATGTTGTGTCTATAGACTCATTGGTTGATGTTTTTGGCTACATCCACAGAGAGTACCCCTATATCCTGTTGTCTACGAATATAATTAAATTTGATGTTTGTTGTCGTGTAATATGTTTGTTTCAATTTAATAATATATATTTAAACTATTAATTTATATAAATTTTATTATTAATATTTATGATATATATATATATATATTTAACTTTAAATATATATATATATATATATATATATATATTTAACTTTAAATATATATATATATATATATATTTAAATTTGAATTTTGAAAATATTATATCACTATAATTGTAGTGTTAATTTAAGATTAAATTCGAAAAAAAAAATTTGAATTGTTAAGAGTAAATTTGTCTATGAAAAGTGTAGTTTATGCACTATTTAGTTCCATCTTATCTAGTTCAGCTAATACATATAATTTACGAGAAGATCATCAATATCTAAATATTGTTAATTCTTTGAGTGATGTTGAGTCACAGAAGAACAATATTCAAAATTATTTAAACTCTTCTCATTTGAAAATTAATTTACACTGAAAGATTGTATTATCAAGTATGACATTCAAATTTATTTTTATTGACCATGATTTATATTTTATGATTTAGAGATTTTATAGGTTTTTTTTTTTTGTAAAGATAGTGATGCTAGTGAAATACTATTGTCAATGAAAAAATCTTTTACGGAAATGCCGGAAAAATAGTACACGGAAAAAACCCATTATTATATAATTTCCGTTCAATTGTAAGAAAAACTTGTATGATATAAATATTTTTATTTTATTTTTCTTTTTCAAGTAAGGTTTCTCCAGTTTTATTTTTATTTTTCTTTTTAAAACTTTTTAGCTTAATGAAAAAAAAATACTATAATAGATTTCTCTTATTTTTTGTGTCAGATTATTATTACTATTATTATCAACATAAGTAAAGATACTTTTATGGCGTATATATATGATACGTGTGTATGTATATACATATTTATTTGGCATATCTGCTCACAAAAAAATGGCATACATGCATGTACATATATGTACAGATAGGAGAACTTAGTTTGGACACTACTAGGGGATAACACGGTGGAAGGAGAAATTTTCAATTACAAAATTATAATCTAATAATCTTTTATGGCCCATGGGATTGTAATTTAGGAAGGAAAAAGTCTTTAATGTCATTTCATATGTGTTATTTAAATTAAAGTAATATGACTTAAATATATGTTTGGTATACGTAAGTTAGTGTTTTTTTTTAATCTCTGTAATTTTTTTATTTTAAATTTAATTCGGCAAGTTCAATTTTGTTAACTGTTAAAAAAAGCTCATATGACAAACACATAAAAGACACAAATAAAAATAATGCAAATTTATAGAGACAAAAATCAAATGAAAGTATATTTGTTTGGTTATGGTAAGTTCGCACTTTTTTTATTTCATCTATGTTAGTTCGCTTTTTATTTTATTTTATTTTTTAATTTTTATTTATTCTCTATTTGCCATATCAACTTTTTTTTAACGGTTACTAACAACAAAAACGAAATTAAAATTACAGAATTAAATTAAAAAAAACTATATAAATAAAAATAAAAATAAAAACATTAACTTACGTAAACGAAGCATATATTTAAACCAAATAATACTTATAAAGTTATTTTCTTTTTACTGCTTTAGAAAGTATTTAAACCAAATAATACTTATAAAGTTTTTTTTTTACTGCTTTAGAAAGTTAACTTTGTTGAATGCAGGTTATATTTTATTTTCGTTCTTTCAGAGTTGTATTTTATGATCCTTTTGGTTTTGATTTTTGAAATTATAAAAGATAGTCCTTTTCGTCATTTTTTAGGGTTTGGTGCTTTGAGTTTTGTCTTTCTTTGTCCAAATTAAGGATCAAAGTAAAATTTAAATTAACTTAAGAATTCAAATTAAAAGAAAAAAACTAAACTAAAACTTTAGTATTTTCTTTATATATATATACACACACATTTAGATATAGATTTTACAATATCATGTTTTTCCTTTAGTAGTAATATACATTTTGTAAATGAATTATTATCCAGGCTAAAACTTTTTGTAAATGAGTTATTTAGTAGTAATATACATTTTGTTCAATTTCTCATCTTCCTTTAGTGTTGTAAATTACTTGAGGATTAATCAATTAGTTTGTTTATTGACTTGACAAATAAACAGTTGTAAATTAATTCTCTAGATCAACTATACCATTGATTATTTGCCATTTTCTTAAATTTGAAGTTTGTGGTTTGATTAAGACTTAACAACATCAAAAGTTTGAGGTATGGCATATCCGGAACCTAAAGGGACTTATAATAGAGCATCTATTTTCAAAGGCCAAATTTATGCCTATTGGAAGGATTGCATGCAGGTCCATATGATCGCTTATGATGAAATGGAGGTATGAAAATTTGTCAAAATATGCCTTTTAAGCCTACTATTGATGTTGATGGTGTAACTATAGACAAACCTGAATATCAACGGAGATAACTTGAAAATAAGAAAGTATAGTATGATTGGAATGTACTTAACATTTTAATCTCCTCTTAAAGAGTTGACAAACATTATCGTGTCTCCCATTGTAAGTCTACAAAGGCAATGTAGGACACCTTGCAAGTCACTCATGAGGGGACAAATAGGGTGAAACAATCAAGAGTTAATACCTTGATGCAAGAGTATGAATTTTTCCGTATGAGGTCAGGGAAAACCATTGTCAACATGCAGAAAAGGTTCACGCATATTGTGAACAAGCTAGATGGTCTCAGTAAAACAATTTCAAACAAAGACGTAACTAATAAGGTGTTAAGGTGTCTTACCAAGGAATGGTAGACGGAGGTGACCATTATTAAAGAATTACAAAATCTCAACACATTATCAATTACCTCTCTTTTTAGAAAATTAGAAGAGCAAGAGCTAACGAGTTTGGCTAAGCACAAAGAAAAATTAAAAAAGAAGGAAAATGAGAAAGACAAAAAGAGCATTGCCCTTAAGGCCTCTTCGTCCAAGGCCCAATTGTAGGAGCAATAGAAAAGTAACGATAGTGAAAATGATGCCACAAGCGATGAGGAAATGGGTCTCTTTGAAAGAAGATACAATAAGTATCTAAAACACAAAGGAGCTCAACATAGGTACAAAAATAGTAAAGAATGATTGTCCTAACCATGTGATGAAAAAAGTAGACCTTAAAGGACGCAAAAATATAGTGGCAAGGGTCGAAGAACATACATTGCTTGGGAGGATGGTGAGAAATTAGACTTATCAACAAACAACTTTCATGAGAATGAAATCACAAACCTATGTCTCATGAGTCATAGTCATGAGGAAGATGAGTTAAGTAACTTCCCCTCCGAAAATTTGCCTTCATATGAAGAACTTCAAAATGCTTTTGAGGAAATGCATGAGGAAGCAAAAAAGCTTTCAAAAAGTTGTCATCTAAAGAAGGGTTATCCTTAATATGGAATCCAAATTTTTTAATTTACAAATTGAATTGAACTCCTTCAAGCTACATACTCTAAAAGTAAATGTTGATCCTCCTTAACTTAAACGGAATTTTCTAGTTGTGAAAAATGTACTAGTTTGTAGGAGGAGATCTCATCTCTAAAAAGCAAACTAGAAAAAGTATCAAAGAAAAGTGTGAGATTTTCTATTAAAGGAAACAATAGGAAACCTCATATCCCTTTTGTTAAATGTCATTACTGTTGCAAAAAGGGTCATACCATATCAAAATGTTAGATTAGGAAATTTATGGTTCCTAAAGGTAGAATGATATGGGTACCCAAATGCAACAATTTTGTAAAATACATGTTTTTGATTATACAAAAAGACCAATGGTGACAACGCTCAAAGCGACAAAAAGAAGAAGTCCTCCAAAACATTTCCAAACATCCTTTGATGAATTAAAAATAAATGGCTTATGTAAAGGTATATGATACAACCCATAGTTCAAATACAAAGAGAACCTTACATTTTTTGCATATGCATACACAATATTTTCAAAAGTCCAAAATAATATTTTCAAAGTGTTAGCATTTATATTTTTGACAAAATATACCAATGTAGTCGAATACAACACAGGTGTATTCGGATACAGATGAAAATTGCTAAGTCAGTAGCAAAAACATCTCATCTGTATTCGACTACAACCAAGGTGTATTCGAATACAGATGAAAATTTGCTAAGTTAGTAGAAAAACCATCTCATCTGTATTCGACTACATCCTGATGTATTCGAATACATATGTAAAATTGCTAAGTCAGTAGTTAAAACTCTTCATCTGTATTCAACTACATAAAAGTGTATTCGGCTACACAGTGATAAATTTGAATAAATTTGAACGTTGCAGCGAGGTGTATTCGAATACAGATACCTTGTAATCGAATACAACTGGAAGCAATGTAATTTTTCAGTTCTGAATCCAATCTAAAACATTGCAATTCTTCCTCAAACCTCTTGGATCAATGGCCACGAATCTGAAGAGATGTTTGTGGACTATTGTTGGAACATAACATGTTATTATGTTAATTGAAAAAAAAAATTAAATAAATAAATAATATTTTGTTGAAGTCCCACATTGGAAAGAATTGGTTTTTGTAAATTCAAGTGGAATGAAACATGTTTTTAAAATTCAAGTCCCACATTGGAAAGAAATTTTTTTGAACTCCCACATTGGAAAACTCTTCTATTTTGAGTATGCTAAAGTCTCACATTGCTTAGAAATCATATGTGAGTTTGCTTCCATCACTATATAATGAGTATCAATCTATTGAGAAAAGTACACCAAAGTTGGATGCTTTTCCCAACTTTCTCTTTTCTCTCTCTTTTATTCTGCTCCCCAATTTTCGAGCCACTTCTCCCCTTTCTTTCTGTCCCTTCAGTTTTTACAGCGGTTATTATGCCGCAGTCCCTTCGGTTTTTAGAGCGATTGTTATGCCGCAGTCCCTTCATTTTTAGAGCGGTTTTTGTGTCGTAGCTCTTTTGATTTATGAGTGGTCATAGTACCATATTGCGAATGACTTTATCTTCATATTGAGAATGGCTTTAACTACCATATTGAGGGTGTAATTCTAGAACGGTTTTCTACAGTGCAATGGAACTCCGATACAGTGAATATGGGCTGTTTTATCCTGGGGACTTCGTGGTTGATAGTCTGCCTTGCACAATTTGGGCAGTGCCGCGAAACGTCTTAAAGAGAGCGACCTAGTCCGCGACTCAACCCAGTAATATATTCGGTGACATAAATTGTGGTTTTTTAAACAGTTTTCTGAAACTCAAAAACAACAACTATAAATATGTCATAACTTCATATTCGAAATTATCAATCCAATTACACAACTTCAAAGACTTTGAACAAACTTTTCTGAATTTTTCTCAAAGTCATTTTCACAAATTCAAGTACTTGCATATCATTTTCATATCCTTAAGGTTCTCAACGTACTTGAATCAATCTTGGATTGTTATCATTCTACCTATTTCTTACTCCTATACTCTTATCAAAACAACAAGTGTTTGTAAAAGAAAGTTGTACTTTCTTTAAGTGTTATATCTAAGATAGTAGTGTTCTATCTTAGAAGGTTTGTTAGAAGATTGTAGAAAAGGTCCCAGGGTGAGGACTTGTACATATTCTGACAAATAGTGAAGGAAATCTCTTGTGGTGAGCAAGAGGATTGGATGTACCCTTGGTTATAAGGGGAACCAGGATAAATTTGTTGTGTTCGTTTACTTACTGCTATTTACTTCTTCATCTACCATCGTTAAGCGCAAAAATCAATCACTAAAATTCTGAAAACTGCTAAAATACCCAAACACCTAATTCACCCCCCTCTTAGGTGCACATCTGATCTTACAAATTTTTCCACTAACCCCAAAAGACCCAATTAAAGTTGGGGACCTATAGCATTTACATAAATTGTGATGCATGTATTCCTAAGAGCAGGGGATAGAAAGTGGTTCCTTGATAGTAGTTGTTCGAGGCATATGATGGGAGACAAGTCTAAGTTTATTGAACTACACACGAAGAGATGAGGACGTGACACCTATGGAGACAATAACAAGAGTAAGATACTAGGTGAAGGTGCTGTGGGAGATCCCTCCACAATCGCCATAGAAAATTATGTGACAAGAGGTATAAGTCAATTATGTGACAAGAGGCATAAAATAATTTTTCATTTCCTTGGTTGCCTAATTGAACATGATACAAGAAAAATGTGTTTAAAGGTATAAGAGTTGAGAATATCTATATGTTAGACTTAGATTAGATGATGTTTCATTAATAGGGACAAAATGCCTCATAACTAAGAGGAAGACTCTTGGTTATGACATCAACATTTAGCTCATGTTCATTCCAATTCACTAGTAGTAGTAGGACTTTCAAAACTAAAATTCTCAAAAGACAATATGTGTGACGCTTGTCAAATGGGAAAGCAAACTAGGGTCCCTTATAAATCTAAAAATGTCATTTCAACCTTGATACCTATAGAACTTCTCCTTATGGACTTGTTTGGTCCTTCGAGAAAAAAAAAAGTTTAGAAGGAAACTGTTATAGTTTTGTAATTGTAGATGACTACTTTAGATTCACGTAGACTCCATTTTTATCTAGCAAAAGATTAAACTTGTACCGCTTTTGAAAAATTTCCTAAGGTTAATCAAAACAAAAAGGGTGTCAAAATAATTTCTATAAGAAGCAAACATGGATGCGAGTTTGAAATTCGTAGTTTGATAGTTATTGCATTGAAAATTGGATAGATCACTTTTTTTTTGCTCCTATAACTCCACAATTAAATGGTGTTGTGGAGAGAAAACATGGAATTTTAGAAGAATTGATTAGGAAAATGATTAGTGAGGAGACTACTAAAAGTGAAGAGTCTTGAACCAAGGAAGAAAAAAATAGCATAATTGAGGAGGAGTCTAGTTCCAAGCCTGAACTTCCTCCAAGCTGGAGGATCTTGAAGGAACATCCTTGGGACAACATATTGGGGATATAAGTAAAAGAGTAAGCACAAAGGTCACAAAAGAGTAATTTTTGTCATTATTTTTCCTTTGTATCTCAACTTGAGCCTAAGACCATAAAAAAGACAATACTTGATGTTCAATGGCTCATGGTCGTGCAAGAAGAAATAAACTAATTCGAAAGAAACAAGGTATGTGACTTAGTTCCGTTACCTAAAGGTTATTAAGTAATTGGTACTAAATGGGTATTTAGGAACAAATTAGACAAAAATGGTGTAATAACAAGAAACAAAGCTCGTTTGGTGACTAATGGGTATAACTAAGAGGGAAGGAATCAACTATGAGGAAACTTATGTGTCTATTCCTCGACTCGAGGCTATACGTCTTTTTTTTAGCTTTTTCATGTTTAATAAATTTTAGACTATATCAAATGAACGTCAAAAGCGCATTCTTAAGAGACTATATAAACAAGGAGATTTATGTGTCTCAACCACTTGGGTTTGAAAATTTTGAGCATCCTGATTATGTTTTAAAACTAAAACGAGCCTTATAAGACTCAAACAAGCTCCTAGAACTTGGTATGGGCATCTAGGCAAGTCTCTTATGGAAAATTATTCTCAAGAGGGAAGGTTGACACAACCTTGTTTATTAAGCACAAGGGAAAACACATTTTGTTAGTTCAGATTTATGTCGACGATATTATATTTGGATCGACTAATGACACATTATGTCAAGAGTTCTCTAAGTTAATGTAGGGGGAATTCAAAATGAACTTCATTGGAGAATTAAACTTCTTCATAGGGCTTCAAATTAAGCAAATGGACAACGACATTTTCATCAATCAGTCAAAGTATTGTTTGGAACTTAAGCGATTCGATATGCAATATGCTTAGTCCATAAGCATACCCATGGAAAACAGTTGCACTTTGGATAAAGGTGAAGTAGAAACGACTTTGAGGTAACCAAATATTGTGGTACGATAAGATCATTTGTATACCTTTCATCTAGGCCGGAGATAATATTCATTTCTATACCTTACCACACATAAAACAAACCTAGTTATTCCCTTCTTGTTGTTCTATGATAAGATTAAGGTGAGTGAGTGGAATTAGAGAAATAGAATTGATGAGTTAAATTCGGTGTGAATGGACCATGATAAGATTTGGTGAATGTTCTAATCTAAAGGTATAAAAAGTGGTCTATGATGGATCAATTTTTTCTTTGGTCTATTTTATAAGTTACATTTTTCATTACTTTATTCTTAGTTTTAGTCTTAAGTTTTGGGCCTAACTCTTGATTCAGCCCAATTCATTTTCTAAGTCAATCCTCATAGAAAATTTGACCCCGTACCCCCACAATTAACCCTATACCCAAAAAGCCAGTGAAAATACCATAATACCCTTGTATATTACGTCAAAATTTTCATTTTTACAGGAAAACTTTTTTCAAGTTTTCCCGAAATAATGAACTACCGGAAAACTTGTTAGTGACTTTTCTGGAAGTTACCGGAAAACTTCACCCATAAGTTTTCCGGTAGTTTCAAATTTTTTATTTTATTTTAATTTTTTTATTATATTAGTATTTAATTAATTTATTTGATTTTAACTATATTTTTTTAGGGGTAGGGATAGAGGTAAAGACGGCAAAGTTATAGCACGGGCGAAGCTTCATTACGACATGTGTCAACGACCACCTAAAATTTTCAATAATTTTTTAAGCGACTTAAAAAAAATTAATAAATTTAATTTTTTTTTTTAAAAAAATAAGGGTGTGTACCGGAAAACTTGTCTATAAAGTTCTCTGGAAACACGTTATGTACCGGAAAAGTTGGAGAAAGTTTTCCGGTACACACATGTTTCCCCTCTGTACCGGAAATCTTTTTTTTAGTTTTCCGGAAACATCCTTCTGTAGCGGAAAACTTGTAAAAGGTTTTCCGGTAATTCTTGAAAATAGAAGTAAAAGTGGATTTTGTAAAAAAAAAAAATTGATGGTATTTTTGACATTTTCAGAAAATTGTGGGGTATAGAGATAAAAGTGGGAGTACATGGTCAAATTTTCATCCTCTTATACTGAGTCTAGTCCTATTCTTAGTGCAAAAGTTTTTTTTTTTTATTATTATTTCTTTTCAATTCTAAGATGCAATAGGATAGTTTTCTTAGTCATTGACATTTGTGTAAATCATTCGAGTCTTAAGGACACTTTGTCAGTCCTCTTTCAAACTAAGTCACAGCGACTCTATCAGTAACAACTTTTATTTACATCAAGAACAAATTTCTGCAAGGATTAATCCTTATCATAATTAAGTTATAACTATTCTTAAACCAAGATAAGACCGAAATAAATACACCAATCAATAGATTAAGATCACCATACAATTTTAACCCAAAAAACTACTATGAATAAGGAGTTAATTCCTTCAAATAACAAACTTCGCTACTCAATATACTAATGTTCTTATCACACGGCCTTACTTTAATATCAAAATGATTTTTTATAAATGATTTTGATATTGAAGTGTTTAATATCACCTCATATTGAAGAAGCATACGAAAAAGTGAAAAAATCAATATCAACTAATCACTACTCCAAAATAATCAATAAAATCAAAGATGAAAATAAATAATATTTTATTAAAATTTACAAATCACTAATAATACATAAAAACTATCTTTTTATACATCCGTTCCATCCGACTAATCACGACTAATTTAATTAATTCAACCACATGAATTAACCCTTACTAACCCTTACTAAATTAACTACACACGATTAATTCAATATATAATTAATTATAATTTTTAACTAATCTAAATTAATAATCTATTTAATTAAATTAACTAAATTTTTGTATCTTTGCACATAAAGTTGATAAATTGATGTCGATGAAACATTTTTATTTAGAAAACCAAACACTAGGCACCAATATTTCCACGTGATATCCACAAAAGTCAGATGGTAACATCGTGATCATGATGTATATTACTTTAATTTCATATTATATTATATTATATTATATTAGATATTTTATACTAATTAAGATGCATACAAAATATTTTTCTTTGAAAATGAATATTCATACCATATATTAACAACAACAAAAAAAAACTAAGAAGAAAAAAAAGAAATTTGATATAATGGGAAACACGTTCTGTTTCTTCTGCGGTTGCGTTGAACAATCGAGCGTTGGTGTTGTTGAACAGTGGGGTCGTTTTCACAGACTGGCTCAACCTGGTTTTCAATTCTTTAATCCCTTCGCCGGTGAATGTCTCGCCGGTATTCTCTCCACTCGGATCGCATCTCTCGATGTTAAAATCGAAACTAAAACTAAGGTGTAAACTTCTTTTTCATTTAACGATTTTTGATTTTTGATTTTTTTTTTATGTTGTTGATGCTTTGATTAAGAAGGAAACTGGTTCTGTTCTGTTAATTCGAAATTCGGTTGGATTTAAGTAAAGTTTGATGGTTTTATGTTCTTAATGCTTTATTTCGAAGGAAAATGATTCGGATTTCGGTTGAGTTTAAGTCAAGTTTGATAATAGATTGTTTTTATTTTTTTAACATTTTGATTTCGAAGGAAAATGATTCTGATAATCCGAAATTCGGTTGAATTTTAGTCAAGTTTGATAATAGATTGTTTTTATGTTTTTAACATTTTGATTTTGAAGGAAAATAATTCTGATAATTTGAAATTCGGTTGAATTTAAGTGAAGTTTGATAATAGATTGTTTTTATGTTTTTAACATTTTGATTTTGAAGGAAAATGATTCTAGTAATATGAAATTTGGTTGAATATTAGTAAAGTTTGACAAAAGATTGTTTTGATTAGAGATTGAACTTAGTGCTTTTTTTATACTTAACCCTTCCATTTCAAAGGAAAAGGATCATAATAATTCGAAATTTGGTGGAATTTATGTTGTGATGCATGGATATGCTAATTTATTTAAGTAAAGTTTGACAAAAGATTGTTTTGATTAGAGATTGAAATTGGTACTTTTGATGGATTCAATTTTAACTAAAGTTTTTTAGTCACTTGAGTCCAATGATCCTGAGTTTTAATGGATTTTTCAATTATTATTTTTGTTCTTAACCATTCGGTTTTTCAAACAAAAGGATCTTATGATCCAGAGTTCGGCTAGAGGTAAGTAAAGTTTAGCAAATAGTTATTTTTGACAAAAATCAAATTCGGATATTCACGATTGAGTTGATATTTTAGTTAACCATTTGAGCGGAATTTACATGGTTTTATATCCAGGTTTTAATTTATAATTGACAATATTTGATATAATAATAATTATTATTGTTATAATAGGGTGTGGTTTTTTGTGTGGGTGCAGGACAACGTGTTTGTGCAATTGTTATGTTCGATTCAATACCGTGTGGTGAAGGAAAATGCAGATGATGCTTTTTATGAGTTACAAAACCCGCAGGAACAGATCCAGGCTTATGTTTTTGATGGTTTGTATTTTTTCATTGTCTTGTTTTTGTTTGCTATTTTTGTTGTTTGTGTGTGATTTGTTTTTGTTGTTGTAGTGGCGCGTGCTATTGTTCCGAAAATGAATTTGGATGATTTGTTTGAGCAAAAAGGCGAGGTTGCCAAAGCTGTCTTGGATGAACTTGAAAAGGTGACTCTCACTGCTTTTATCAAATCATCATAATTAGTATAGTAAAAAAACCATACGGTTATTTTCATAGGAGTATGTAAGAATTGGCAAGTGAAAAGAACTTTAGACTTTCATACACAAAGTAAGTACTATAGTATTTGATAAAAGACAAGTTCCATTGTGGACCACCTTAATAGTGGTCCATAGTAGACTAGTACGTATAATCAGCAGAAACTCCAATGATGATCAATGATGTCCATCGAAAAGGGAAGCTCATGGTTCTGCTTGTCTTTATGGTTGAGAATGTAACTTGATCGGCAACATATCAACATAAACTAGGAAAAGCAAATATAAGTTGAGCTTTGAGGCAAATATATTCGTTTTCTCTTGTTTTTGTCAAACCCATGCCGATCACCTCACTTGTCAACTGTGAGGACATGGAGAACTATGAACTTCTACTTACGGAAGATGACGTCTGTCGTCATTGAAGCTTCAAACAATTTTCAAATGGGCTACCTATCAAAGTGATCCATTGTAGAGATTCTCTTGATAAAAATCCTACAAACTATCACAAAGTTGTTGTTTTTCTGTGGTGGTTGCTACTCTTAAAATGATTGTTTGCTAATACTGGAAGATTTTACTTGTTTTTGGTCTAGGCCTAGACCCGCAATATCCTAACAGTTACATTAGGGGACCTGTGTTCTTTAACTTTAGGATGGGAAAGACATGGTGCCTTTGAATGTGTAGAGGAGAGAAAAGGGTGAGTAAAATAAGAAAACAAAGATAAGAGGGAAGATTGAGTAAAGAGAGAGAGACAAAGAGGCTAAACTAATCTGAGTCTAGTTGGATCAATCCATTTGAAAAAGCTAAACTCTATTAGCATCTATTTTTTTCATTCCTAATACTTGAACCTTAGATTTTACTTAAGAGAACCAAATTCATTGCAACTTCAATAGTTTATGTTAAAGTATCTGTTTTGAGATATTAGATAATTAAGTAACATTTCACTATACCTATTCACTTTCTTCAAGGTTCCATAAGTGAGTTATTAGGTAATTAATTGAGTTTTATATTAATTTAATGTGTTGTACTATAGTTGTGCTGTATAACTTTTTTCTGAATTTCTTGCTGACTTTTTCATGTGCATACCAATTTACCAATCTCCTAATTCTCCTCTCCTCCTGAATTTCATGTATCAGGTGATGGGAGAGTATGGATATAGCATAGAACACATACTGATGGTTGATATTATACCTGATCCTGCTGTGCGGCGGGCGATGAATGAGATCAATGCAGGTAATAATAATACTTTGTGGTTTTTAGACTCTGTTTCTTTTCTTCCCATAGCTATATCAAGCAGTAAAATGTATGTATAAAGAATACTCATCACAAAATTAACGATTGGGTTCTGAAAAATGATTCTGTGTGTTTCGATGTTTTACCACTTTACTTTCTTCCCCATGTTAATATTTGTGGACAACAATGAAATTAACCATTATTTTCAAACATTAAGGTCCTGTTCGGGGTGGTTTTTATTATGATGTTTTGAAATTTTCAAAAACTAAAATCAGTTTCAGCTGAGATTTCTGTTTCAGTTTTGAGTTTTCAATTTTCAGTTTCAGTTTCAGTTCTGAGTTAAGCTTGCTGTGCACACACACACAGGTTATTGCATCTTTTTTGCTGTATGCAGCTTAACTAATGAGTATTGATTTAACTTCACAGCTCAAAGGATGCTACTTGCAAGTGAATTCAAAGGAGAAGCTGAAAAGTTGCTTCTGGTTAAAAAGGCAGAAGCAGAAGCCGAATCAAAGTATTTGGGTGGCGTTGGTGTGGCGAGGCAGCGGCAAGCTATCACAGATGGACTGAGAGAGAACATCTTGGAATTCTCTAACAAGGTAGAAGGCACTTCAGCTAAAGAAGTGATGGATCTCATCATGATCACTCAGTACTTTGACACAATCAGAGACCTTGGAAACTCTTCAAAGAATACCACAATTTTTATACCTCATGGACCAGGCCATGTTAGGGATATCGGCGAGCAAATACGCAATGGAATGATGGAAGCATCGAGCGCTCAAGTAACCGATATCGAGTGATTTTGTAAAATTGCCTTTTATCAAAGTACACACCTCCTTTTATCACACTCACACATCATAGTAATATATGTATATGTAATATGTTTCTGTTGGATTTTGTGGAAGTCCAGTTTTGAACAGTTTGAAGTTGTAAATTAAGATGGTTGAGTTGTACTATACAATCTCTGTAACCATGCTATAGATTCCTTGATATTTTAATGTTATGACAATTCAAAAGATGATATTGATATGTAATCTTGTGTTTTGTGGGAACTGATTTTTTTCCCAAAGTATAAATCTCACTATATATCTATCTATTTTCTCTAAAATGGAGTTGCTTGCTCTCATTTTAGTATGTGACATACTCCAATTTTATCTTTGGATCCACCTGCAAACTCCAATCCCAGAAAAAAAATGATATGAGAAGGAATAATGCAGGAAAGTTATTGTTTCCAAGTTTTACATGGGGACAAGTAGGAAAACATTTTCTAGGCATACATGGATGCTGCTTACCAAGATATGATTAACTGAAAAGATAAAAAGGGTAATCCTAACTGATGAAATTCGACCAAAAAAAAACTGAAATAATAAAATGCAGACTCTATGCAGATCTATTATGGACCCAGATCCTCTGTATTCATGCAACCAAATATCGACCGTTAGATCAAGGTACAATTCAAATTTAACGGCCAATATTTGGCTGTTGTATTGACATCAAAGGATTTGGGCTGATATGTTGTAGGTGATAACCTCACAGAAAAACTATTGTTTAAAATTGAAATATTTTGCAAAAACGATAGATGATGATGGTTAAGAAGAGCTGCACAACAATTGTACATTACCAGTTCCAGCAAGAACAAAGATATGGGTTTGCAAGTCAAGCTATTGTTTGTTTAGAACATGAGTGCATAAAGGATTTAGGTAGCAGCAATTAAGTACAGTTGTTTGGCTTTAGCGTCCCCGTAGATAGCTCGGTTGCTGATCTAAGGAACATCAAGAAATTTAAGAAGGTACTAGATTTGAACCCAAAAAACTAACATAACCACTAACTTACTGACATTTGCCTATAAAAAAAGTATCTTGCATTTGACCGCTTATAACATAATTAACTTCCTTCTCTATCTTTATTATTTTATATCTATCAGCAAGTTCAATTGTTAATATTACTAAGCATTTCTAATTCAATAAGCTACAACATCTTATGAGTTATAAACTCATTTTATAAACTAGTTTATCCACTATCAGCTAACTTATCCACTATCGACTAGTTTTTGAGAAATAAAGCTTTTATTTCTTGGTGTTTAACCCACCTAATTTCTCATAAAAACAAAATCTCTTTTGTTTTATGCCAAACAATGACCTCAACACTTGTTAGTTAAATCCCTAAACATGGAAGCTCAATATAAATGGAAATTCTATAGCTGATATGCTATCAAAAGGATACAAGCATTGGACCAAAACCAAGTAATTTTTTTTGCTCTATTACCTTTACATAGCAAATACTTGAGGTGTTAGTTCAATAGTAAAATTTTAGCCTTATAACTTTAAGGTCCCGAGTTCAAGTCCCCTCGGAGATAGCTGTAAAATGGCCATTAGTGCCACATTGATTAATAAATAAAAAATCTTAGAATCCCAAATGCAAATTATGAATCAGATGTTTTTCCTTCTTCAATTAAATGATAAAGTATACTTACAATAAATTACTAAGCAAATTGGTTATTAGCAAAATGCCATGTGCTTATCAGAAGCAAAGGAATAATAAAAAAGAGACTAGCATAAGAATATGGCCTTGCTATTGCTTTTGTTCTGTGCCTTTTCTTTTGCATAGCAAAATACCATAAACTACAAATGGCAAAAGCAGAAACAGCTTGAAGAAAAATCCCAATGAATGTGAAACAAAACAATCTCCATCATCTTCACCAAAGCATATTTCCTTGTACCAAAATACTCTTCCATATCAAATTCAGAACAGCATTTTTAGAAGACATAAGCAATAGAAAATGACAGAAATCCAGAACACTGCTAACCCTCTCAAGTTGATTCATTCTACTTGAGTTGTCTCCTTCATTTTCCCTTTAATACCTAATCTTCTCTCTCCTTTTATGCTTCTCATTCCCCCTATTACAATTTCTGTATGATTAAACCTCATCTTTGATCTAATATATTACGACACAACAATCAACATAATGCAGCACAAAAACACTCACCGTGATGCATAAAGCAAATGACTTTTTTTTCTTTCCTTTGGAAAGTACATTGTTGAATCCCTACAACTTGCAAATATAGACGACTTTTAACCTTCTTTGGACTTTGTCAATCAAACAAACTCACCAGACACCAATTCCTCTTCAAACACACAGCAGGGAGAGCAGATCACTTGTTGCAAATTTATGCATTAGGCATTATGTTTGAAGAACACTTTCCTTATCTACCGCTTTCACTTCAGATTAAAGGTGTCTGGTGTCCGACATGTCTCCGTGTTCAACACCGACACATATGGTTACATTATATGACTTTAACTTTCTCAAATAAGTATAGTGTCGATGTGTAAGTGTTGTGTCCGGTATCTTTTTTGTGTTAGTGCTTCATTGTCTACCAGTAGTCTTTGCAAGAACAAATTCCATCTTTGAAGTGATGATACCTTGTCCTATCTCGAACTACAATTACTCGATCATAAACCTTGGAGATAAACTTTGTTGCTTGATGACAATCCCCACAAACTCTTAAATTCTTCACAATGCGAATTGGAGTTCCCGGTTCTGTGTTCATCAGTCCAAAAGCAATAGCCAGCTTCTCACTGTGAACAGAAAGAGCAGTCTCTTTGTCTTCCTCATCATCAATGTCAAGCAAAAGTTCCCCTAACTCAGGAACATACCCTGCAATCTTCAACTTGCTTATCATTTCATCCAAAAACGAATAAATCTCTCTACTTCGTGGATGCGATCGATCTCCAACAAGGAATTGATGGAACATCCCTTTCAATTCAATTGAGCTGCAACCAGGAATCTTTTTCTTGTCACTACTGATTCCATTCTTCTCTCTCAGCATTCTTGCTTCATTCCATCTCCCAGATGAAGAATATATATTACCCAACAAAACATGACAACCTATATGATTAGGGTCAATTTCTTTAATTATCCTACCTATTCTATATCCGCGTTCCATATCTTTATATATTCTACAAGCATTCAACAATGCTCCCCAAATCGCAACATCCGGAGCCATAGGTATGTTCAAAATAATGTCTTCAGCTTCCTTCAAGAGCCCGGAACGACCAAGTAAATCTACCATACATCCATAATGCTCTATTTCAGGAATAATTCCATAATCACTAATCATCAATTCAAAATATAATTTTCCCTCCTTTAACATATAGCCATGGCTACAAGCGTTTAATAAGGCGATGAATGTTACTTTATTAGGAGAAACATTTTCAACCTTCATTTGTTCAAAGACATTTATAGCTTCTTCAGGTTTTCCATGCATTGCAAACCCACCAATCATTGCATTCCACGGCCAAACCTTTCGCTTCACTTTGTGTTCATAGAAAACACTTGATGCAGATTCTATCTCTCCACACTTTGCATACATGTCAATGAGGCTAGCAAGAAGCCTATCATTCATCTTAATCTCACCCCTGCGAATGTAAACATGGATCCACTTTCCCTGATCCAGCGCAACAAGATTTGAACAGGCTGCGAGAGCGCTTACCATGGTATATTCGTTCGGTTTGACCTCGGATTGCAACATCTTGTGGAAGAAGTCCAAAGCCTCCATGAAACAGCCAACCTAAAGTAAGCATGAAGTTATTTTAGACAGAGTACATAGACAATCAAGTTAAATATTGTTAGAATATAAAATAATATCTTGATATTATCCTAGAATATCTCGATACTATCTTAGAATATCTTTGTTTATCTTTGAGGATTAATATTTAATCTTATCATATCATATCTTATAAAAAGGAATAGAATATTTGTAATTATCTTATTTCTTTTAAACCTATATAAAGAGTCTCCATTGTGTATTTTAAACACATAGTTTCACCATAAAATATAATATACTTTCAACTGTATACTTGTGCAATGGCGAGTTCACACAACAATTAGGGTTTGCAAGTGGTTGGTGTGCAGTGTTGTAAACATCAGGGTACCGAGTTCGATTCCTACTCATAAAAAAAACATGGCAATCATGTAAAGATGTTAGTATCATTATTTTATTTTACTTTCCAATCCTGCAATACCTGAACATAACCAGCTATTATAGTACTCCATGATACAAAATCTCTCTCTTGCATTTCATCAAACAATTCCTTAGCTTGAATCATGTCACCGGATCCAACATAAGCAGCAATCATGGTGTTCCAACTATACAAGTCTCTAACGATAGCCGAATCGAACACCTTCCGCCCATCCTCCAAAAATCCCCACTTTCCATACATACCAATCAAAGCATTTACAACAAACACATTATTTTCCAAACCAACTTTCACAGCATGTGAACGAACCTGCTCCCCCTCCTTCACACACAACCCATTTCCACATGCACCAAAAGTAAACACAAAGCTATACCGATTCGGAGAAAGACCCGAATCCCGAATTAACAATCGAAACACTCCAACAGATTCACAGCTAGAATTGGGTGACAAAGAATATGCTTTGATCATGGTGTTGTAAATGAACAAGTCTGGTTGAGGAATTGTATCAAACAGTTTGTGTGCATAAGAAAAAGAGTATAAAGCAACATGTTTTAGGAATTTGTTGGCTAGAACATTATGTGAGATTATTGATGTGGTGATTAAGTGTGCATGAGTTTGCTTAATTTGTTGCATGGATTTGCATGAATCAATCAAATAGCTAAGTCTAACATAGTTAACAACATGAATAGGCTTAGTAACAATCATGTTTTTGTGAAGGTGCTAGTGTTTGGTACACTACACTGAATTCTATAACTTAGAGAATTGAAATATAGCCCAAATGTCTTATCTTGGGCTGGGCTTTTTTCATGGGCTAGGCTTTTTTTACAAATAAAGTTTAGACATATTAAGTAAGAGTTTGATACTAGCACCCCCTATTTTTTCCACCCCCACCATCTTTTCACTTTTTTCAAATGATGGAAACGCACTTTCTAATAAGCACTTTTCTTCCTTTCATCTTTCTATCCATTCACTTTCCTTAGAAACCAACAATACATAAAGGTATGTTTGGATTGAGAGTTTTGCAGGGAGAGGAGGGTTTAATTTTCTTTTTTAAATTAAAGATACTATAAAATGTTTTTAAAAATGAATTAAGTGTGGTTGAAGTAATATATGATTATTTATCATGTTATTCTTTTAATTTATTAAAATATCAAATATATATTAAAATATATACTTAACCCTCTAATGTCCTTCTCTCTAAAATACAACTCCCAAACATACCTTGAGTGTTGCATTCTATTCTCATAAAAATAAAAAATATAAACATTAAAAATAGAAGAAAAAAAATAGAGAGAAATGGGTAGTTATTAGTAGTTGCATTTTATTCTCATATAGAAATAAACAATTCACTTTCTTGATAATATTTGTAATAATAACTCTTGGGTTTTTTCACCTGAGGCAAAAGATGGGCAAAAGGAGTTTTGGGGTAGAAGGTCCTTGGCCATGAGAGGGGGTGTAAGTAGCAAGCCCCTTTAAAGAGTTCATTTATTTTTAAGCCCAACCCATCAAATGAGAGTGTATGAGTCTTTAGGCCATTTTCACTTTTAGGAATCCCTATATCATTTTTAGGAATTTTATTTTTGTAACTTTCTGGTGTGCAAAAAAATAAGACTCTAATAATTTAAAGTTTATTCAGGAGACAAGTAAACCTTGATCAATTTTTTTTTTTTTTATATAATTTAGTAGGATCAGAATTTTAAAGATTTTTTTCTAATTCTAATACAAAAATAAAGACAATTATCCACATCTAATTAAAATTCTAAGATTTAAATATAGGATGCCCTCTATGACAATGTTTTTGGTTATTATCATTTAGGAAAAACAAAACTATGAAGCGAAATGTTTAATTTAATAAATTGAGGTGGAAAGTGCAATTACACTTATAAATTAGGGAGTAAATTGCACTTGAGCAGAAAATTTTTAATCCTTGCAACTTGGAGTTGATTTGCAGTAAATTGTAAAAGAAGTTCGCATAATAAATTTTGTCTATTAAAGAGTAACTGTATACACATGTGCATGCACCTATATAATATAAAATTTGATACCTAGAGTATTGTACACTTAACAAAAAAGACAAGCATATGATATATTGCATAATACTACAAACTATATAATAATAATAATAATATGATTAACAACAACACAATAAGCCTAAGAATCTTGGTCATATCATTAGGTGGTCCAATGAAATTACATTTTACAAGTGTTTTTCTTTTTGCTACAAAGCTTAGTACAATAATAGGTTTTGGTGGCCAGTTGTAGGGATTGTTTGGGAGTACAGTAGTAATTATGGAACTAGAGGAATACAAGAAAGAAAAAGTATATAAAAAAAGCTTTGTAATGATCATACACGATAAGCATTATTAGGTAAGGTAAGGTAAAATCTAGATTTGATGGCTGCACTATTTTCTTTGCTGTGAGAGTTAAGTTCTAACTAAAACGACAAAAATTCATTATTATTAACTACCATGTTAATTTTTTTCCTTTTAATATTTTTAGTATTTGTTGTTGGAAAATTCTTAGTATACACCACGATTTGTCTATTGTCTTTATTTTTATGACTGATATAGTAACTTAAATAATATTAATTTGATATAAATTAAAGAAAACAAATAAGTATTTAGTATTAAATTAGTATCAATTATATTACTGTTTTTTTATAAAAATAAAGAGGGTCGTGAACTATTATTTCTGAAACTAAGTATCGTCAACAATTGTTATAATTTTCGATAACTTTTTAATACTGATCTCTGATTGATCATTTATGAAAGTAGTGCACTGTAAAATTCACATTTGTTTTCTTCTTGTTTTGGGTTTTTTTTTATAAACCTTCTTGTTTCGAAATTTACTTACACTCTATTCTAAAAGGTCAATATTGATGATAAGCCAATTCATACAAGGTTCACTTATCGTTTTTTCATTCTACTATTTGTAATGGCTGAAATGATCGTTAATAGCAAGTGTTTGAATTACATCAAAATTCTTCTATCAGATCTTTCAAAGGTTGATCTAATTTTTACTTTAAAGGAAAGTTTCATCAGCAAGAAGGGTATATAATTTATTCTAATATACTTCTCAATACTCCATTCACTTAAATACTAACTTGAGTTTCAAATTACTTGCAAATTCACCATGTATAACAACTACTCCGACCTCTACCTCAGGTCCATCATGGATCACCTCTCTTAAAAAAAAGTTCTAAAATGTATAACTTTGTGTTTGAAACCCTTTTATTCCTTTAAGGTTAAAGGAAAAAATAGAATAATATTAAAATGATATTTCATAATCAAAATGAGGGTATAAGGTTAGCTTTCAAGTGTGAATGATTATTAGCTGGTCACTTTCCCAAAGTAGTGTAATCCAATTGAGTACTAAAAATCTTGCTGATTGGTGCCATTATATATGTTACTCTTTAATTTTACCTTCCCCTTTATTTTTATACTCAATTATAAGTCCTATTTTATGTAATAGTCTCTTTCTAATGTCTATTGTATGATAATGCTTGGACCCATCTTCTCTTTTTAATTAATGTAATTTCAGAAAATTTGATGATAATTATAGGTTAATAGTACAATATAATAATACTCCCTCCATTTAAAAATTTAAAGTTTTTTCACATAGATTAAAAATAATGAATAAATACAAAAAAAATTAATTACAAAATATAATAATTTTATAAAATTGTCTTCATTAATTATTAATTATTGAAAATGTCATAAATACACAATAAAAAATATTTATTTGAAAGTAGTGCATACAATATTAATTGATAAAATTAGAATATATTTTTTTTTGTTAAAACAACATTTATTTTAAAACTTTTTCTATTGTTTTCCTAATTCTCTTGAAATTGGGGCCACTTATACAAGAGCCAATTATGCCATAGATTGGTGGATAAACAGTGAAGACCAAATGAGAAAAAAGAAAGAAATCTCATGTAGAGAGGATTTGTTTTGGAAAAGTTTGTAGGGTCATGTATTAAGTGGGAGCTGCAAAAGTAACACACCATGTGATAGAAATAGCACATATAATGGCTTGTACTTAAAGTTAGCTTCCTATCAAGTGTATGCAGTAAAATAATAACCGTAGTTAATGTCTAATTTGACTAGGTTTTAATCCTCTTCATATGTCATTATATAATTCATACTAGTTTTGTAAAAAAAAAAAATCATACTAGTTAGGAAATGTGACTTGAATTTTTAAGTAAAATTTTATATTCTAAACTTATGCGCCGTAAAATTAAAAATGTTATTGAAAA
>JBBPBP010009780.1:26794273-26809811 GCA_037974735.1 Cicer chorassanicum | reverse complement strand
TTAAAAAATGTTAGTAATATACAGGTTTCAACCATATCTTGAAACTCATATTTTCCACTAAATTTAAGTAGAACTCACACTATTTAATAAAATTTCATTTGAATTATAACATTATGAGAAAATATGTTATGAAATGTGTCATAAAAAATATATTACTAGAATTCATCTAATTGCATTAAGCAAATATTAAATACTAGTAAAACCTTAGCTTTAGGTTTACCAATTAAAATTTATCTAACATTAATTAGTTTTAATAAACAAAATGCCACATATGCAAAGATTAATATATTAAAATTTGATTTTAGACTTCACTTACTATTAAGAATTATTGGACCAGCACTTACTAAAAAATGTCTTTTATATATATGTTTTACTGTGTGTCCAACATATTAGACACCACCCCACTAAACTTTTTCTCTAATGATCAATAATAGTATGATATTATTGGCCTTTGTAGTATTGAAATTGATACTTGACCTTTTTGAAATCATATAATCATACCAAAAACAAAACCATATAAAATCAAAATATCTACAAATTCACTTTCAATCTGTGCCTTAGAATTGTGATATTTTTGTTCTTTTGATTTGAACATTAAAGTTAAACTAATGGATTCATATTAGCACCAAAAGAATAATTTAAATATTTTAGTGTTTGCCAAACTCAAGCACCTCATATTGATAATCTCTTCATAAATCAGAGGGTATATACTATATGTAAATTATAAATTAATGCAACATTGGTGTCTACTCAACACTTACCATGTGAAACTTGATATATATGTCTTAATCAAACCCTATAAATTATAATTCTTTTTCCGACATATCTTCCCTTAACTATACTTTGTGACATTACTTAACTTGTTAAAATGTACACTGCTCTGCATTTGTATGGATTTAATTTATATGCTTATTAAAAAATTACATTGTTTTTATCACATCTAATCATGTAGATCTTTATAAAAATAATTTAGAAATTAACATAATAAAGTGACATCATTGTATAGTATAATTTAGTTAGATGCATATTATTAGGACTTAAGTCATTAAGAAAAGCTGACTCAAAAGACTAGTCCATTAAGTAGAAGAGTTTCATGATAATATTGAACACTTTTATATACTCAATGTGGGACTTCTAACAAATATGCAAAATAAATTATATTGTCAATACATATAAATTACTTTATTATTTCATTTCCTCTTTAAATCCATAATATTGTAGTTGTTTTTATATCCCCGAACATTTTTAATACAAAGGTATATAGGTGTTTGTACGAAGTGCGGTTTGGGAGGCTATGGGGTAAAAAATCATCTGTTCCGAAGATTAAAATACTTACGGTTTAGTTTAGATGATAATTATAAAAAAATTGATTCGATCTGAATCAAATCAATGAGGTTTAAATTAAATCAATTTTTGGTAGATTCAAATTACAATTTGTAAAATATTATTTTAATACTAATATTATAAAATTACAATAAAGTAATAAATTTGAAGCATAATATATATATATATATATTAAAAATTGTTAAGATTAATCAATAATAGTTTAATATAACATCTCATACTAATATGCGCTTTTATTTGGTTTTTAAAATGAATTTGAAATTCGATTAGTTAGAACAACAACACGATCTTCAAAGAATAGAGAGAACGAAATTGCGCACAAGAACGCAAGATGTTTGGTAACGAAGTTCAACTAATGATGCTTACGTCTCCGACTACAGAGCAGTTGTAGTTCCTTTTCTTGGATGAATGAATTGGGGTTTATAGAGTACAAGTTGTGTTTAAATAATAATAATAAGGTTCATATTACAACAATACTCATGAACCATATAGCGGGGAGTTATCGCCTCCGACACCACTATTTGCCCCCACAACTAACAGATGGACCAAACCTCCCACTTGATATTAAATATGAGTCATATTCAACAATCTCCACATTTGTGAATATCAAGCTTCTATGAAGATTTACTGTATGACGCTCACATCTTTTCAATTTGAGGTACAACTCCTGCTTAACACTAAGAAACATTTAAAAAGTCCAAGTAGTGCTTGAACTTATCACTGGTGATTGGTTTGGTCAACATGTCAACTACATTATATGAAGTATGATCATTTTCAAGTAATATATGTCTAGATGCATGGTGTGATACATCTGATTCTTTGTCAAAAGAAATAGCACTTTGACTATCACAATGCAATTGAACTCCACATTGCTCAACACCCAATTCTTTTAATAATCATGTACTCTGCTACAATTGTATACATAGTCATTATGGATTGAAGTGACGACTTCCAACAAATAGGTCCTCCTAGAGAATTAAAACATATCTTGTTGTAGACTTTCTATAATTCATATCACCTACATAATCATAATCAACATATTTTACAATTGAAGGATCTCCTTGTTCGTTGCTAAACATGATATCATGACATGTTGTACCCTTCAAGTATTTGAAAATCCACTTGATTGCTTCCCAATTATGTTTACTTGATTTGGACATAAACTTGCAAACTTGACTTACAGCTTGTATCAAATCTGGTCTAGTGCAAACCATAGCATACATTAAACAACCAACAACACTAGCATACAGAACCTTTGACATATACTCATCTTTTCCTTTGTCTTTGGACATTGATCCAACAAAAACTTAAAGTGATTCTCCAATTGAGTACTCATAACCTTCAAATTGTTCATATTAAATATGTCTAACACCTTTTCAACATAACTTTCATGAGAGAGACGTAATTTTCTGGCGCTCATATCCCAATGAATTTAAATACCAAAAATCTACTTAGCAACACTCAAGTATTTCATGTCAAACTCTTTTCCCAACATGATTTTTGGTTCATTTACATCATGTATATGATTATCAACAATCAACATATTTTTAACATACATTAACAAGAAAATAAAAGAGTTCTCTCTCACACCTTCTGTAACCAATCTGAAGCATGTATGAATTAAAGTACTTGTACCACTGTTTTAGAGACTGCTTTAGACCATACAAAGACTTCAATTTACAAACTAGTATGTTCAATCTAGTATCAATGAAATCCTCTGACTCTCATCTAAATTAATGTGAAGAAATCTTGTTTTCACATCCATATGCTCGAAATGCATGTCTTCACATCCATTCTATTGTGAATACTCATTTGCTACAAGACAGGCCTTGAATTTTCCCCCTTCTTTTTCTATTACTACTAGTTTTCTCTTGTACACCCACTTGCAATAGATAGCCCTTTTCCCTTTAGGAAGTTGAACAAGCTCCTATATCTATTTTTTTAAGGACTCTATCTCCTCCACCATAACACCCATCCACTTATATTTCTCCTAACTAGTTATAGCCTCTCGAAAGGTGGATGGATCTTTAGAACTAGTAAGAAGTGCATAAGCTGTCAAGTCTTTATACCCATATCTTTTTAGTGATTTCATCTAGCGATGCTCTCAATCTTATAGAAGGGAGTAATCTTATCCTCGACTTAAATTTTCAGTTTTAGAATTAGGTCCTGCTAATGGTTCATGTACTACCCGAGTATTTTTATTGGTAGTGGCTCAACATCAACTTGAATCACCTTAGTGATAGAAGTTTCTCTCTCTTATGTAGACACATATTTTTCAACACAAACTGCTCATCAAACATAACATCTCTATTAATCACCATCATCTTTGAAATTGGATCACATAACTTGATTTATTTCACACCTTTTGCATAACTGATAAAGATACATTTCTTTGACTTTGTATCAAGTTTAGATTTATCTCTACTTTAGCTTAAATTGTCAATATTGATGGGGTTAATGTTCATACTTCCTCACATTAGAATACCGTGTTTTGCACAAAATACCTGGAACCACCGACATAGAGCTCTTTATTAGGCCCCTACACATTAGAATGCAAATAGTTTAAGATTTCATCTTTTTTGTGTTTCTCGAATTTAAAAAGTGCACAACACTTTTTTCCAAGTATACAATATTTGTACTAATCAAACTTACAACTGCGGACTCCCTTCACCAAATGTCTTAGACACATGTGCCACAATTATGTTGCATCATCATCAAACTCAACTAACACAACAACACATACTACAATACAACCCAATAGTTTGTAGTTGTTACCTACAATCCTCTTTATTCTCATCATTGTCAATTCACCCTTGCTAACATTCAAAATGTCCCCATATCCATCAGACTTATATGAGAAGCCATTTGCCTATAGAGTACCTAAGGAGATTAGTTTCTTTCTCAATTTTGGAATATATCTGACATTATTCAATGTTAGCACTCCACCATCGTTTATAGTAATTTCAATATATCTCATTCCAGTGATATCGCATGCTTTATCATCAATCAAATAAACAAAACCAAAATTGTCTGACTTAAATGTGGTAAAACACTCCATGGCGTCATGTCGTAAGAAAAACTAGAGTCAATAATCCATGATTATATACATTTGTTAGATGAAACACAAAGAGTATCTCCTTCACTACTAGAGTCATCATCTTGAACAACGTTCGCATAACTGGATGAACTATGTGGTTTGTTTGGACAACCCCTTCTCCAATGCCCAATATGTTTGCAACTGAAGCAATCTATTGTTTTTATGTTCTTAGACTTAGACCTCTTCTTCGCAGAACATGTTTTACCTTTGCTCCTCTCACGATCTTGACCATCTTGTACATATAGACTTTTGCCTGAAGATCATCCCACTGCATTTTGTCTCCTTCAAGAGTGAGATTGAAGTGTAGTAGTAATATCATCAACCTTGATATATTTGTTCTCGTATGTAACAGTTGTTACTAGGAGATAGAACGGACTAGGTAACGAGCACAACAAAATAATAGCTTGGTCTTCGTCATCGACCATCACCCCAAGCTACACCAAATCAATCATTATTTTGTTGAAGGTATTGACATGTTGTTTCAATCATTATTCACTAGTTTTTTCCTGATTATTTTGCATAGATACTGACTTTCTAATTTCTCTCAAACTTCCTTTGGAGAGGTTAGGTATAGGATATGATACACCGCCTCATCTTATACACATAGATGAATAATCTCGATGGTTTTATCCTTCATCTCTATCCAATTGACTTTTGCCATGTTTGCCACTTTCTCCTCACGCAATGCATTTTGAAGATCTTGTTGTGCCAACAGATTCTTAACCCTTATTTGTCATAATTTGAAGTTGTTTGTTATGTCAAACCTTGACACCTCGAATTTTACACTAGAGTTACTCTTAATTTGATACCAATTGTTATAACAACAACATGATCTTAAAAGAATAGAGAGAACTAAATCACAAACAAGAACACAAGACATTTGGTTATGAAGTTCGACCAATGATGCCTGTTAAGAAAAACTCTCAAATTAAGTTTTGATGAAAATAAACAAAGATTAATTAAGAATATTAATTATGATTCTAAATGTTATGTTAATTTAATATGTGCTCTTGAGTGTTTTTATTAAAGATAAGAACCAAGCAAAGCAAAGAAATCAGATCAAAAATAAATAAAACAGTCATGATCATAAACTGTACAAAACAGAGAAAGATCAGCAGAATCACGAATGATTGTCACAGCCACTTCACCAATCTTTCTCCAACACTTTTACAATGATTCTGCCATAATTCTTTATACCAATTTCTTCAGTACATGGCAAAGAACATATAGGAATCCTTTTTACTCAAAACGATTCTCGAATCACTAAGATAAATCATCATGAATCTAAGCATGTCAAAAACGGACTGCAACTTTCTCCAGTCTGGAACTGTCAAGAAAGTTGAACAAAACTGAACTTCAAGATTGATTATAAGTCCTCAGATCGTCCAGAAGACTATCAGACCAGATTGATCATCTTTCTCCACCTTTAATCAACGTTCTCCGTTTTTTAGAAGAACAATCTTTGTTTCAGCAGAAAAAGACTTCTCAGTTCTGCATAATATTATTCACTCCTTTCCAAACAGTTTTGGATCAAATCAAGTGTCCAGACCAAAGCCCAGTTATCATCAAGTATTATCAAAGCTTAATGGGTCATTAAGCGCGCAGGAAGTTTGTGCGAAATTAAGCAAAACGGCCCAAACAGCAAGACCCAAAACTATCACATGAATGGTGCATTTTGTCAACAGATTCGTTGCTTCTGTCAGAAGGAAAACAGAGCACTACCAACAGCTCTTTCTGACCAGAATTAATTGCTCAAATCATCTATAAAAGGAAGGCAAATTCGCAAGCATAAATCAGAACTTCAAGTGCCAAGTATTCTCATTAAATCACATTCACTTGCATTCTTGAAGTTATCTCATTCACAAAAGAAATCAGGCTGAAATCGTTTCATACCTACAGATCATATTACTGAGTTCTTTTATTATGATTCAATTCTCAAACAAGAGTTGAGCATAATCAGATTCAACCAAATCTTTTAAATCATTATTGTGTAAACTCATAACTATAAGGATTGTTTATAGTTTGAGTGTGATTAAAAGAGTTAACGGTAAAATCCTAGTAGATTAGTTAGGTGACTTGATTGAATCCTTTCTGGGTGGAAAGGAAGTATAGTTACAGATCAAGGTTGATCTTTAACTGTGTAACCAGAAGATTGTTCTCCGTTCTTTGAACACTTAGTGAAAATCTCACAGTTGTGAGCACTGGACGTAGCCCACATTGGGTGAACCAGGATATATCTTTGTGTGGTATCTCTTCCTTATCTCTATTTACATTCAGTTATTTTTATTGTCAAAGTTAAATAGAGAAACTAAAAACTGTGATTTTAACTAATCAAGAACGTTCTGCGTTTTCTGTTTCAAAACCAAGAACGTTCTTCGTTTCTATTTTCATAACCAAAATCATTCTTGAGTTGTTTTTCTTAAGTTTTTAACAGGAAATTTTAAATAGGCAATATTACAATTCAAACCTTATTCCTTGTAACTTGACATTGCTACTTCAATGCCTACGTCTCTAACTACAGAGCAGTTGTAGTTCCTTTATATAGACAATGAATTAGGGTTTACATAATACAAGTTGTGCTTGAATAGTCATAATAAGGTTCAAATTACATCAATATTTCTTCCCCATATTTTGGGGAGTTATCGCCTATATAAAGTACTTTGGAGTCCTACATAGGTAAGACAGAGGCTTTCAGTAAGGTTCAAGTTACAACAATATTTCTTCCCCATATTTTGGGGAGTTATCGCCTATATAAAGTACTTTGGAGTCCTACATAGGTAAGACAGAGGCTTTCAGCCTTTGTTTGAGATTTAAGAGAAAATTAGAGGGAAGTGTTTTGGGGAGGTAAAGAGTGGATAATTTCTCATCATATTTCAAAGTGTTAGATGATGAGAGTAGATGACTTAAATGTTGTTTACAACATCACTTTCATGAGATAACATGACTTTAATGTTGTACATAAACAATTTAGTTTTTATCTTATGCATTTTCTGACATTCTCTATCTTGAAGATATTTTAAAATGCAAATATAATGAAAATATGAGTAAAATTGATCCATAGATTAAACATATTCAAGCACATAAATATCACAATTCGAAAATATGCAGAAATAACAAATTCAAAATAGTTCAACCCCAAAATTGTCACACCAATAAGAGTTTACTATATATAATCCCAAACTTATTGATGAACTAACATGTCGACAATCAATAAAAATTAAAATACTATCTATAACATTGACAACATGTCAATTACTTCGTCTCTTCGTCGTTGGTGATTACTTCATTTGATGTTATCTCATCATCTACCCATACATGTAGCTTGTGAGTAGGCATAGGGAAACAAACAAAGGTGAATCATTATTCTCAAGACATAATCAAGTTGATTAAGGTAAATTAAATTTTGTATGGTTATTCTCAAAGCCACTTTGTTTCTGGTACTGTGTGTGTGTGGGGGTGGGGGGGGTGGATGGTTATGATCATAGGAAATTTAATTGGGTAAAATGAGAGTTGGTTTATCACGATTGTAAAAAGGTGAGTTGGGTGTTTGTAGGTTGAGAGATTTTAACTTTGCTTTTATTAGACAAATGAGTGTCGAGGTTGAGGACTAATTTGCAGAAACCCTGGTTCAAATTATTGGCAAAAAAATATGGTGTGGTGGGAAATGTTGTAGTGAGGAATTCGAATAAGGACTCTAATTAGTGAAAGGATTTAAATTCAATTTATGATGGCATGGTCGATGGGAGGGTCAATTGGTTTTCTAATAACTTGAGTCGTGTTGTGGGTAATGGTAGGGTCACCATCTTTTGATGTAGCCCTTGGTATAAAGGAGGTTGGTTGTGTGATAGGTTTAAGTTGTTGTTTAGTTCGACTATGGATATGCATATCTTAGTGGCAAGATTTTAGTTGTAGGTAGGGGAAAGCATCGCAGTGGAGAAGAAATCTATTTGTTTGGAGGAAGATTTGGTTTTGTAGTGCATCATATTGTTGGAAAATTTTGTTGTGCAGGATAAAGTTTCTTCCCCTTCTTGTGACTTTATTTAGAAAAAAATTGGTTTATCTTATGGTGTCACTTTTTGTTTGGCGTCTCATGGCTAATTGGCTTCTAACTAAGGATAATTTGGTAAAACAATATGATATAAACGAGCATAATATCTTGTGTACTGGTGGTTGCGAAAAGGAGAAATTGTTATTGCATTTGTTTTTATCAATGTCAACAATTTAATCAAGTGTTGTCTCATATTTTGACTTAGTTGAGTGTTCAAAGTGTTCAACATCGTTTTGTGTACTCTCATGCTCAATTGAGGGTCTTTGATAGTAATAAAAAAAACAAGATAAAAACTTCAAATTAAATAACTTATTATAAAATTATACTAATAACAGCCGATAGATGCTAATTATTACGAGTATAAAATCGATCATAATTACTACTAATTTATTCAGAACTTACATAAATTGTACATTGATAGAATATCATTACTATCAATATAAATAATTATACTTACTAACAAATTAATTATGCAAATAATACACAAAATTCGCATAACATTTGTTTGACGAAATTGTAAATACTTGGATTCGAACCGGTACTTTTAATACAACTAAAAATTAGAATTACCACTACACCAAAATCAAACATATGAAATTAATTAAAAATATTTTACATATAATCTATTTTATGTTGACCTTCAATAAAACTTGTTAAAGATCCATCTATGCCAATAATACTTTGATTCAACAAAATATGGCATATTTATATCAAGCATAGTAATAAAGTAAACACCATATATAAAAGGCAAAAAAAAAATTACACAACATGGATAAATTGACAAGCAATGCATTATCTATAAAATAAACACTAAAACAATATGAAATAACTACATACATATTTTGGCCAAAATTTTGAGTTTATAATATTTTAAATAACAATTTTATGTCAGATAAATTAATTAAAATTATTAACTTTCGTAAAAAATTCAATGTTGTGCAGGTGAAATAAGTCTCCCCCTCATTAGAGTTTCCTACTAACGTTGTTTAGGATTGTTCTTTCCCTTGTGAATGTCTTCTTCTTCCTCAAATTTTTGGGGCTTCTTTTCTCCCTTCATGTCTTTTCCGCTCCCTATTGTGCTAACTATAGAGCAACCAAATCATTGATCACCTTTCAGCCACATACCTTCCCTTTCACGATCCCTTCTATTACAAAATGTCTTCACCTAATCCACTACCTCAAATTCTCACCCTATTGTTGCGGCCCCACTTGCAGACACAGACCAAAATTCACCCCTCCAAAGTTACCATGGAAACTTTGCATCTTGGTCTCTTCATTGTTGCTCGGTTTGAGACCTGATGTTTTTATAGTGTGTCTTATGCTTATCTTGTTCTATTTCTCTATTTGTGTTTATTGTTTGTTTGTTATTTTTAGTTTGTTTCACGTTTGTACTTCATGTGTTTATTGAAAAGTCTCAAATGTAGGTTTTTTTTGAATTGTATTTTGATTAAGGTGCTTATGGTGATCATTATGAATATAATTCTTATAGATCATCAGCAAGTCCATTCAGAATATAATTCTTACAGAAGTAATCATTATGTTCCCATTGAGTTAATTCAGCAACTTTCTTATACTTTTCTGTTTGTTCACCTGTTTCTGGAACAATAGGAATGTCATATTTTAGAACGTTAGCAACATTTTTCATGGTTAAGAAAAATAGCATCTTTTGTTGCCATCATTTGAAGTGACATCCCTTAAACCGAAACGGTTTGTTGAAATCAGAAGCAAAATAACATGTCCCAGTAATTTCGTCGGTAGACATGGCAGAAGGAAATGTCTTAAAATTGTTAGTTTTGAGTTTCGAAAACTGTTTTGAAAAATCAATTTATGCCACCGAAGATATTACTGGGTCGAGTCGCGGACTAGGTAGCTCTCTTTAAGACGTTTCGCGGCACTGCCCAAATTGTGCAAGACAGACTATCAACCACAAAGTCCCCAGAATAAAACAGCTCAGATTCACTATATCGGAATTCTACTGCACCATAGAAAACCGGTCTAAAATTACACCTAATATGGCAGTCAAAAATGGTTGTCACTCTAAATATGGCACTGTGATCACTTGAAAGAAAGAGAAGGGGGGAGAAGTAGAGAAAAATCTCAAATTTCGGATAACTTTTGGTGTGTTTTTTCAACTGAGTAGAACCCTCTATTTATAGAGGAAATCTGCAACTGGATGAGAGAAAAATGTGCGATCCATCATACCAGATCCACATAAATGTGCTCTCCAAATTTGTCTAGGTTTTTGACCGGGCAAATAATTGATTCGTGAGTCCACATCATAGCAAAAATAGTTAGGGTTTGACTGGCCAAACTGATGCACGAATTTGGGGGAAGGAATGACCAAACCAGATGTTGAATGTTGACTCGGTGGAGGACAGACACATGTACACCGTATCAATGAGAGAAAAATGCATACATAAATAAAATAAAATAATTTTTTTTATTTTTCTAGATACAAAAAAAAAAAATACACCACTTAGCCCAAACTCAAGCCCGACTCGACGGTGGCGGCGCATGTGTGGTGGTCTATTTGCATGCGTTCTTCCCCCTTCACAAAATTGGGGTACCCCTTAGGGCACACCCCAAGTGTCATACCTCCACCTTATAAATACTACTAATGTGTGTTATCCCTCCTATGTGGAACTTTATTTTTTTCAATTGACACCAACTAGCTCTCATTAATATTATCATAATTTTCAACATTTTTTTACTGAATGTAAAATGTTTTTACATAAACAATCAATACAAATTATCATGTGTATAAATATGTTCGAAATGTAATACCCTAATAAACAAAATATAGAAAAATACTAATCTAGTGGATTTAACATCTTCATATCACCTGCCAATTTTTGAATTTTTGGTAGGAGAAACTCTCTGGGGAGTTCAACGAGTGACAACGGTCTAAAAATCTAAACCATTAAGAGACCTAAGCATTCCATTCTATCAGCAACTTTAGTATTAAGTATATGAGAAAACTCTCTATATATTATTATTTAATTTATTTGCAATAAACACAGAACTATTCACAAACTTGAATTTCAATCGAAATTCTCATTTATTATCTCGTAACATCCCAAAGATTTTCTACTATATGTTTAACAAGATTAAGCGATCTCTATGTTGAAAAAGAGAAATAATTTAGAGAAATATTGAATTATTTTGATTTGATTCAGTAATATAAGATTGTCACATCAACAAACTGAAATACATCAATAGTGTAAATGTCACGCCTACAAAAGAGACATGAGAATAGGTAAAAGATTGAAATCTCAACTTCTAATGAAACATGAATGTCAACCAAATAAAACTGCATCTCTAATTTCACAATGCATGATTTGACGTATACAATTTTTTTCACATAAAAAAAAAAATAAAAACCATTTTATGCAATCTTGCCTTTATTATGTAAGAATTGAGACATTCTTGGAACTCTTGGCGTAAAAAAAATATTTAGTTTAGGCTGTTAAGGTGTAACAATGACTCTATTGATTGAGAGAAGATGTTTCTTCCAATATGAAGTGAAATGAAAATAGTAAATTTTTGGAATAAAAATATAATGCAAGGAGAAAAGAAAAATAAATAAATTTATTATCATTTTCTAAAGGTGATTATCATTGCTCTCATATTATGTTGAAAAATGTATACTAAAACTCCACAAAGAAGAAATAGTTAAGAAAAAGATTTAATTATTTAAAATTAATTCAATAAAAAAAAGTTGATTACAAATACTAACCAACTTATAATTTGGAATATATATCAAAATTTGTGGAGGGGTAGGTAGGGTTAGTTGATACATGCAAAACATACTAGATCTTGTAATCTAAGGCCAAATTTTGATAGAAAATGAATTGATTAAATATGCAATCATTGTCCTATATATAGTCCCCATTGTTATTGACAATAAATAATTAAACACGTAATCATTATCAATATATCATCATCACTCACAAAAATTCAAATCTACCAAAATACTACCAAAGGTTAAAGTTTACAAGGATAGTAAGTAAATTGGCATAAAAAAAGAGAGAGACAAGAAGTACCAAAATGTTCCCTTTTAGAATAAAGTCTATACCTTTGTGAGATAAGTAAATTTTAAAACAAGGACATTACATTATTCACCATAATAAAAGTAATTAAAACACTAGTTTCTAAGAATCTTGGTTTACACTATGTGTCTATGTCACCTACTACTTACAATTATTTTTCAAAAGATTATTAATTACTCTTTTTTTTTTCAATTCAATACGGAGTCTTAATACAACAAATGAAGAATGTGTTTGGTGCTGCATTAGAATGCAAAATCAAACCAAACGTTTTATAATTCATCAAAAATGTTAAATATATGAATTTGAAAGATTATGTAATAAAATATTGAGATCGTGAAATCTTAGTTTAATTGATAAATATTGAGATCGTTAAGTTTGACGTCTTATTCTGTATTCGAACTCAGAAGCTCATAGTTATGTGAGTTAATTATGAAGAAATTTACCATATATTTTAAGACAAATATATATATATATATATATATATATATATATATATATATATATATATATATATAAAATCGTTAAATTAAAATCGAACGTTTCATATTTCAACTTTCTTATAAATTACGAAACTTTTATCTTCTTCTAAAGACCAAAATAAAATATCTTGACAACAATAACTGACAATATTTTATCCGTAAATATAATCCAAATCCTCTAAACCATTTGCCCTAATTAAACACACGCTAAAATGTTGTCATATCAAGATATTTAAATTAATTAACATGTTACAAATCATAAGATTAGTTTAATTGATTAATAATAATATTATTATATTAAATATTATATTTTAAATTCGAATACAAAGACGTGTAAATTTTTTTATTATTTTATTTATAAACAAAAACAATTAACATGTTACAAATGTTAAATACAAATAAAAAACAAAACTTTTTGTTGAAAAAATGAAATAAAAACACAACTAATAGAATACACGTACGTAAAAAGGGTATCTTTTCATTTATTTATTTTAGAAACAAAGCTGCCAAGGAAAGCTTGCTTGACCACTCCCAGAAACACTAAGTACACAAGAAGAAAAAAGTATTTTTTTAGTTTGACATTTATTAATTTAATAGTATAAGCCATAAAATAGGTTTATATGTCTTGGTAATTTTTGGACCAATTCTGAATTTTATTTTTCAAAACTAAAATAAAATAATTATTTTATTAGCTTTATCCTTAAAGTGATCCTAAAATAAAGTAATTACTAACAATATAAATTAATGAAGATTTCATTTTAAACAATACATTATAATTTCAAATATAAATTTATTAAATAGCAAAAGTAAAAGATATTTTAACAAATGTTTACAATTTTGAAGACGAATCTATTTATTCACTTAAAAGAAAAAGATAAAAAGCCTAATCATGGGGGAACATTGAAAGTATGAAGATTCTCGTAAAAAAGATAATCTTGTCCTATGCCAATCATCACATTCCTCTCAATTACACAAAGAACCAAACTTGAATCAAAAATGAAATTATAGTACCATAGAAGTAATTAAAGGATAGAATATAAAATATTGACAAAAAAAAAAATTAACGCTCAGTTTAACAATTAAAATAATAACAAAAATTTCAAATTTAATAAGGAATAAAATACAAATAGTATATATAATTATTGTCAGAGAAAAATAATAGTAAAATTCTTAAATAAATTCATACAATTGAAAATTTATTAATAATTAAAATATTCAAAATATTTAATAATTATTCCGAAATACAATACCACATACACTTATATTATTTATTTCTGATTTATCAATCTACTCTAATTAAATAATTCTTTAAAAATATAAAACTCTTTTATTGTATCGATTCATAATTCGCACAGGTTAGATCGTGGCAGAACTCCAAAATATTATTTATATTTATATATTATTAAATTTTTATAATGGTTTAATGATAAAATGTAAATTTTTTAACAAAATAAAATAAAATTTTTAAAAAGTAAAAAGGAAAAAAAAAATTAACGCTCAGTTTAACAATTAAAATAATAACAAAAATTTCAAATTTAATAAGGAATAAAATACAAATAGTATATATAATTATTGTCAGAAAAAAATAATAGTAAAATTCTTAAATAAATTCATACAATTGAAAATTTATTAATAATTAAAATATTCAAAATATTTAATAATTATTCCGAAATACAATACCACATACACTTATATTATTTATTTCTGATTTATCAATCTACTCTAATTAAATAATTCTTTAAAAATATAAAACTATTTTATTGTATCGATTCATAATTCGCACATGTTAGATCGTGGCAGAACTCCAAAATATTATTTATATATATATATTATTAAATTTTTATAATGGTTTAATGATAAAATGTAAATTTTTTAACAAAATAAAATAAAATTTTTAGAAAGTAAAAAGGAAAAAAGAAGTGTTTTTTCTATTAAGTTGGTCAGTAGTCAGAATTGCTTGGTATTGCCGACATGATACACTGTCACTAGACACCAAAAATGAGTACAAATTAAAGATAGATCAATTCTGAATTCAGCAATATATTACAACAGCATCTTACACTACTAATTACTTCAGTCAGTTCAACACTACTTTTTCATTTACATCTTTGTTTGACTTTTTCACAGTCATTAATTAATTAAAGAGATTCAGAAACTTTTCATTATTTCTAGCCTTTGAGGTTGGTGTAGATACAATTAAATGTCTTTAGTTAGGAGGAGAATTGCCTATATCAATATAAAATGTAAAATTAATTGTTGGAGTGCAATATTTCCATAATATACAAGAATTGAAAATAAAATTATCCATTTTTGACCCATAAAAAATTTATTTTAATTTTTAAAAAATAAATTATCAACTTTGAAATTTTCTAATTGCATAACTGCACATAATATTTGAATAAATTGAAATCTGATATATATAATTGAAATATAAATTTTTCTAAGTCGTCTACAATAATATTGCAATCACAATTATAATTATATCGATGATATTTATTAGAATTTTGAAATTAGTTGTTTA
>JBBPBP010009780.1:26750704-26772561 GCA_037974735.1 Cicer chorassanicum | reverse complement strand
AAAAAAAACTATTAAATAGATAATATCTCAACTTAAAATTAAGTATTAGAGATACTAGTTATTTTACTTGAATTGGTTTGACTGTGAATGGTGTTTTGGTTTAAAAGTTTCAAAATAAAATGGATTCTAAGTGGTAACGGTTAGAGAATAACTATTAACACCCCGTTCTTTTCTAACTGTCAAAAGTTTATTTTCATAGTAAAAATTATTATAAAATGAAATATCAGCAAACTAAATGTGTATATAAATATAGAATTAAAAATATTTTTTTTAATAGTTATTAAAATACATTGATGAATATCTTAACTCTTTTGAAAAGAAAAAATTACGAGTACTAGTGGAATACTGGGTCAGGCAACGGGCCTTGACTCTACTAGGCAGTGGTTTCTAGAGAAGGGGGTGCAACTCCTAAGAGTGGGGAAGTATTTTTTTCCTTCATATTTTATTATTTTCTACTATCTATTATATGTATTCTTTAACATATTTTCTATCTATTATATATCTATAAAAAAATATAAAATATAATCTCACTAATTACTCACATTTCACACATTTGTTTATCAAAAAAATATATTTATAAAACATAATGTCTAGCACAAATTATATGTATATTCTATAATACTCATGGTGTATATTTTTGTATATTCCTATTGTTAACATCTATCATTGTGTTTCTTTTGTACAATCAAACTTAAAGTGATAATTATTTTAACATTTTGTGTTTCTTTTTAATTTACCACTTAATACATAAATAGTAGACATAAAAATCACCACCAAATACTCATTTGTAGTGGAAATATATAGACTACTATCATCATTTCATTTATTTGTGTTTTTTCAACAAGATCATTAAATTTAAGTGAAGAAAAGATCGACACTTCAAAAAAAGATTGATAATTATCCTTCACAGGTCAATTAGTTAATAAATGAATTTATATTTCGCAACGAGTTCAGTTATAAATGGCTATTCATGGATCAATTAGTTAATAGACGACACTCTTCATATGTCAATTAGTTAATAGATAAATTCATAGTAATAAACGGCTCTTACAAGTGAATTAATTAATAAATAAATTCATATTTGACTATTAATTTGTCTTTTGAATATCTAATAGATAAAGGCGTAAAAAATTTCTATACACAATAAAATTTATTTTGTATAAAGTCGGTCTTTTCAATTTACAATGACACAAACCCATGACACAAACCCATGCGAATGCATGGGTATTTTGCTAGTAACTTGTAAGTTATAAGAACACCAAAACAAACACATACTAAATATTCAGTAAGAGGGGTGGCTCATATCTAAACCAAAAAAGATCTCAAAGAAGGTTACTATAATAAAAATAATAACATACAAAACATTGACGTTGGACACGACACAGACACGTAGACACCAATAATAACAATTTAAGAAAATGAAAAATGATTAAATATAGCATCATGTGTTAGTATCATGTTGAAGACCGAACACGTCTTCAATTTGTAGTATCGGTGCTACACATTAGAAGTCACGTAAATAGAATAAATAACTTGTTATTACAAGTAAAAGCCTTTTTTAATGCTACAATGACATTCTAGAAAGCATTTAGATTCAGGCACAATATTGAAGTATCAAGTTGAAAGATTAAGACTAGAGAACTGCATATATGCAGCATATTAGTAGAGAAAAGAATGAGACTTATCAACTTGAAACTTCATTGTATTTGAATACGCAATCATATAGACGCCCGCCAAGAAATTGCGCAACCTCGGGATGTTTGACCTGAAAAATATAATATCAAGAAAGAAATTAAAACAAAAAAATTAGGATCATTAGAGATCAAATTTTCTTTGTTATATGAATGTTGTGAAATAATGGTGAAATGCATTACCATTCCAATCTTAAGGGAATCACATTTAAATTGAGCATAGAGATTTGTTTCTATTCCACGGCCCTGATAGAAGAAATAGATTATTAGTATTTGAATTTGAAAAAGAAAAAGAAAAATTGTATAAGGTTATAAATCATTCTGGAATCAATGATTTATACAAAGAATTTGACTCCTCTAAAGTGAGAAATTGGTAAAGTGAGTAAATCAATGGCTGATATTATAACCACTCGTGATTGGTCATACATGTTCACATAATATCAACTATTGATTGGATTATCAATGGTTGATATAACTCACTTTATTCTCTAAAGTGAGTTGCTTAATTTTTTTATACCAAATAACCACTAACCTTTTACATTGTATAGTAAGTTGATAATTGATTTGGACCATAAAATATTGATATAGCCCTAAACCATCTCAATAAAACTATGAGCAACAACAGGTAAGAACCACACCATCAAAAGACCTTTCCACCCAAAAATTTAAGGCATTAAGTATGTGAGTCCCGTCACCTCTATTATATATCTTTCATTTCGTTTAATCCTAGCAAATCTAAAACTAACTACTCACGCTTGAATTCCAACAATCTCCTCTCTCAAGTTTAAATCTCCAACATTTGTAGAACCGTCTAGGTCTACTCCTATTCCTCCATCCTATCAAAACGTGGCTCTGATACCACTGGTTGGTAAGTGCACGAGGTGCAACAACTGGCTAAGGACCAAAACACATTCTCCACCCAAAATTTGAAAGCATTGGATATATAAAACACATTTCATATATATCCTTCATTTAGCTCAATCGTAGCCAATGTAAGACTAACCAATCTCACTTCAATTCCAACAACTATATTTCCTTTCTTATCCTACTGCTTACTTCACTCCAAGCATCAAAACCGAACTTAAATGCAGTAAATATTTCCAATGATACCGAACGAAAAAACTCACCATCCCTTCTAAGACAACAAGATCTGCATCACTAGCAAGGTAAGCAAGCTCTTGTGACACTCTTGTAAGATCAATAACCTGCAATCCATTGAACAAAGCAAGTGAGATTTATTCGTCGTACATATTACATCGATTTTGATTTCATCAACTCCAATGCCATAATTAACATAATTAATAAAAAAGCATTGTTCATTTTCTTACAGGTAAATCATTGCCAGAGTTAGCAATTAAAAGATTTGATGAACTGACACCGACAAGGTTTCCTTCTTCATCCTTTAACTGAAAACCAACCCGATAGAGTTAGCAAAGAAGATCATTAATACAAAAAGTTTGCGAAATCGTTTTTTCATTACCTTTGCTATGATTTCAACTAGCTCAGAATATGTAACATCATTGATGGAAGGTAAGTCATTTGCAGCCAATACAACCTGCATTCAAACAAAATCACATAAAATATGCCGAAACCATTAGGAATAACACTAAACCAAATAAATACATATATATATAACAAGAAAGTCAAAATAATCTCACTTGTTATCCATCAGAGGATTGGATTAGAATTAAAATGATAGAAAAAGTCGCTTTCGTGGCTTTGGTAGAAATAAAGAGGCAAAGTTTTCCAGGTAATGTGCAAACTGTGCTACACTTTGGTGGATTAGGTTGGAGATTAACGTTTGTACTTCTCTATGATACAACACTTGCTTTGGTATAAAATTAGGCATTGAGCTTTCAGGGCTTGTTTGGATCGGCTCATTAGAACTGATCTACTGGAGTCTGGCATAAGTACTTGTGAGATTGTTTGGAAAAGATAATGAAAACAGCTTATGAGATTCCATAAGTTGTTAGCCGCCTTTTTCCATAAGCTCTCGAGGATAGCTTATAGAAACAACTTATAACTTACATAAAAACAATTTTAGTTTTTTTTTTTTATCTTTTGTTATAGCAATAGCTTATACATAAATACTTATATGTTAAACACCTACGCTATAAACGCTTAATTAAGTTGTTTATCGAAACAGAACCTTATTTAGTGCGAAGCATGTGGATTAGTATAAAGGGTTTCCCTAACATATATAATTACCAATTGGAAATATTTGCTCCGTTGATTTTCTCTTCTTTCATTGTTGTTTTGTGTTTTGTTCTACTGTTTTTATCCTCGCATCTCTCTGTGATTGCTTATCTTTGTCTTAATGAATTTTTCTTTTGTTAAAATAAATATTCAAAATATCGACAAACCTGACTCCCATGCCGAAGAAGCTCCCTTGCAAATGGTAAAATACCCAAAATGATATCAGCACCAGAGTTATCTACAAATATGATAACCTGCAATGATGAAGAGAACAGATTACAACAGCACCACTGCAGAAAATAAGCCAGAAGACAAAAACTTCGACAATTCATTTCAAAATTGTGTCGATTTATGCACAAAACACTTGCCTTTTTCCATGACTTCTTGCTCCATTTCACTTTGAAAGTGTCGAGATCATCGATAACCCAAGGTCGAGGGACGAGATTTTGACAACTAGCCAAAAAGGACATTCCATCCTTAGAGAAAACCTCTGCAAGCTTCAAGGAATTGCGAAAAGAATATGTTAATACATATACTACACATAAATATGATTCTCTAAACTCCTGCATATGATTGTAATTGTATAAACTAGCAAAACAGTAATCTTAATTTTAGTTATCGAGAAGTTTCTTAAAACTCGGGAAGGGGGAAATTATTATTAATGACGGTGGCACTAATGGCCATTTTAAAAATGTCCCAGATAAGATTTGAACTCTGTCCCTGGAGGTTACAAAGTTAAGCTCTTTCCATTGAATTGACACTTCATGGACATTTTAGTTATCAAGTTATCAAAAGAATGCATAGAAAATCATCCTACCTGTGCAGAACCAAGATCAAATATGTTTCCTGCAAAAATTCCCCTGACTAGATTCTCAATTCGCTTGCCTTCATCTTCAATGGCGTCATTAACTCGAACAACATTCTCAAATAGGGAGATGGCTTTTTCATTTTCTTCATCCTATAGCATTCAATCAGAAAAGTGATCATTAGTATCTCAATGAAAATAAAGCTACATGGTTATGAAGCCCTACACAGACATACACAGCACTGACACTTCGACACCGGTAATGATAGGAACCCAAATCAAAAAGAACGTGTAAACTGTATTATTAATGTAAAAAGAGAAATATTACAGAAGATTAACCCCAATAATCCCAAGGCAAATGCTCCTCATAGAAGAGATGATTCTCTCTATGCCCAAACCCAAAGGTTTCTAACTGAATATGATTCTGAATAAATTCCCCTCTTGCTAACCGTCTCCTTAATATAACTACATTTCCTCTAAAGGATTTGCCACATAAGCATATTATAACCAATTCTCCAATTGGTCCATTTATTGTTCTAAGGCCCAAACCCAGTACCTAATGGGTAATGATTTGAAAAACAGAACTAATTGAATGCAACCACATGTTTCAGACACCAGACATGCCTTTAATCTGAAGTGCCAGTGCTACATAGCGATATGGTCCACTGATAATGTCATTTACACCACACAGACCTCCTTTATCGAAATTGATAACAACATATGTTGAAATTTCGAGCTACTTTGGCTAGTAAAATTAGACATTCTCAGTCAACTAAATCTGAAAACAATTGCATTTATATTTTCCTCTATATTCATATGCAAGATGTTACATTTATGAAGCACTGACACAAACATGGACGTTATACACAACACTGACCCAGAAACATCGATAATAATTTGAAAAAGTTGAAGTAATTGAAGTAACTACATGTGTCGATGTTAGATACAAACACGCCTTAAATCTGAAGTGTCGGAGCTACGTAATGTTACACACTTCCACCACTACAACCAGATACACACTTTTCTTCAACATTTTATTATCTATGGCTGCATAACAGTAACAAATAAGATCCGATAACAAAGATAAATTTACCTTGACTTTTTTGAAGATATCTATGAATCCCAATTCTCTAAGTATTAGCTCACGAAGTCTGCAGAGAAGCTAGCAAATCCCCCCACCGAAAAAAGAAAAACAAGATAATTAGACACATCATCAAACTACAAAAAAATTGTTTTGGTTCATTTTTTTTGGAGAGGAGGGGACAAATTACGGTATAATGTCAGCAATAGTATACAACATACAATACAATCGGGAGGTCCACCGTGACTTTCGGGATCTTTCTTGAAATCTTCAAGTATATCAGCATACCTTTTCCAGGGAATGCAAAAACCAAAGACGCAATTAAGAAATCTGATACTACAAACTAAACTATAGAACAAAAAAAAGATAAGCAGAATCAGATTACCTTTGAGCAAATTTTTCAGCTTTATTTGCAGCATCGGGAACAGAAGTATCACTCTCAGCACGCTTCCTGCAAAATGAAAGTTAAACATGAAAACAACAATAACCGCCAATTATTGAAAGGAGCTGTAATTGGTTGGAGCTTTTTTGTTAAGTCATGCTATAAAAAGAATCTACAAAAGTACATAGAATCATCGATAAACTATTGAAACAACACATAAACCAGCTTTTCTATATTCATATTACAAAAACTCTTAAATCATTCTTTAGAAGAACATTTTCATAGTAAGTAGCATCCTTTAAATTCAACAAGAATAATCAACTCACCCCAAGCTTTTTTTTTTTCAACAAAACATCACCTCAATCCAGGATATGAGAATGGATTCCTAAAGCAACTGGAACGATACATATTCGAATCTCATCATAGTTCTCGCCACAAGAGTCTGCTCGAAGAGGTTCATTGAAGCCCTTATTCCATTAGTCCAAGCAAGCTCAACTCAAGTGAATGTGTTGAAAGCCATGACCCAAATATGTATCCTTCTAGATGCTTAAGGAATTCATTCTCATATCAATCCAGTTCTAAAAGAAATTGGAAGAAAGTTTTCAAAAGACTGATATAAGTAAAATCATGATGATAATATAATATGAAGCTTTATTGTACAACTATGGCAGTTACTTCCACAGAATATAAATCTTACAAATATATCAAGGTGCTCTTTTGACAGATAAGTAGCTAAAAATTGGTAATGGTGATGTCATCTGTTATTCATCCCTCACCAGCATAATACCATTACAAACAAAGACATTGATTTAAATAAGACAACAACAACCAAGCCTTATCCTACTAGTAGGGGTCAACTACATGGGTTAGATGACACCATAACGTTCTATCATATAGCACTTTCCCTGTCTCCAGCTCATTAATCTCTATGTCTTTCCTAATAGTTTCTCTTATAGTTTTTTTAAGTCTTCCCCTGCCTCTAGCAATTTGACTACCATCCATTTGATCTAATCACCTTACAATAGAATCTACAAGTCTCTTCTCCACATGCCCAAACCACCTAAGCCGAGTTTCTACCATCTTTCTACTATAGGTCATTAGGTCTACCCCAACTCTTTTTAATGTTGTCATTTATAATCCTATCTCATTTAGTTTTTCCACACATCCAACACAACATTTGCATCTCTGCTACACTTATTTAATCTTCATGTTGACCAAGTAAATGAGTAATAGAGCTTGACATTTATTTTAAAATGCATAAGGAAACGAATGAAAACTACACAATACAAGTGGTACTTATAATATAGCAGTACTAATTAACAATTCAGCATATCATAAAATAAGTATGTTAAGCAAAAAGCTATGAAGAACCAACCAACACACGCACGAACACCAAACACACTAATGACACATAGACACTAATAACAACATGCACCCACAAGGAAATGACAATGTCCATCGACACATGTCAGACACCGAACAAGCCTTTAATTTGAAGTGTCTTGTGTTGTTTAGTTAAAAACCCACAAGGAAATGACAATACAACAACCCATCAAGCAGAAAAACCAGATACAATATAACACACAACTACAAAAATAAAATAAAAACACAATACAAAAAGCACCAATTTTTACCACAAAAACCAGATATAATATAACCTCTCTGTAGCACCAACAACTCTGATCAAAGACGTCCCCCAGTGTTCGACACTACCACGACACTCACACCTTGATTACATTCAATTAATTTATTTTCTTAAATTATTATCGATATCGACGTATCAGTGTCATGTTCAGCATTAGTGTCGGAATTTGTGCTTCATAGAAAACACACAAACTACATACATAAAAACAAAATACAAAAAGCACCAAATTTTTACTACAATTAACAACAAAGTAAGCCAAAACAAACAAAAGGGTACACTACGATCGATAAAAATCAGCGAATCATAAACCAAAAAAAAAAATCAATATTTTTACAACTGAAAAATAAGACACACAACTACAAAAATAAAAACAAAATACAAAAAGCACAAATTTTTACAACAATCAACAACAAAATAAACCAATAAAAATTAAAACAAACAAAAGGGTATACTATAATCAATAAAAAACAACGAATCATAAACCCAAAAACAAATACATTTTTTATGACTGAAAAAAAAAGGTAAAAAGAAAGAGAAAAACATACTTGAAAGAGGGTATGGAATTAAGGAAAAGATCAATCCATGAAATTTCTGTTGGAGTTGGTTTGCGAGGATTATCAGAAGGGAATCTGTAAGGAATAGTGGAAGCTCTGTAGTGAGAATCAATTGGTGTTAATAACAATGGAAATTCAACAAGTTCTGATGCGCTTTCCATTTTTCTACAACAATAAAAAAAATGGAATTGATGAATTTAAACAAGTGATAATAAGGTGAAAAAATTAAAATTGATTTTTCTTTTCTTTTTTTTTTGGATTGGGTTTTTAGAAGGAAGAAGCAAATGAATGTTTCACCTTCACTCAGTTCTTATTCATAAAACTGGAAAACTTTTTGTTTAGTCAAAATTACTCTTTGAATATTATTTTAATTTTTAAGAAAAAAATAAAGTTTGTATATCATAATAATTATTTAGGTTGAGTCGAAAAATATATTTAGGTTAAATGTATTTTGTTAAATACATAATTTCATTTTTAAAATTGTATGATTGTATGAATGTGATATTCACGATATTAATATTTTAAATTGGATTTTTAAATAAGTTTAATCGTTATGTACTAATCTTATATTGTCAACATATTACAATAATTTATAAACGTAATTTTAGGACTAATTAAGATGAAAGTCAAAAAAAATTGATAATCTAAGAACTGTGATTAACTGTCAACGTAAAAACATTTTAGTGAATTTCAATTAAATATTTTGTAATTGTAAAATATTAATTACGTTTGTTTTTCTATTGATGTTTGTATAGATTATAGTGACATTATAAAAATCGAGTATCTTCGACGTACAATTACAAAGATTAATATTTTGAATGCTTAGGACCACAATGGGTAGTAAGAGATTTATTGTTGTTTCATTCACGAATTTAGATTCGATCTCAAACCTACTAATTAAGTTGGAAGAGATTTGAACCATTTAATCTAAATGTTTCATTACATTCAAAAAATTATTGAATTGTTGGAGATAAATTTAATTAACATTTTGTAATTCTAATAATATTTTATAATGTTGATATTATGCATAACTAGATTAATATGATGCTACAAATTTAAAGAAGAACTTAAATATATCTTCATTTTTGGTCCCATAAATTTATAATGAATTAATTAGGATGCATTCTCGAAATAGATTGTAAAATTAGGATTTAAGGTGGAAAGTACTTCAATGGTTACGTGGACTCGGTTATTGAGAATTGCAAGGCTCAAAAGATCCCATTTGATTCTTTATCCTTCAACCACACTAATGATGTGAGAATAACTATTATAATAAAAAACGAAAATAGGTAAATATCTATATATTCAATGATGGGTGTGAATTAAAGAAAACCTTTTTTTTTCTTATCCTATAAATATCTTAATTTCTCGTGGTTTTTAATTTTTTTAATAAGAAAGAGTTCACTAATTTAATTAGATTGAGTTAAAGGAATCGAAGGAATAAAGAGTGAAAATGTCGAATTCAAACTTTAAAAAAAGAGAGAATATTAACGTAATAATGTTTGTCTATCCAAAAAAAAATATCTTTCAATGATTGACATAATACTAACCAACATGTTTTAATTTTCTAACTAAACCCACAACTTCACAAGTATGATTATTTTTTCAAAAATAATCACTTTTAAAATTTTTTATCTCTTTCTTACGGCTTTTCAAAATAACCAGAATTAGAAAATAATTTAAAACTAATGAAAAATTATTAAGTAGCATTCTCATAAAAAATTATTTTATATAAAAATTATTTTTTTCAAAATAAGTGATTTTACAGACCCTAGAATTGGTCTAATGGTAAGGAATTTGGATAGTATGCATGAAGTCCTAAGTTTAAAACTCATTGCCTCCGTTAAAAAAAAGCATAGGTATCTTATATTGATTTATTGCTCAAGTTTAAAACATGATTATCAAAATATGGTTCATAAGCTTAGTTGAATTGAATGAGTAGATATCTTCTGATGTACACTTTCTGAACGAACTAAGATTCACTGATATTAATCTAAGAAAATCATTCTTACATTTGAGTTTTGTAGTTTAGAATATAACAAAGTCTTCTGTAGTTAAAAATCAAAAATCAAAGTTCCAACCCATAGACACATCAAAGTTCACTGCCCTATTGCCTCAGTTCCAAAATTACACAATTCACAAAACTATATATTATAGAGACAAAACTTAAAATGCGCAGAAATACATGCCGGTGCGGTCAACATCAACAGAAACCTAATGCAACGTTGCTAAGCGAAATTGCGTTATATATCAATAGGGCTCCACCGGAGCTCTGAATTTGGAACCAGCATAGACTGCTGCAGGACCAAGTTCCTCCTCAATCCTAAGAAGCTGCAACATAGACCAAAGAGGTATGAGTGTTGACACAACAATGGTCCAACTTATAGATAGATATGCTATCTACATCTCAAATTTATTTTACATTATTCTTTTATTATTGGTCCAAAAGCATGCAATATTGTGGAAGTTGAACATTGAACAAATAATATAATAAAACAGAAGCACGAGAGATTTTAAATCAAATGGGCATGCCATTACAAAATACAGTTTTCAAAAGGTCATAAGTAGCTAACAAAGATTGAGTTTTGCGGTTTTACCTGGTTGTACTTAGCAAGCCTCTCGGATCTGCAGGGAGCTCCAGTCTTGATCTGACCCTGTTAAAATAATGACAGAACACGACCAAATCATAAAAGCGTCAATAGAGAAGGTAAAAAAATCCCAATTCAAAATCTTGACACGAATTGTTCGGCAAATGCACAACTGAGACGAAGATAAAGAACATGACATGATTGGAAAAAAGCAAATGATAACTTACTGTTGCTAACCCAACTGAGAGATCAGCAATGAAGGTATCCTCAGTTTCACCACTACAATAAGTAAAACATAATACATTAGTTTGATCGTACGAAACTTTATAAAACAAAACAAAATAGGAACTGATTGAGAAAACAATGGATGTTCGGTACCTCCGGTGACTAGCCATGACACCCCAGCCAGCTTTCTTAGACATTCTCACAGCTTCAATACTTTCAGTTACACTACCAATTTGATTCACCTAACAAAGATAGTATAAAAATATTCTCATCAGATTTGATAGAGAATTAAAAGGATAGTTAATTAAGAGATAACTCTTGATCCTCTAACAAAAAAAAAAAATAAAGCAAAAGCTAATTTACCTTCAATAAAAGGGCATTGCAAGACTTCTCCTTAATAGCTTTCTCCACACGCTAAGGAGCCAATAATGTTAAAATTAAATCACAAATGAATACATGTTTGGGGAACATAACTACCAAATTTTAAGTTAATAGTGCATACCTTTGGGTTGGTAACGAGGAGATCATCACCAACAATCTGTACTTGCTGACCAATTTCAGCTGTTAATTTTGCATAGTGCTCCCAGTCATCTTGATCAAATGGATCCTCAATCGACACAATTGGGTAATCGGACACAAATGACTTGTACACATTCTTTAAGCTATCTCCTGAGATTTTCTCTGATCCATCGTTATTCTGCAATACGGTAGTCAGTTATCTAGTTAAAGCATTTGACAAAGAAATATATCTCAACAAAGGAATAAAAATGAAGAAACCTTTGGAAAAAAATTATAAGCTGTCCACCTCTTCCTTAAAATTCAAGTCATATGTTTTGTCCTTGTTGTCATAAAATTCTGACGCAGCAACATCCATACCAATTACAACCTGTACAGATACAAATTAATCAGTCATATATGTTTTAAGATGCTAAGTTAGATTCAGCGGATTAATATTCAACCTTTCCAGTATAACCAGCTTTTGCAATGGCAGTCTTCAGAAGCTCAAGTCCTTCTTTGTTTTCCTATAAATTAATTAGATAACATGTAAAAATTAAAAACTGCATTTTGGCAACATGAAAATGCAAAGAAGCAGAAAGTAGAGTAAAGGTACTTAATTTTTGTTATAGAACCTAAAGTAACAGCAGAAATAAATATTTTTTTAGGCACATTTGGATTATCAAACTACAAAAGATCCCAGTATGCAAAAACAATAAATGAGTTCACTAATTGCGAGAAATCAAACCATGGACTATATTTAAGTACACTTAGATCACAAAAACGAAAAGATGCACGTAAAACCTGGATATTAGGAGCAAAGCCACCTTCATCACCAACATTAGTAGCATCTTGTCCATACTTCTTTTTAATCACAGCCTGTAAGGAAACACAATATCTTAATTCATGACACTAATAAATAAAAAGATTTCTTTCCTGTCATCCAAATTTATTTATTTTCTAAAGCAAGTTGGGCAAAAAAGCCATTAACCTTCAGATGATGGTATACTTCTACACCCATTTTCATTGCTTCTTTGAAAGAAGATGCCCCAACAGGGAGAATCATAAATTCCTATATAAGAGACAGAAAGATGAATATTTTGATAAAAAAACGACCCTATTATTCAATTCACAAATAATATTAGATAGATTTTACCTGCATTGCAAGCTTATTTCCTGCATGTGAGCCTCCATTGATAACATTGAATGAAGGTACAGGCAATACCAAAGTCTTGTTCCCAGCTAGATTGGCAATATGCTGAAACGTTTTCGAAAATATTCCAAATCAATCCATGAGATGATGAGAGCATAAGTTAACCAAATTGAAACTATTGTTACAGAAACCTTACATACCTTGTACAGGGGAATTTTCTTAGCTAAAGCACCAGCTTTACAGACCGCAAGTGACACGGCCAAAATAGCATTGGCTCCAAGCTGAAAATTTCAAGATTGTGGAAACCCAATCAGCATAAAATGAATGGCTATTACAGTCTCCAAAAAGCAGCCACAGGAAATAAGTGAAAGAAATCATATAGTTATACCTTTTGCTTGCACCATCCCCACTCATTAACGGTTCCATCAAGCTGTTGTACCATAAAATTGTCAATTTCAGTCTGCTTGGTCGGGTCCTGTAAACGCAAATATCAAATGATTTAGAACATAATCAGTCACAAACTAAAAACATGATTTAAAAACAATACGCCACATAACCTAATAATATAGCTGCACAATACCTTGCCAATCAGAGCAGGTGCTATAATTGTATTCACATTCCCCACAGCCTACACCAAGAGAAATTTAGCGTATTATTATCAGCTCCTATTCAATTCATTATAAAAAAAAATAAGAGGAAAACCAACACCCCTCCTAAAACAAACTAAACAGCATTGTCAACTAGGGAGCGCAGTAAATAGTGGTTTGTTCAAATTTCGCTACGCTATAGTGTTATAGCGCCACAATTGCGGCTATTTGACAACACTTGGTACTCAATAGCGTATCGTGAAGCAATAGCAATTTGTTCAAATTTCGCTTTGCTATAGCACTATAGCACCACTATAGCAGCTATTTGACAACACTTAAAACTAAAGTTACTAGTAATGAAAAATATTTCAAAAAGGGTTTGTAAAGTGGACCAAATAAAAGAGCCTATTCAACGGATACTGACATTTTAAAAGGAAATTCACCGTTCGTCCCAATATTAGAAAACCACTTCTAAATACATCAATGTTAAAAAAAATCAACTATCAAGTACCTTGAGAACACCTTTTCCAAGGTAGTCTGAGCCTCCATCCCTCAATTCCAGAGCTTCATATACACCTTTTACATAAAATAATACTAGCATGTGTTATAACTCATAAGACGCAACTTTCCGAACCACCAACACACAATAAAAGTCTAAAACTATATAGTACAATACTTCAGACTGAAGGATTGTGGTTACATTCAATTACTTCTATTCTCTTAAATTATTATCAGTGTCTAAGTGTCAGTTGTCCGACGTTCATTGTGTCATTGCTTCATAGGATGAAACTTTACAACCAATAAACATCAACAATAGACAAAAGTAACATCATGCATCATGCATGTCAGTTAGAAACCACAAAACATCACTTCAAAATCAACATTCCTTGCTATTTCCTCACAACCTAAAGTCACAAACAATAATTTACTACAAAAATGCAGCAAATCCAAATATTCCTCTTATCATACAATACAAGTCTATGTACCACTAACACTTCAGAACGAAGGCATGTCCAATGCCTAACATGTGTCAATGTGTATGTGTAGTTCTATTTAATCACTTTTATATTTTAAAATATTACCATCGTTGTCTATGTGTCAGTGTCATATTTGATGTCCCAGTTAGTGTTTCATACACACAAACAAAAAACATTGAACATCGTACCTGTCGAAGCACCGCTAGGTACTGCAGCTCTAGCAAAGGTTCCATCGCTAAGAGTAACATCAACCTAACAATAAGAAAAAAACACGTTCAGAAACCATAGCTTCACATAAACAAGTTCCTAAAACAAGACAACTCAAAAACTTCTCAGACACCGAAACCGTTAATAAAACAATAATTATTATTATTAATTAATATTATTAATTAATAATATTAATTAATACAAATCCGGAGTGGAAAATAAGCGCATCTAAAAAGTTGATATATATGATCTTAATTTTTAATCAAATTTATGAGATACTATTTTTCTTATATTTTAGTATGAATAAACTATAATAATAGTAATGGTAAAATAAAACATTGTTTTATTTTTCCTTCATTTTCCCGCTCATTTTCTCAGCTTCCAAAAATAAAACGAAAAAAAAGGAAACAAAATGAGAGAGAGAGATTCAAGTGAGACTCACTTCAACGGTTGGATTTCCACGGCTATCAAAGATCTGACGAGCTTTCACGAACTTGATCGTTGCCATTGTTAACCGTAAGAATCACACACTCTTGTTTTTTTCTTAGTTGTTTTGAAAATTTTCTCGGTGATTTTCTTACACTTTTTTCTCGAGAAAATTACAGTTTACAATGAGGTGAAAATGAAACGAAAATGGAACTAGAATATATAATGGTTGCCACGTGGCGGTAAGTAAGAGGTGTTGAATCTGGACCGTTGGTCGTGGGAAAAAGAAGAATGAAAGGACGGTTGAGATTAGTTTTTTTTTGTGTCATGAGAGTCTTGTTTTGAAGAGAGGGTCCCACTACTAAGCACATAGAGAAGAATATGCTCATGCTCGTTTCATTTTTTCTGTGTGCAAAGGGTTGAGTTGAGTTCATGTGTTAGTGTTCATTCATGTTAAGAAAAATTAATCATGTTTAAAAAAATTTATATTTATGCAATTGCAAAAACAAACTCATCTTAAAAGATTTTTTTAATCAATTATTCTTAATATAAATAGCAAATTAAATATATATACTTATTTATTTATGTTGTAATGTGATGTTTAGCAAAAGAACAAATTAAATACATAAAAAAGAAAAAATTGATATCACTGTGACTACAATATGTCGTTATTGATGTCTCATCATCGCATATAACTTTTTCTTTAGGCTCGGTCACATTTAACTGTAATATCAAGTGTCCTAAAGTGACCATTATTAAAATATTGATTATTAATTATTAATTTTTTTAATAACCAAAATATTTTATTGGAAAAAATATGTTTTTAGATCATATAAAAATTTTAAATTTTAAATTTTAATTTTTATAAATTAAAAATATCATTTTTAATTTTATTAAATTATCATGCATCAGTTTTAATCTCTACTGCTAAAATCAACGTATATTTTTGAACGAATTTTTATAATTATGTTAACCATATACAATGTCCTCCACAAAAAATGAATTAAAATAGACTAAGAGTGTTTACTAAATAATTTTATAAGGACTAACAATTTTATTTTTATTTTATAAAAGCTAAAATTAAAAAAAATTATAGAGACTAAAAACATGTTTAACTCTAAATTTATTATTTAGATTTATATTTATTAAAAATTTATTACCGAGAAATTCTCCTCTCATTATTAAACTCTAATTCTCTCATTATCAAAGTCTAATGCAAGTAGTTGATACGCACTATATAAGTTATATAAGCTTAGTAAGTATTGAAATATTGAGTTTGATTCCTAATAATACACTTTTAATTGAATGTTTGTTTCAAAGTGTGTAACATGCATTGAGTAAAAAATATATTAACTACAAACTCAATTTTTTTTTTTACACAATCAAATGTAGTTTGCAAATTTTAATCCAAATATATCTTAAATAATATTTGTTTTGATGTAATCTATAATATTTTTTTATATTTGGATATTTAGCTAGTCTTCTTACCTTAAAAATGTTTGGTATATGGCCCTTGTATTATGCTTGTTTGGAGCACCAAGTTTTGTAAAAGGTTGGCATGGTTTTGGAAAAAACAGTTAGTTGTTTGTTGGTAAAAATTATGGACTTGTTTGATTTGAAAGATTGAAGTCAAAGTTATCGACATTTTGTGGCCAACTGTTTTGTAGCTTTGGCCAGTATTTCAACTTTCTAGAAACAATTTTTGGCTAGAAATATATGCTATAATGAACTAATAAAGCATCTAATATCTTTCAAAAAAAAATTAAGTGGAGAATTTTGTAGCAATGAAGAAAAAATCTAAATAAAAATATTGGGATGCAAAGTGTGTGAGTATCGTAAACCATGTGGGTGTGCTCTGTATAAATACTTCAATATGTTAATAATATATGGTTAGTGCAACTAAAATTCATAACTATATTCTTTCATTATTCTCTTGTGTGAGATTGAGTGCATTGCAAGTAATCAAGTGTAACAATTGTTCTAACAAATTGATATCAGTAGCCTTTAGGTTTCGATCTTTGAGAGTGTAAACACGAGTGAATTCAGTCGATGAACATGGATTCTAATGGCAATTTTCGCGCCCAAATACCAAAGTTTGATGGCAAGAATTGGGAGCAATGGAGTGTGTAGATGAAGGATTTGTTTGGTTTTCAAGAAGTGGAGGAAATCATCTACAATGGGTATTCTACATTGGTTGATGGTGCAACTAATGTGCAAAACTCTACATTCAAAGAAAACAAGAAAAAAGATTGTGAGGCCATGTTCCTCGTTCATCAAAGTGTTGATAAAGCCAATTTTGATAAATTTTCTAGTGTCACAACATCAAAGTAGGCTTGGGATATACTTAAGAAGTCTAATGCTAGTGGTGACAAAGTTAAGAAGGTGAAACTTCAATCCCTAAGGAAACAATATGAACGCACTATCAAACGCGCCTTCGATAAATCCATTAATACAAGCAACATTCTGATGTCTTGTCTCTGATAAGTATGTCAAGCAAAATGGTTGTATGGGTTTGATAAGTATGTCAAGCAAAATGATTATATGCCTTTGATAATTATGTCAAGCAAAATAATCGTCTGCCTCTGATAATTGTGACAAGCATTGTATCGTCTAACTCTAATAGAAAGTCAACACTCTGAAAAATCAACGCTATGATAAAAAAACAACATTCAAGATAGTCAATACTCTAATAGAAGTAATCGCTCTGAAATGACAAGCTCTAAAAAAATCAACGCTCTAAATAGTCAACGTTTTAAAGAAGACAAATTTGTTTATCCTTCGGTCAACATCTTGAATTTGTTAATTGTCTAAAAGTCTTTGAGACATCCTCTGATAGTAACATCCTCTGAGATTTTTCTTCTTAAATTGAAGATGCGTAGAATCAATCATGAAGATATATATGGATACATCTTAAAGACTGATCTGTCTTAAATGGTTATTGAAGATCTCCAATAGTAACATTCTCAATGGACACTTCTTCTCTCTATCTAAGAAGAACTTGTTCAGACAATCGAGTGTGTGAGAGAGGATGAAAAAAGGCAATATATTAAAGAAAGAATTATGAAAGAGTCAAACACACATCAAAAGAAAAGTATGAATGAAAAATTCTCTAAGTAGAGAGTTATTCATAATTGAAGTAAATCATTCAAAGTGTTTTCATACACTTGAACTGATATAGGACTTGATATGTAACATCATTTCAATGATAGTTAGAATTCCATAAACAAATTTTGTATCAATTCATACACAAACTAGAACTAATGTAAATCAGTCTGGTAGTGGTAACAATTCTCTCACCCATAAGAGGTACCTGAAGAGGTACAACAACACTTATGAACCTCAACGACGGATAGTCAGAATGTTGAAGAAGGGTTCTAACGGTGACAACCTGGAGAGATTAGAGAAAAATACTCAAAGTCTGAAGAGGCAGAGTAAACAATACTTGTATGCTATTATTGAAATAGTGGATTAAGTCATCGACTGTACTGAAATAAAATCTCTATGTAAGAGAATGACTAGATGTAGAAACAATATGTTGTGAACTAATATAAAAATATATGTGTTCTCTCTATTTCTCTTATTTATGTTCAGTGGCGGATTTTGCACAAAATATTGGAGGGAACAATTCAAAATTAACAAATAGTATTATACCATATCATATATCAACTGTTAACATATAAAAGTTTGTTAATAGGTAGTAGTTGGTTTTCTAATTAAGGTGTTAAAGTTTGTCTGTTCGATATTAGTTAGTTTATCATTTGGTATTAGGTAGTTTATCTGTATATAGAGTTCGTTTTATTAATTTTATTATATTTTATTAGTATAAATGTCTACCTCATTTATCAGCGACTTAAATGTGATTTAAGAACCATTGAATAATCTCATTTACATTGTCATAAAAATAAGAAGAAGATTATTGCTGAAAAGAACCATTGACATTTGTTTTTTACTCTATTTATAGAGAAAAATTACGTAAGTAGAAAAGGAAAAAAGTAAAAACCTGAAAAATATAAGAAACAGATTGAGATAGTCTGATAATCAAGACCAAGAAGCGATGCTAGCGGTTGACCGCTGCGATTGAGAGGGAGAGTCCAAGAGAAGAGAGGGATAACAATCTGAGTAGAGAACTGAGATAAGAGAAGAAGAGATAAGAAGAGGAGAAAGACGATATCAGATTGTCAAAACTCTAAAAGAGATATTTTAGTAACTTATCACTATTATTTTAATAATCTATCATTATTATTTATAATTTTTTTTTAAATATAGGAAATGCTATGACCCCTGCCTACTCCTGTGAAGATCCACTATTATTCTCTATGATTCAACTTATTTGTCTCTAAACCTGTTTTAATCATAAGTTGAATGATTTGATAAAGAACATACTTCTTTGTTAAACTTTTGAAATATATTTCATAAATGGCAAGATACAATTCAAACTCTATTTTCTTGTATTTTCCAACACATTCGCCTTTGAATTAACACAATTCAAGACACAATAAGTCATTTTATAAACTTTCTTTCACTGGTTTATGAGTATGTTTATTGTAGTGTAATTCAAGTGTTAGTTAGTTCCCTTAGTTTGACAATTAAATTGTTTTTCTGTTTTAGTACATGAGAGCTTAATACACTCTAGTGCAGGTGTGTATAAATTGAAGTGAAGCTGAATAATAAAGTGTATATATTATTCATACAAGTGTGGTCATTGCTTTCTAAGGATACAAATGCTGTTGAACTTTATGACATCAATAAAATTGACTTATTGAGAAAAATATGATAGTTACGCCTTCCTTACTTTATATATTTTAATTATTGTTATTGGTGATATCCAAATATTTTGATTGCTGAATGAAAAATTATATAGCACAAACATTTATATTAGAAATACGTCAAGGCATAAGTGATGAAAAAAGAATATCATTATCGCTAAACAAAAATTATAGACACCTCACCATCTACAAATTAAAAAAAAAAATACGTGTCTTTATAAATTAAAATTATTTTTTATTTTCAATATTACAAAAAATGCTATAAAAAATAATAACAAAAATATTTTCTTTGTGTATGCGATCAAACCATTATTCAACAATTTATCTTATACCGATATGTATTTAATTTTTTACAAATAAAATAATTTAATTATTTTTATTCAGATTAATAGTTAATTCTTTAATGGAAAAAATAAAATTATTCAAAAAAAATTAAGGAAAAAAAAAACAGCGGGGCAGCTGGCCAAGTATGAATCCTAATTGTTATATATATATATATATTATATATATGAACAAATATATACATATATTATTGGGCCGGACTAATCCTATTTTTATCTCTAGCCCAAACCAATTTGGACTAGTGTTACAAAAACACCCCATACTTTTTTGCCATTATTAGCAGTCTAAGTGCATCTTTAGTATCACGGTGAATTTGTTAGAATTATAATAAACTATTGTGATTTTATTAATCTCACTACTAAGTCAAATATATATTATCTGAAAATAGATTTTTTGATTTTAAATCATTTATCTTTGGTAATTTTTAATTTTTCATGAGAGAGAAATGTGAGCGAGAAGAAAATAAAACGAGAGTGTATTATAAAAGTAGAACAAATAAAAAGACACAATACAGTTTCTGCCACAAAGACGGAGAAACCCTACACCGTCAAAATACTTCAAAAACTATTGTATAAATTAAATTCAAGCCAAAACCCAAGTATGTTCTAATTCTGAACAAAAACATCCCAATGACTTGAGCTTTTGAGCGGATCTCGTTAGTGGAGGATTTTGTTGTCAGTGACTATGTAACGGTTCAAATCTTAAGTAAATTTTGATTTTTTTAAAAAAAAATAAACTTATCGAATTTGAGAACTAAACCGTCTGATCTTAATTGAACGGTCACGCAGTCACATACTGCATCAATGCATGTAAGGAGCAACTACAATGAACTCAAATCCTTGGTGGAACACCACTCATAGCTTTGGGAACATTCATGTCGTCATCCAAGATACTCCTTCTAATGTTCCCGACACAAATTACCTCACCTTAAATTTCTTATTTCACATAAACAATAACTAACTCTTGCAATAACCAAATTGTTTAATTCAAGTAGTTGTTAAGTTTCACTTAAAAATATTCAAATTTCAATTCTAACTAGAACAATTCTTGATCCGATCGAATTCCCAATTAACAAAGCTATTTTCTCTTTAGAACCAAAAGTTTTCAAAAATTAAGATTAAAAAAACTAATTCTTACAATGTATACATAAATACTATATTATATAAATGATTCTAAGTCAAACAAGAATAAAAGATAAATATTGTAATGGAACCATTGAAATCAACAGATTAGAAAAACTAAATGAAAAAGTGGGAAAGCAATCAAAAGAACAAATTTGATACTTAGATAAAATGCAACTGAAAGTCAACTAAGGTTGATATAAACAATAATTGTTGGTTGGAACACTTAAATTGTCAATTTTAAAATTGTTTAATGATTTGAACCATTTCTGTTGTTATAATCAGGATAACCACCAAGAACCTGCAGCAACTTTTATTTTTTATTTTAAGAAACTTCAATACAATGAATTGTTCACATTGAATTTCTTAGCTGGTTGGTTCAAATACTTATTCTAAAGACGATACATGACTTAATTCACATTTAAATTTTAAATTAATAGTCAAATGATTTTTTTTTTGAAAAAATTATTTTCTAACACTTATATAATTATAATAATTAAATATTATTTACCAAAAATATTAGCTAAATAAAATTTAATTTTTTCTGATTTTCTATTACTCGTGATATTTTTTATAAAATGATTTTTCTCAAAATACAAAAGTCAATAAATAGTTT